>OW240915.1:267447449-267508257 GCA_933207985.1 Pelobates cultripes | reverse complement strand
GCCTGTTGAGCGAGGTGACCTTGCTCGGGTCCCAGGTGTACGGTTCCTAAAATGGCTACCATATACACGTCCACTGATAGGAGACGCGGAAGGTATTAAACTGATCAGAACAATACTAAACACACCACAAATAAGGTTTCTCTCCTGTATGGCTCCTCAAATGATACTTAAGATTAGAAGCGGCTGAAAAGCATTTCTCACACTCCGAACAAAAATATATTTTTTAACATTCTCTCCACTTTGAACGAAATGACGTTTGGGAAGAGATTAACATAATTAAACACAGGCAGTAAAAATACAGTTTTTAGCCATACCCTGTAACTTTAAAACTACACATCCCATCTTCATAATTACATATTTGGAATCAGCACACTTAAAACATAAACATAACCAAAAATCAGCCAAATCCATCCAGGGGTTAAAAAGTTGGCTGGAGGTCCCTTTATGACCGACGGCAAGCACATTTTCCTGCCCAAAACAGTTCCATAGATTTGGGCTGTGAGGTCGGTCTATTTCAGGCTGAAAAAAGACTAAGTCCCATCGCCGAATGGGACTTAGTCTCTGCAGCTGAAATAAGGCTGAAAAAAACGGCTGAAAAAAAGACTAAGTCCCATCGCCGAATGGGACTTAGTCTCTGCAGCTGAAATAATTTCCCATTTACTGAACCAAGTGGGAAATAGCAAGGCAGGCACAAAGGTTTTGCACCAGGTCTGGGGACACAGGGGACACCGTCTTAAAGGGGCCGTGTCCCCAACAAGTCTGGGGACATGGCCTTAAAGGGGCAGTGTCCCAATCTTCCTGATGTCCCAAAAAAGGTGTTTAAAGGGCCAGCACCAGTCACATAAAAGTCCATAAGCCCCAATATGCCCACCGACAGTCTTGGGGCCATACACACCAAATAAAAGGGTATACATTTTCTACAATCTCGGGGGCCATAGTCATGCGGAGGAGGCTGGCAAATAGAGCTTCTCTCTCAGCCAGGGAAAAAGCAGAGACATTTTACATTTATTAAAGACCCCGTTACAAATAGCAGTTTGTAACAAGGGTGTCGTCATCTGCCAAGAGTGACCCTGTCGGGGACCAGTCTATTACACTCTGTGTCAGTGTGTATCAGGAACCTTAGGACAGGTGTCAATCCATATCTGCCAAGTGACCCGATGTAGGGGGAACAGTCTATTCTGCTCTGTGTCAGTGTGTATCAGGGACCCTTAGGACAGGTGTCAATCCATATCTGCCAAGTGACCCTATGTAGGGGGACCAGTCTCTATTCTGCTCTGTGTCCGTGTGCATCAGGGGCTCTGAGGACAGGTGTCAATCCATATGTCAAGGTGTCAACATGTCATATGTCAGGTGTCAATCCATATTGATTGTGATTTAGGAATGTTAGGTGATTTCTGCCCTTTATGGATTAAAACCAGACTCTGTATCAACTGTGTAATTTTCCATGGGAGTTTTGCCATGGATCCCCCTCCGGCATGCCACAGTCCAGGTGTTAGTCCCCTTGAAACAACTTTTCCATCCCTATTGTGGCCAGAAAGAGTCCCTGTGTGTTTTAAAATTCGCCTCCCCATTGAAGTCAATGGCGTTTCGGGCGGTTCGCCGGGTCGCGAACATTTGCGGAAGTTCGCGTTCGCCGTTCGCGAACCGAAAATTTCGGGTTCGCGACATCACTAGACATTAGAAATCTACATGTAATATTATGCGTTTGTCATTCTTTCACTATTCTAACTTTGTGAATATGATGGTAATGTTGACTAAATTCTCATTGGTAAAGAACCAAACACCTTTAAATCATACTTACATTGCATTGATACCATCTTGAGATGTAATTATATAAATGTGTTATTTCTATTTGCTTTCACTCTTATTACTTACTGTATATACTGGAGTTTTTTATGCTGAAAAAACCCCCCTCAGCTTATACTCGAGTCAGGGTCTGTGTTATGGCAACTTACATTGCCATAATACAGACCAGGACCACCGGGCTCATTACAAACCTGGCGGTTCTGGGGAGTCCCGTGGCTGCAGAGCGTTGCAAAGGGGAAACAGGGTAGGATTCAGTAATTTAGGGAAAGTTAAATAGGGGGGTATATAAGATAAGTCGGGGCTTCCGTGACAGTGGACAATAAAGTGCATAGACCATTGACATCCATATAACATGCAAATGTATATGTATAGTAGACTTGTGCATCAACAATTTGGTTCATCAAAAACATTTTTTACAAATTGATTTGGTTAGATCAAATTTCATTCATGAGAATGTTGGTTTGGATGCAATCGTTTCATGAAAATTTTTGCAGCTGAATAAAAATGGTGAGAAAATGCGCCTATTAATTTCTTCTTCATTCCTCTCCGTTTTGATGCCAGACAAATTATGGTTCAGACAAAACCAAAAGTACAAATCTAACATAACAGAAAAATGAAACAACAGAGAAATTCTCTGAAGCAAAACATTACTTACTACTAAATAGACTCCAGATTAGAACCTTTTCTTCTTCCCAAAAGCCAACTGGATCTTAAAATAATAATTTTGAAATTGCCTGACAGTAACAAATACATTATTATTATTGGTATTTATATAGCACCAGCTTATTCCGCAGCTCTTTGCAATAAAAGGGGAATTTACCAAATGAGACAATAACAAAATGTAACAAGAACAATAGGTAGTTGAGGACCCTGCTCAAACGAGCTTACAGTCTAGAGGAGGTGGGGTATAAAAACACAATAGGAAGGGTATTGAGATAGACAGCAAATAGACATGGTGGGAAAGTAGCAGAACTGGAAGTGAGAGTGGAGTGTGGCCCTATCGGAGAGAGCGAGAGGAAGGTTTGAGAGATAGAATTTACTCTTAGAGGCCATAAGCAATCCTGAAAAGATGGGTTTTGAGGGACTTTTTAAAGGATTGAAGACTAGAGGAGAGTCTGATAGGGGTAGGCAGGCTGTTCCAAAGAAAAAGAGCCACCTGTGAGAAGTCTTGCAGGTGTGAATTTGCAGTAAGGGTGCGAGCAGCAGACAGGAAAATGTTGCCAGTAGAGCAGAGAGACCGAGAGGGGGGCATACCTATGAATCAGTGAAGAAATGTAAGAGGGGCTAGAGTTGATTAGAGCTTTATAGTTAATGGTTAGTATTTTAAATTGAAAGCTGTAGGGGATAGGAAGCCAGTGTAAGGATTGACAGAGGGGTGAGGTGTGAGAGGAGCGATAGGAGAGAAAGATCAGCCTGGCAGCAGCAGTCATCACAGATTGTAGGGGGGTGGTATGGCTTCTGAGGAGACCAATTAGGAGAGAATTACAGTAATCGATACAAGAGATTACTAGAGCATGAACAAGCTCATTGGCAGCATCTTGCGTAAGAAAGGGGCATATGCGGGCAATGTTTTTAACTTGGAATCAACAGGTTTTAGCAACAGACTGGACATGATGTGCAAAGGTGAGGCCAGGATCAAAAGTGACACCAAGGCAGCGAGCTTGAAAGGATGGGGTGAGGCAGGTACTGTCAACCTGCAAGGAGTGTGAAGCAGGAGGATCAGTGTTATGAGGAGGAAAATAAGATACTCAGTTTTAGAGAGATTGAGTTTCAGAAAGTGGGAGGACATCCAGTCAGAGATAGAAGAAAGGCAATTGGAGACATCTCCCACTGTGGGAAAGCTTAGTTGTGAGTAATGGGAACATATGCCGTTCTACTCACCACCCTGTCTATTAAGCAGTGACTTGCTTTATATGTTGTGTATTCATGAATTAATTTGTTTTTATACTTTATATTGTAATACATCAGTAATAAATTGTTTTTTAATACCCAGCTGATCTAGTAAATGTATGTGATAACAAGCACTCTTTAAAAAGTGCAAGCAATCCATACAGATCTGTACTATTATACTTTTTATTTTATTTTTTTCATGCCAAATATGAATTGGAATACTATCCAGTGAAGAATGTAAGTATAAATTTTCCCTTTTACAAGCTTGGTTGCATGTGGGAGAGGGGCTTAGTATGGTTTGATATCGCTCCACTTCTTAATATTATACTCTGGTAAAACATTGTTGGACGGCAGGGGAGAGGTCAGGGGAGGAGAGATATATCTGGGTGTCATCAGCGTACAGGTGGTAGTGGAATCCAAATTAATTAATGAGTTTGCCAAGAGAGGCAGAATAGAGTAGAAATGTGCAATTCGTTTAGTTCTGAATGTAAATTCGGATGAATTTAGGCAATTCGGACATTCGGATGCTTCCGAATGTCTGAATTGCTGAATTGCTGAAGTCCCGAAGTGCCAAATTTCGGAAGTGCCAAATCGAAATGCCGAGGTGCTGAATTTCGGAAGTGCCAAAGTGCTTTGGATTTCTGAAAAGTGTCAGAACAGGAGAGGGAGGGAAAATTACAGGATTGATGACAGGAATCTAACCCTAACCCTACACCTAGCACTACCCCTAACCCTACCTGTACCCCTAACCCTAACCACACCCCGAACCCTACCCATAACCCTAACCCTAACCACACCCCTAACCCTACCCATAACCCTAAACCCTAACCCCTAACCATAACCCCTAACCCTACCCCTAACACTAACCCTACCCATAACCCAACCTCTAACCTCTAACCCTACCCCTAACCCTAGTTTAAGGGTTAGGGTTAAGGGTTAGGGTTAGTTGTTAGGGTTAGGGGTGAGGTTAGGGTTACAGTTAGGGGTTAGGGGGTAAGGTTTGGGGTAGGGTTAGGGTTAGGGAATTGCCAAAGTCTCAAAGTACCTGAAGTGCCGAAGTTCAGAAGTGCAGAACCGAACCAAATTTGTTGCCTATGCACATCCCTAGTATAGAGAGAGATCAACAGGGGACCAAGAACTGAACCTTGAGGGACTCTGACTTAGACAGGATGAGGAGAGGAGGAGCTGTTAGAAAAAGAGACACTAAAGGAGCATTGGGAGAGATAGGAGGAGAACCATGAGAGGGCTGTGTCACAGAGACCAAAAGATTAAAGAGTTATGAGAAGGAGGTCATGATCAATAGTGTCAAAGGCAGCAGAGAGGTCAAGAAGAATTAGTATAGAGTAGTGGTCTTTGGATTTGGCTGCGATTAGGTAATTTGTAACTTTAATAAGAACAATCTCAGTAGAGAGGAGAGGGCGCAGGTACATTTTTTCTTTGTTTTTTACTATATGTATTTTAACTGATGTGTACTATGGACATTGCTGCTAACCAGGAGTAATGGGAGTTTGAGCGCAGGACTAATTACTTTGTATTTGTATTCACTTTTGTATCACACAGCTAGGTTGCAATGCTGCAGCCCATCCCATGTGTTCCCTATTAAGGGTTAATAAGCATGTAGGGATGTATATACAAAATATCCCTTTCTGTCTCATTAGAGATATTTTTGCCAGAAGCTCAAGGAAGCAAGGCAAATGGTTAGAGTAAGACCCACCTGAGAGATCTGCCCTGACGTGGCAGGTGGGCATACCCTCTTATGGCCATTGGAGGTAACTAAAAATATATCCTTTGCATGTTTTTGGTATTTATTTGATATTTTGATTAATGCTGTAGAGACTCCCAATAGAGCATATGATGACGTTTCACTCTGAACTCATGACCTTCTTCACTAGCTGATTTGCACAATTATGGGAGTCTGACCAGCCTGATGATGAACTTGTTGTATAAATTCTGTTTTAACATAATCAGAGATTCAGTTCCTTTACTTCTATTCTTTATTTCTACTGTTGCTGAGATGGGACAAAAGTGTGTCTCTGCTAGTACCTTTCCTTTCTAGTTTATGCTTCCATCCTCTATCTCCCCTCCCCCTTTTTTTTACACAGTTGCACAAAGTAATTTAAACAATAACAAACACAAAACAACAATAAAAAAGGGAAAGGGGGAACAAGAACTCTGCCACCTCTATCCCACTCTCTCTCTATCCCCCTCTGTCCTAATTGCCCCTTCAGTCCCCAACCTCAAGCCAAAACTCCACACAAAAAATAAGCAATCCAGTATCCACTGATCAAATTAAATTAAATTATTCCCTATGACCGTTAATATCGTTGAAGGATTTCACCAGTATATCCCACCTCTCCCACACTTCCCCTTTTTGCCCTTCCATTAAATCATCTTTTTTGCAATATAGGCTCATTATTCCTAAATTAATTCACTTTACTAATCTATACCTCTATTGATGGACATATAAGTTTTTTCATAAGCTCGCTTTGAAAGTTTTGGCATCATTAATAAGCCTAATAACAAGTGTGCCTCAAATAATTAAATGTAAAATCAGTTTGAAAAATACAGATTCATTCCTGGGTCAAGTGGACATCTTGAAGAATGTAGTTAGTGATCAGACTCTCAATTTACCCCCAAAAGGGGTAATTATCGGGCAACTCCATAAAATATGTAGAATATGCACCCTATGAGGGGCCAATCTTTTTATTCCTACTGGTGTTCTATAACTTGATACCCTTGATATTTAACTGCTTTAGGATAGCTTTTTTTCAATTAATTTGAAACATTTATTCCATTCCTGAGGTTTCAAGGCTTAACTTAAATTAATTTCCCATAATCTACAAAAGAAGGTAATTTTAAACACACTAATGATATTTTCTTACATAGTTACATAGCTGAAAAGAGACTTGCATCCACCAAGTTCAGCCTTCCTCACATTTGTTTTTTGCTGTTGATCCAAAAGAAGGCAAAAAAACCCAGTTTGAAGCACTTCTAATTCTGCAACAAGCTAGGAAAAAAATTCCTTCTTGACCCCAGAGTGGCAGTCAGATTTATCCTTGGATCAAGCAGTTATTACCCTACATTGAAAGATTATATCCTTGAATATTCTGTTTTTACAAGTATGCATCTAGTAGCTGTTTAAACATCTTTATGGACTCTGATAAAACCACTTCTTCAGGCACAGAATTCCACATCCTTATTGTTCTTACAGTAAAAAAACCTTTCTTTTGCCTTAGATGAAATCTTCTTTCTTCCAGTCTAAACGCATGACCTCGTGTCCTATGTAAAGTCTGGTTTGTGAATAGATTTCCACACAATGGTTTGTATTGGCCCCGAATATATTTGTATAATGTTATCATATCCCCTCTCAGGCAACGTTTTTCTAAACTAAATAGGTTTAAATTTGTTAGCCTTTCTTCATAGATGATATGTTCCATTCCTTTTATTAGTTTTGTAGCCCGTCTCTGCACTTTTTCTAGTGCCATAATATCCTTCTTTAGAACAGGTGCCCAAAATTGCACAGCATATTCATTATGCTGTCTTACCACTAATTTATAAAGAGGCAAAATGATATTCTCGTCCCGAGAATGAATGCCCTTTTTCATGCATGACAATACCTTACTGGCCTTGGCCACTGCGGATTGACATTGCACATTGTTGCATAGTTTGTTGTCTATAACAATTCTCAAGTCCTTTTCGTGTGTTGTTATCCCTAATTCGCTTTCATTAAGGGTATACATTGCTTGTGTATTCTTTACGCCGAAGTGCATAACTTTGCATTTTTCAACATTACATTTCATCTGCCATTTGAGTGCCCAGTCCCCCAGTCTATCTAAATCCCTCTGCAGCAAAGTAATATCTTGCTCACATTGTATTATTTTACAGAGTTTTTGTGTCATCTGCAAACACTGAAACATGACTTCTCTTCAAGATCATTTATAAACATTTTCAATAGAAGGGGTCCCAGAACAGACCCCTGAAGGACACCACTTTCTACCTCTGTCCAGCTTGAAAATTTACCATTAACGACAACTCTTTGTACTCTGTTTTTAAGCCAATGTTTTACCCAAAAACAAGCATTTTCATCTAGACCGATTTCCTTGAGTTTGAACACTAATTTATTGTGTGGAACTGTATCAAATGCCTTGGCAAAATCCAAATAGATTACATCCACTGCAACACCCTGATCTATACTTCTACTTACTTCTTTGTAGAACGCAATCAAGTTAGTTTGACATGACCTGTGCTTCATAAAACCGTGCTGATTTTTGCTGATAAGCATGTTCTTCTCAAGGAATTCTTGAATATTATCCCTTAATAACCTTTCAAACATTTTCCCAGCCACAGAAGTTAAGCTCACAGGTCTATAATTTCTAGGCAAGGATTTTGAACCATTTTTGAATATAAGAACCACATCTGCCTTCCTCCAATCCTCCTGGACACTTCCTGAAAGAAAAGAATCTTGAAAGATTAAAAACAGAGGTTCACTTATTTCTACACTTAGTTCCTTAAGTACTCGTGGATGGATACCGTCAGGCCCTGGAGCTTTGTTTAAATTAACTTTCTTTAGTTGCTGCAGCACTTTGTCTTGAGTTAACCAATTACAATTATTCTGCAAGTTTTTAGTAGCAATCATTTGCACATCTATTGCCATGGGTTCTTCCTTAATATATATACGGAGTAGAAATAGTTATTTAAAATTCCTGCCTTTTACTGGTCTTTATTAACTAACACCCCCGTTTCAGTTTTTAGTGTACCTACACTTTCATTTTTTTTATTATTTTTTAGAATTTATGTATTTAAAAAATGCTTTGGGGTTGGTTTTGCTCTCTGTAGCTATCATTTTTTCATTTTGAAGTTTAGCAAATCTAATTGCCTTATATCTTTTATAAGATGCATCTGATTTGTCCGATTTAAATGCTTTAAATGCCCTTTTCTTATTTTTAATCTCTTGTTTTACTTCTCTACTAAGCCACATTGGTTTTAATTTAATGTTTCTTTTATATTTATTACCCAATGGTACATACTGAGAAATGTACCTTTTCTAATATTTGTTGGAAGGTGATCCATTTATCATCAGTGTTCTTTTCACTAAAGAGTTTATGCCAGTCAATATATTGTAAAGCTGCCCGTAACTTATTGAAATTGGCCTTTTTAAAATTATATGTTTTAATATACCCCATGTGCTTTTGTTTTTTTGAGTTTATTTCAAAGGACACTATATTGTGATCACTATTTCCCAAGTGCTCACCTACTTGAATGTTGGTCAAAAGATCAACGTTGTTTATTAAAACCAGGTCCAGACAAGCATCCATTCTAGTTGGTGCTTGTACAAGTTGTGGCATGAAGGTGTCATTTAACAAGTTTAAAAACCTAATTCCCTTTGCTGAGCTACTAGTCCCTCTGTCCCAATTTATGGCCGGGTAATTAAAATCTCCAATAATTAAAGTGTTACCCAGATTTGCAGCTTTCTCAATTTGCTCAAATAGCTTATGTTCCTCGTCAATATTAACATTAGATGGTTTATAACAAATCCCAACCAATAGTTGGTTTCCCTTCTTTTCCCCCCAAGCAGATATTTACTCCTAAAGCTTCCACATTTTCCTCATCACATTCCACTTGTTTAAGATTTGGCTTTAAACCATGGTTGACATACAAACATACCCCACCACCCTTCTTGTTTTTCCTATCCTTCCTAAATAACATTTACCCATTTAAGTTAACTGCCCAGTCATGTGTCTCATCCCACCATGTTTCAGTTATGCCTATTATATCATATTGTTTACTGCATGTTACTGCCTCTAGTTCCCCCATTTTGTTATTTAGGCTCCTTGCATTAGTAAGCATACATTTAATTTCATGAGTCACTTGTACTTTTTCCGAATTATCAACATTACATACCTCCTCTGTTCTGAGCTTGCCCCTCCCCCGTCTCCACCCCCCTTATACTGTGCTAAAGCCCATCTCCTTTCTGTCCTATCTCCATTTTGTAGATTGCTATGACCCTCCCCCCTACTACTAGTTTAAAATCTCCCCCAACCTTCTAGCCATCCTATCCCCCAGCACTGCAGACCCTCTCCTGTTTAGGTGCAATCCATCACTACTATAAAGGTTGTACCCAAGCGCAAAGTCAGCCCAGTGCTCTAAAAACCCAAAACCTTCCTTCCTGCACCAAGAATTAAGCCACGCATTGACCTCTTTAATCACCCACTGCCTTTCCACTGTAGCACGTGGCACAGGTAATATCTCAGAGAATACCACCTTGGAGGTCCTTTTCTTAAGTTTGCTACCTGATTCCCTGAAATCATTCTTTAGGACCTTCCATCTTCCTCTTACTTTGTCATTGGTACCAACATGGACCATGATCGCTGGGTCATCCCCTCTCCTCTAATACAGCTACTCCTGAGCTGATGCTCCCAACATCTTCCCTCAAACGGGCAAATCTGCTAGGTTGCACTAAATCAGGACTAAAGCTTATATTTATTTTTTTTTTAGAGGAAATTTGTTATATTTTCCCTTTGAACACACAAATTTTCAAATTTGTAATGGGAATTTCAAATTTGATTTTAATGAGTTCAAACCATATTGTGACTGTAAATAGAAAAATGAACCCCTCCTTTGAACAAAATTCCTACTTATAATTGTTTCTTTAGGCAGTAAGTCGCAACCTAACAAATTAATAATCTCTCCCAATCTAATATTGACTTTCTTGAATATTGGATGTGAAAAATAATGAGGGGACTCATTGCTAGGAAGAAAATCAACATTATCTGTAATGGGTGAAATGTTGCCTATCAATCCTTTTCTTTAAACTTTTACATTTGATAATAATTTATTTATTTTCTCTCCACTCCCCTCCCCCACTTCCAACCAATCCTGCTCCATAGTAATCCATGGTTTTGAGTATTCGTGGGACCACTCTAGAATACATGTAAGATGTGCCGCATAGTAATAACTACAAATATTCGGTATTCAATCCTCCTCTCGCTCTAGGTCTAATGAAATATTTATAAGCCAGTCTAGGAGGTTTTACATTCCAGATAAAATTAACCAAAAATCTTTTTACAGGGAAAAAATACTTTAGGGATCCAAATAGGAAGGGTCTGAAAAAGATGTAAGAATCTTTGGATAATATTCATAGAAACTATGCTTATTTTACCAAACCAGAAACTCGGGGAGGAAGACTAGTGTGTGAGATCAGCTTTTATAATAGTTAATGTAGAGAGATAATTAATATCATACCAGTCCTCACAAACACAACACTGCTGACATTCCACAAACATGCACACAACTCCACAAGCAGTCTCTCACATGCAATACCACAAGCAGCCCCACACATACACAAACCACCAACCACACAATGTGACAGATCATCCACACAATTCCACAAGTAGCCCCCATACACAGCCCACATTCATAGGTATCATACACAATACTGCAAACTACTGATGAACATTTACAATATAAAGCCCACATATGCACAAATACAATGCTACTGTTATGGTCTTAAGCAGGTCAGATAAGAAACTTTGGCAAGGGTTAATGTTTTTTTTTTTATTGGTAAGTTTAGACATAGTTAAAGGACCACTATAGTTCCAGGAAAACAAACTCTCAGGGTCCCACTCCTGCCGGGCTGAAGTTGGAGGAAGGAGGTTGAACACTCACCTTTCTCCAAGCGCCGGGCTCCCACGGCGCTGGGGACTCTCCTCCTCCTTCCGATATCATCGGCTGAATGCGCATGCGCGGCAAGAGCCGCACGCACATTCAGCCAGTCCATAGGAAAGCATTTTCAATGCTTTCCTATGGACGCTGGTGTCTTCTCACAGTGAAAATCACTGTGAGAAGCGTGGAAGCGCCTCTAGCGGCTGTCAATGAGACAGCCACTAGAGGCTGGATTAACCCTAAAGTAAACATAGCATTTTCTCTGAAACTGCTATATTTACAGCAGGCAGGGTTAATCCTAGATGGACCTGGCACACAGACCACTTCATTAAGCTGAAGTGGTCTGGGTGCCTTTAGTGGTCCTTTAAGTATCAGGAAATCCTATAAGTGAGATTACAGGCAGAAGGAAAATAGGAGAACCTATAAACAAAATTAGGCAATGGTAGAAGGAAATCCTATAAACCAAATTATAGGCAATAGGTAGAAGGTGAAATAATAGAAATAGAGGTTTAGGCAATAGGGTTGTTAACAGGATATAATTGGATAGTAAGAAATCCCATAGATGAACGTACTGTATAAAATATTTAGAGAGATAAATAAAACAGAATAGAACAGTAAGGTTTAAGAATTGCAAGTAAAATAGACCTTTAGGGAATCAGCCCCCTGTTTGGAAGGAGCACTGATAATTCAGGTAAATAACACCATGCAATAATGGTTAGTAGTGTAGTTCAGGTTGGTATGATGCAGGTTGGTAGTGTAGATCAGGTTGAAATTAATCAGGTTAGTAAAATTAAGCAGTTTGATAGCGTAGTTCAGGTTGGTATGAAGCAGGTTGGTAATAAACCAGGTTGATAATAAAGCAGGTTGGTAAGAAATATTGATAACGTAAGTCAGGTAGGTATAAAGCAGCTTGGTAAGGTAAAGTAGATTAGTAGTGTCGATCAGATTGGTATCAAGCAGCTTGAAAAGGTAAAATAGATAGGAGCCAGGATCAGACATCTTTCAGGTAGACCATCAACTTCAATGCAAAGGCTGTGTAAAGGTATTGAGCTGGGTATGGTATTTTGTAGAATAAGTAATCAGTCCAGGCAGGTGAGGTAGAGAGAAGGAAAGATCAGTCCTAGTGGTTAGGGAGGCCACTAGTGGTGGAAAACTGAAACTAGTTGTAATGAAACAGAATAAAATAAACATAATCTTGATTGTCAGGATATGATCCTGACAGCTACAAAGCAACGGCAGCACCCATAAATAACACAAGCAGAACATGACAACATACACACTTCAATTTAAGAAAATATGACTGGCACGCCAAGGGAATTCAAGATCTTTTTTTGGTTGCCTACCCCTGGTATAGGTTATTGTCTTCTCTAGGCAAGCCCCTTTTAAGGACATGGTGTTCAAGTGGGATCCCCAAGAGCGATACCTATTTATGAAGGACATAGTCTTTGTGAACATTTGCAGGTGTGTAGCTCCATATTACAATTCATTCCTCTTACTTGCTGCACATAGGTCCCTCGCCATTACTTGCCTAAAGGCCCCACTCCCTCTATACAGGAAGTGGTGATCAAGATCAAAGGTAACTTTCTCATGGACAAATTAACAGAGACTATTCACAACCTCCTCTCCTCTTTCCATAAGACATTTTGTCCATGTCTCGATTACACATCCAGATAAACCTCAGCACTGTTAGATTCATGATGCTGTCAGCTATACTATGTATGCTTGGTTATATGACCTATGTTCTTTTTATTTTTAATTCCTGCAAATCTGAGACTTGTTTTGTATTTGGTTTTGTCACACGCGTTTCCTGTCTGTACTGATAACTTGTGTCTTAAATAAAGAATAAAAAAATAAATAAATAAGAATTAATATCACTTCATCTGAGTGAAATTACACCTATTTGAACAATTTCAGAAGGAACCTTTGAATATTGCTCATCTCATCAAAAAATGCCCCGTTGACTGTTTATATGTACTGACCAAATAACCAAGTGAATTGATTACAAAGTTATTCTTCAACCCTTTTCAACAAAGTACATTCTCAGAACTATACATTAAATATATTCTATACATTCTCAGAACAATATCCCTCAAAGATCAACAGTAGCTGAACCTAGCCAAAGTAAACTAATTAAATTGACTAATTTACTGAAAGAATGCACTCTTCTCTAGGCCAATTTGGATTCTTAATGTAAACTCTTTTTGCTAATTTTTTTTGTGACCTGACTATACGAATCTGTACAAAACCTCTTATACCATGATCAATCTGGCTTTGTCACAGTGCAAGAGCTTCCAGGCAATACTATTAGACTTCTGAATAGTATTTCAGCCATGCATCTTTTTTTAATTATTTAAGCAACACATCTTTCTTAATTTTAGCAGCTGGCACTGTAGCAGAGCCTTAGTCCTGACCAGGACTCTCTCTTTGCCCGCATCAGGAATTCAGGAACTCAGGAACAAGAAATAGCCAAGTGAATAGCCCACCTCCTCCCCAGCAACTGGACGACACACAGTTCTGGAAGTATAACTGATTTTATTCAAGGCACACACGGCTTTTATGCATTGGGGTCTCCACATCCAAAATGCAAGGGTTTTCCTCCTAGGATCCTCTGTTTCTGAGAGATATTGGCATGAGAAAACTATAACTCAATTATCTCTCAGAAACAGGAAACCTACACGATATTACAAATCAAAATAAAAATACATTTCAATTACATAAAAACCCCATCAAAGTCATTTCACCGAACAGCTTAGGTCTGAGAGCCCACTTTGTCAAAATAGCGCTCAGATCACTTTGGTGGTTCGGGAACGCCGTTCGAATTAAGTTTTGAATGGTCAGCCAAGAGCTGATGCCCCAAAATAGTTCCATAGAAAACAAGGTGACGACCGGTCATCTTATGGGAGTTCTCACACGAACACTGATGAATGCTCCCCCTGGCTGTTAGGGAGCAAATGCTCCACCTGTTCAGTAGATCCTATCTCCCGAACACCATTCGTCTAGGTACCATCTCAGCCCGGGTTCACAGAAATGCAAGGCCAAAAAAGTTCCAGACATTCAACGACCAAATACTGTAGTCTGCGTTCGGGAGATATAATGGCCACCATGCACTGGACCACATGCGTTCGGTTATACGAATGATAGCCACCCAGGGAAAGCACTTGAGTTAATCACCAATTTGCAGTTAGCAGCCAGGAGAGGTCAGGGTTTGAATGGTAATAACAGGGAAGACCTTACACTGTCCTTTAGGGTTACAAACAAGGGAGTACGGACAACCGAATACCAGGGAAGGGAGTTTGCTACAGTCACTGACAGTACAAGATAAGTGGATTGAAGCTTAGTTATGATGTCACTAGAGCACATGGGTTTGAATCCAACATATTGAAATAAGTCTCAACTATATGGATCCTCACTGGCCAGATTTAAGGTTAACAATACTCTTTTGAAATTACAACTACAACCTTTTGCTCATCATTAACAACCCCCTAATTTATGTTCCACTGACTACTAGGAATATGTGCTATATATAAAACTTTGTAACATCCATTAAACTGTTGATGAATTATATATTTTAAATAATCTGGATTCCAGGCAAAACATATCTGCATTGAGGGTAACTTATCCATTTCTATGGTCTTCCATCAAATTTTAAAAATTGCAAACAAGGTTGTCACTACACCATTTGAAATTGTATACCAACAATGTTCTAATTGCCAGTGAATTACATAATGACCTAAGATAATTTGTCCTGGTTCTTTATCAAATTATCTCAATTAAGTGCCTCTTACGTGGTGACCTACATACTGCAATCTCTAAAATTCATTTTAAAAGTGAACGCTCCAAGAATATATCATGCAAATTTTGTTTTGCCAAAAATGAGGGTGGTCCTGGGCCTTTATTTAGAATGCTATTACGGAGCAGCACACTAGGTATTCTTGATGTGCTGTTTAAAATTGCATTGAGGACATGTCCTACTATAAGTTTAAAATGCTCAAAGAGAGGGTCACAGGTTAAATTTTATGTTTTGATTACATAAGTAGACAAGTATGTAGCACTCCTGTATATATGCCAATCTTCTTGAACTACTTTCTGCTTTTGTGATGGTTAAATAACTCCAAATGTATACATTCTTTATGTTGCATATCTGATTTTAAGTATTTACAGCTTGCAATTGCATTTCTGTTTTAATTAGTTGTAACTTGTATTTTACCTTATTTTTTATTAAATATTCTTACTTTTTTTATTTTTTATTTTTTTTATTTCTGTACTGTGACTTTCTAATACCAATAGCTACATTTGAATAACCAACTGAGATTTCAATATTTATACAAATGCTTTTTGTACACTTGTGCATGTATCATGTATCAATAAATTTATTAAATGTTATCTCAATAATATTTTAGGACACAATCACAATACAATGAGACAATTGGCGTTGTTGTGTAGATCTCACATTGACCTTTATATCATTCTAACAACTGAAAATGGGCAGAACATTTTTTTTAGCTGATTTTTAAAACAAAATTTTAGCAGCCAGACTTGATAAATGGCTTGGCTGTTGGAACAAAAAAAAATAAATTAAAAAATGCAGCTGCTTTGGAAGAACATCTATCAGCCTTTTTTTCCTGAATTACTAATCTTGTTAATCATTAATAACTACATCAATAAACTACAAACCTATAGTGGTCAATAAAACCACCATATTAGTATAAGATAGTTCTTAGTTCTTAATAGTCCACCCTTTGCTCCCACCTGCCATCTAGCTGGTAGGGGAATGTATAATAAACGGCAAACAGCCAGATATTGTTGCCAGTCACAAATACAATACAGTGGTGACCTGGCATCAACCCCCCATGCTCCCACAGTGGAATGTTTAATTAATGAGAAAATCAGAGGCTGGAATGACATAGTATCCCCCTTATGTCCCCACAGTGGGGCTATATTTAAAATAATGCAGTGTTGCTTTTTTTTGTGAAGTTGTCCTTTGTTTATATTTTAAAAATTGCAACAGGCCTTAATGGCTGTAAATGTGACCTTTTATGGGGCTGAACAAAATAAGTTTTAAGAAGAAATAAAAGATTTGATGTATTTGATGTAAAGTATAATAATCTTTTATGGAAATTTAGATTATTGAAGCCCTGAGGTTATTCTGGCTTTTCCATTGATATTTACTATTTAGGATTAAAAAGGATTGCATTCCTTCTCCATGTACAATTGTACTATGGGAGAAAAATCCTCACGAATCCTAGGGCCAAGATGGGTCAGTCATATCTGGGGGGGATCCCTCTTTGATATTTACTAAATCAGGGATTAAGTTGAAACACAGACACCGATTGGGTGTGTGTTTCAGGTACCTTCCATCTATTTTCCATCACTATAGGCCATCTCCTTGTCTTGATGGCAGGTGGAATGCATTTAGAACCCACGCCAGGGGCCTCCGAAGCCATCTCTTCCGGTTCTGAGTTACATCACTTCCGGTTCTGGGTTTGTGCTACCCTATCGGTGCTCTTGCCCGGTTGTGGAACGCAAGTGGAACGCATGCTGTGATGGGGCCTAATAGCAGTTCCGGTTTCTCTCCAGTTCTATGTTCAAGAGAGTGTTATAAAATCCACAATTGGCCTCTCGGCATTGGGCAAGTTCTCCCTGGATGCTTCTTTTTGTGTTCATAGTTGTGGAAGCTCTTTTCTTCAATTTTCTTTTGAAGTTTGGAAATTTGACTGCAGGTAAGTAACTTTTTTATGTATCTATCTGTATTTGTTCTTCTTCCTTTGTCTATTAATATTTAATTCTATATTTTCTCCAGGGAATTCTGCTTTCAAACTTCTAGAAAAATACAATTTGAAGGGGTAAATTTATAGCATAGGGTTTATATTTAAAGTTTATTATTAGAATTCTTTCTATGAATCCTTTGGTGTTTTTGTTGTATTTGGGAGCTAGGAATATTTTATTTTATTTTTCTAGCTGCCCATTTTCAAGATGGAGTGCCCTGGTCCTTCTTCTAAAAATAGGTCGCAATCTAGAGGTTCAAAATAAGTCACTTTTTTCAAATTTTAATTTAATTTAAAAGAGTGCATATATCCTTTATAAATCCTGGATTCTTATTTGTACTCATAGATCTACCTATATAAAGAAGAAGGATAAGCCTGTGACGATAAGGTGCTTCATGGGAAAATACTTTGTATGGCATGTCTCAAAGCAGCAGCCAGTCCTTCAGAACCAGATATGAATATCCTTTCATATATCATACAAGCTGTTTTGGAAGGTCTACAACAGGGAGAGAGAGCGAGGAAAAAACACAGATCCTTCAGTTCTGATTGGAATCAAGAAGTCAGCTCAGAGGAAGAGATGCCTCCGATCTTTAACCCCTTAGGGACCAAGGACGTATCAGGTACGTCCAACAAAAACTGGTTGTTAATGACCTTGGACATACCTGATACGTCCGTGGTGAATTAGAGTGCTGGAAGCGATCATGATGACAGATCTACACTGTTATGACACATAACAGCAATGTCCTACTTGTACTTATAGCCAGGGACTTTCCAATAAAAGCTGGACATGTTAACATTGGGTATCTCTAAACTCAGGACAAAATTGAGAAACTATTTAGCATGGGTGTTGTTTGGCGGTTGTAGTTGCGGAACAGATTTTGGGGTCAAAGTTTAAAAAAGTGTTTTATTTTTATTTTTTCGTCATATTTTATAATTTTTTTGTAGTAAATTATATGATATAATGAAAATAATGCTATCTTTAGAAAGACCATTTAATGGCGAGAAAAACAGTATATAATATCTGTGGATATAGTAAATGAGTAAGAGGAAAATTACAGCTAAACACAAACACCGTAGAAATGTAAAAACAGCCCTGGTCCTTAATGATAAGAAAATCGAAAAACGGTCTGGTCACTAAGGGGTTAAAGAAGATGAATTCTCCTCTCAAGATAAAGACTCCCATTTATCTCCTACCTTCATGGATAACAAGAAGATAGAAGCCTTGATCAAAGCTGTTCGAGACACCCTAGATCTCAGCGGCAAAACGGAGGAAGATCCTGCCTTAAACAAATATTTCGCTGATTTAAAAAAGCAAAACCCCACCTTTCCCCTCCATGAAGCTATCAATGATTTAATCAAGGAAGTGTGGAGAGAGACTGAAAAACGGATCTCTCTTCAAGGTCATCTTGCAAGACTCTACCCATTCAATTCCCACGACAGTGCTCCATGGGATATGGCTCCAAAAGTGGATGCTGCCATTGTTGGCTAAAAAGACAAAGCCTTCCAGTGGATAGCGTCTTTATGAGAGCCCATGGATAGAAGAATATACTACAATCTATCCAAGGCATACATTGCATCTGACTCTAGGATCAGTCCAGCGGTGGCTATGACCTCCGTGTTGAGAGCCTTGAAACAGTGGTTAGATGACCTCGAGGGGGATATCTCAAGTGGGGTCAGTAGAACCAGGCTTCTTTACTCCCTAAACAAATTCAGGCTTGCTATTTGTTTCTTCAGATGCTTTTATAGAGCTGGTTAGATTCATCTCAAGAAGCATGGCATTGTCCGTAGCATCTAGACAAGCTCTCTGGCTATGAAATAGCTTATGTGCTCTCCCATTTCAGGGGGATATGCTCTTTGGAAAACATCTTGATGAGAGCATCAAAAGGGCAGTGGAAGGACGTAAAGCATTTCTCCCCCAAGATCGTTGTCTTAAATGATCCTTTCCTCAAGAAAGACAGTCCTTTCGGGATAAAGATTTCAGGAGCTACAGACCTGGCAGAGAGTTCTCCAGAACACAGCCATGAAAGGGAGGCCTCTCCTCTTCAAGAGGTAATCATGGCAGAGGTAGCTCATCCAGATAATTAAAGCAGTTCTGATGGATTTCCAGTCCAGTCCTTGGAGGTAGGAGCCAGGCTCCTAAAATTCTCCAAAATGTTGGCTCAGAATATTTCTGAAAATTGGGTCCTAAAAATCATCCATGTCAGTTATTTCCTAGAATTTGCAAGTATTCCTCATCCACAATTCCTTCCTTACCGGATCCCACAAGACCCGGAAAAGGAAAGAGCTCTTCTCTCTTTCACCTTGTCCCTTCTTGAAGAAGGCATAATCTGCCAGGTTCCCCAAGAAGAAAAAGGTTTGGGGTATTATTCAAGGCTTTTTCTGACCCCAAAGGCTTCGGAAGAATGGAGACCCATCTTGGATCTTCACAATCTCAACAAGCAATTATCTGTGAGAAAATTCAAAATGGAATCCATTAGCTCCATTGAAAAGGTCATCTCTCCGGAAGACCAGATGATATCTATAAACCTTCATGATGCCTACTTCCATGTCCTGATTGCGATCCCTCAACAACAGTTCTTGAGGTTTGCAATAGAGCTTTCATCACTTTCAGCTCTGGGCACTTCCCTTTGTTATCAGCACGGCCGCAAGAACCTTTACAAAAACTTTGGTATCCCTCATTGCTTTCATTTGTCTTGAAGGTATCTCTTTTTTTCCATTATCTGGAATCTTCTTGTTTCTCACCGAGACAGAGTTCTTCGACTACTTTAAAATTTCGGATGGTTTATCAACCGCAAAAAAAGTCAGCTTTTGCCATCCCGTAATATGATCTATCAAGGAGCAAGATTCTATGCAATCAGAGAGACAGTGTCCCTGTCTATGGAAAGAGGTCAAAAGATCCAAAAGAAAATTCTCCATCTTATAGCAGTCAAGTCAGTCACAGTCAGAGAATTCATGAACCTTTTGGGGAGTCTATCCTCAACAATAGGCTTCACAAGATGGGCTCAGTGACACATGAGTATCCCCTAGTCTGAATTCATTTCGCAATTCTTAAACAAAGATCTGAAAATCCTAATTTTGTCCAAGTTAAAGAAAGAGCTAGCTTGGTGGCTAAATGATCAAAATCTCTTCCCTGGTTTCACACTCCTTGGATAACAATCCTTGGATAACAATTACAACAGATGCCTGCCAGACTGGTTGGTGTGCACACCTGGATTCTCTTCACATCCAGGGTCTTTGGAGCCACCGTCAGCTTCATCTCCACTCAAGTGTCCTGGAAATGAAAGCAATGTTCCAATCCCTTCTCTGAATCCCCTCTCTGGATCACTAATGAGCCAAGGTCAGGGTAGACAAGACTTCGGTGGTGGCTTATCTCAATCCTCAGGTGGGGAAAGAAGCAAACAGTCAATGATTATTTTTTCTCCTCTGATGGCCTGGACAGAAAGGAGCCTGGAAGGCTTAAAGGTTGTTTATCTCCCAGGCATAATAAGTCAAATTGCATACTTCCTGAGCAGAGTAACCCTGATGTCCATGGATACCCCTTCTGCAGAAGATATCACAGGAACCTCCTTTGGATCTGTCGAGTCATCTTTGTCTGCTTCATCAAGGTCCAATATTCCATCTTGCACCCCAATGGTTGAGATTGATTGCATGTAAATTGAGAGGCAACGTCTCTTAGACAAAGGGTTTTCTGCCTCTGTCAGGGATACCCTACTTAAAGCAAGAAGAAATGTCTACTTCGTCAGCATACTATTGGAGATAAGGTATATTCTGTGGTTGGTGTGCTGGTCACAAAGTTCCTCTTCAAGCCCCGAACATAAGCAACATTCTGCAGTTCCTACAGGATGGATTTGATAAAGGTCTAAGTGTGAGTTCTTTAAGAGTTTAGATCTCCTCTCTCTCTCCATTCTTTTGGACAGTAAACTGGCCTTCGATCCTGATATTGTCAGGTTTTTTCAAGCAATTTTGAACTCCGGTTAAGTCCTCTGCACCTCCCTGGGATCTGCCCCTGGTTCTTTAGGATTTATAAATTCCTCCCTTTGAACCTCTGGAAGAAATTTCTTTGGCTACATTGACTTTAAAGACTGCTCTCTTGGTGGCCCTTACTTCAGGACGAAGAATTTCAGAACTTCAATTTTGTTTTATCTTATGCAAGATGTACGGGACCCTATACCATCTGGTTAATATCTTGTATGCATTATCCTGTATTTTTACAGATAATGAGCACTTGTGTGTTATTGTGGTTTTCTTCTTCGGCAATGGATCTATACAATTTCTCTATATTGGGACCTAGTGCATTCTTAGTCCATCTGAGTCAGGACTTTTACCAGTTGGTGAATTCTAAATAGCCTTTTCAATTTCTTCAAGTGTTATTGGTTGATCTAATCTAGTTATTTCTTCATTGTTAAGTTTAACATTAAGATGTTCATCTTAATAATTTTTAATCTTTTTATTTTTATCTTTTATACTAAGCCTTCTTTTGTCTGATAAATTATACAGCTCCTGATAATATTGTGAGAATACCTCTTCTATCTGCTCGGTCATATTATTGTTTTTTTTCCCTCTTTTAATTTTCTTAATATAATTCTGAGTAAGTCTTTCTTTTAATGCCTTGGCTAATAGCCTATGTAGTTTATATCCATACTCATAAAATCTACTTCTAATATTCATATAGTTTATTTGTATTATGTTTTGACTATTCCAGATAGCTCCGTCCTTAATTCCTGAAGTTTATAATGTATTGCAGTGGTATTTGTTCACCCATAGATCACTTAAGAAATATCACTCTGCCTTCTTTATCTTTCCATTCTTGCTTTAATATCAATGGGATATTCTTGTTTATACAAATGGCAACTCCTTTATTTTTTTTTGTTTTGGTGAGTGAGAATAATATATCTGTGAAAATTTATAGTGGGTTAATTTAGGTGCTTTCTCTTTCCAAAAATTGGTTTCTTGTATAAACCCTATATCAGCACTCAGTTGACATAGTTCCTTAAACATTAATGATATCTTTAAGGAAGAATTTAAACCGTTGACATTTAATGATACAATATTTATTGTAGCTATTTTTGTATCTATTATCCAATATAATCTAGCCTACATGATTACTTATCAAAAGGATAGAGAGAGATGAGAAGAAGAGGGAGAAAAAGGAATAAAAAAGAAAGAGAATATCTTCCTCTTTCCCCTTTCCTCCCTCCTCTCGCTGTTCACCTATAATTCCATATATCTGGAAGCATCTATTTCTTTTGTTATGGAGATGTACTCGTACGTTGGGGCTGTTAGATGTGACCGATTGATGGGAAGAACACAAAAAAAAACCAAAACACACAAATTCCATATATGCATAAAAAAATCCCATAGCCTTACCTTTGGGTCTCTTAACTCATAAGAGGTCTGCACTATGTTTACCAATTCTGCATGATCCTCTTCCTTATCTACATGAGTCTATCTACAGGAGACACCTTTGGGCTTGACAGGGAGAGATATAAGTCAGATAGTCTCCTCGGCTCTTCTCCCCACGAATTATCATCCCCTGCCTTTGATTTTTCTCTTCTAATAATTTTCTATGGCTAACCTATTTATTCTTTCGATACTGACATCCATAGGGATAGGGCTCAGATTTAGTTGGACACATAAATTCCCCACCGAAGATCGGTATTTTATTTACATCTGGGGTGAATCCTAAAGAGGAAATGGGAAGGGATAATTCGAGATTATTCAAATTATAACTAGAGTAGAGCGAACCCGGACTGTAAAGTTCGGGTTCGTACCGAATATTACGTTTTTTTGGACCCCGGACCCGAACACGGACATATCACTGTATGTTCGGGTTGGAGTTCCGTGTTCGGCGATTGAATGGCGCGTTTTGAAAGGCTGCAGGGCAGCCAATCAACAAGCGTTTGACAGCGCAGTTGTAAACATTATTATTTTCTGAGTGCTAATCTCCTAAATAGTACATTTTGGGGCATGCTCTTCATATCTGAAAGTCAAATAGAAGCGTCTAATAGTGCGCTTACAGCGCAGTTGTAAACATTCTTATTTTCTGAGTGCTAATCTGCTAAATAGTAAATTTTGGGGCGTGCTCTTCATATCTGAGAGTCAAATAGAAGCGTCTAATAGTGCGCTTATAGCGCAGTTGTAAACATTCTAATTGTTTTGCTGCTAATTTGCTGCTTACATTGGAGTTTTAAAAAGTCAATGTTTTTATTTTTTTATGGTGCTAAATAGTATATTTGGGGTGTGCGCTTCATATCTGAGAGTCAAATAGAAGCGTCTAATAGTGCGCTTACAGCGGAGTTGTAAACATTCCTATTTTCTAGGTGCTAATCTGCTAAATAGTACATTTTGGGGCATGCTCTTCATATCTGAGAGTCAAATCGAAGCGTCTAATAGTGCGCTTACAGTGCACTTGTAAACATTCTAATTGTTTTGCTGCTAATCTGCATCTTACATTGGAATTTTAAAAAGGCAAAAAATATATTTTTGGTGCTAAATAGTATAGTTGGGGTGTGCACTTCATATCTGAGAGTCAAATAGAAGCGTCAAATAGTGCGCTTACAGCGCAGTTGTAAACATTCTAATTGTTTTGCTGCTAATCTGCATCTTACATTGGAATTTTAAAAAGGCAAAAAATATATTTTTGGTGCTAAATAGTATAGTTGGGGTGTGCACTTCATATCTGAGAGTCAAATAGAAGCGTCAAATAGTGCGCTTACAGCGCAGTTGTAAACATTCTAATTGTTTTGCTGCTAATCTGCATCTTACATTGGAATTTTAAAAAGGCAAAAAATATATTTTTGGTGCTAAATAGTATAGTTGGGGTGTGCACTTCATATATGAGAGTCAAATAGAAGTGTCAAATAGTGCGCTTACTGCGCAGTTGTAAACATTCTAATTGTTTTGCTGCTAATCTGCTAAATAGTAGATAGCGGCCTGCGGTGCACTTCATATCTGAGAGTCAAATAGAAGCATCAAATTGTGCGCTTACTGCGCACTTGTAAAAATTCTTATTTTCTGGGTGCTAATCTGCTAAATAGTACATTTTGGGGCCTGCTCTTCATATCTGAGAGTCATATCGAAGTGTCTAATAGTGCACTTACATTGCACTTGTAAACATTCTAATTGTTTTGCTGCTAATCTGCTAAATAGTAAATTTTGGGGCATGCTCTTTATATCTTAGAGTCAAATAGAAGCGTTAAATAGTGCGCTTACTGCGCAGTTGTAAACATTCTAATTGTTTTGCTGCTAATCTGCTAAATGGTACATTTGCAGCCTGCGGTGCACATCATATGTGAGAGTCAAATAGAAGCGTCAAATATTGCGCTTACAGCGCAGTTGTAAACATTCTAATTGTTTTGCTGCTAATCTGCTGCTTACATTGGAGTTTTAAAAAGTCAATCTTTTTTCTTTTTGGTGCTAAATAGTATAGTTGGGGTGTGCACTTCCTATCTGAGAGTCAAATAGAAGTGTCAAATAGTGTGCTTACTGCGCAGTTGTAAACATTCTAATTGTTTTGCTGCTAATCTGCTAAATAGTACATTTGCGGCCTGCAGTGCACTTCATATCTGGGAGTAAAATAGAAGCGTCAAATTGTGCGCTTACTCCGCAGTTGTAAATAGTCTTATTTTCTGGGTGCTAATCTGCTAAATAGTACATTTTGGGGCGTGCTCTTCATATCTGAGAGTAAAATAGAAGCGCACTTGTAAACATTCCAATTCTTCTGCTGCTAACCTGCTGAATAGTACATTTACGGCCTGCGGTGCACTTTGTATCTGAGAGTCAAATAGAAGCGTCAAATAGTGCGCTTACAGCGCAGTTGTAAACATTCTAATTGTTTTGCTGCTAATCTGCTAAATAGTACATTTGCGGCCTGCAGTGCAGTTCATATCCAAGAGTCAAATAGAAGTGTCAAATTGTGCGCTTACAGCGCAGTTGTAAGCATTCTAATTGTTTTGCTGCTAATCTGCTAAATAGTAAATTTTGGGGCCTGCTCTTCATATCTGAGTCAAATAGAAGCGTCTAATAGTGCACTTACTACGCAGTTGTAAAAATTCTTATTTTCTGGATGCTAAACTGCAAAATAGTACATTTGCAGCCTGCACTTCATATCTGAGCGTCAAATCGAAGCGTAACTTTGATTCAAATTTACTACATCGGTCACTTGTAATATTGTTTCACACCTACAACACTTGTTACACAGATCTAAGTGATCAAAAACAGATTGAAATTTTCTACACTAGAAACTACCAGATAACAATCTGCTATAGTTAAACCAGTGATCAATAGCTAAGACGTACTTCAACAATATTGTAATTCTGGGGCAATACCCTCAGAAGTCAAACTGAGAGGTTAGTTTACAGGGAAAACTGTTGCCTGGAGGAAATTCTAAAACAATTTCCATATGTCCTTTGCAGACTTTACATGCTGGAAAAACACAGGTGCCAACTGCTGTGACTTTCTGCAGTGTGCATACCGGCAAGGAGGGCAGGGATGAGGAGTGGGTGGAAGATGATGTGGAGGATGATGACACCTAGACACCACATGGCATCAAGGTCATGCGAGTGACGTGTGCAGTTTGGAGGAAGAGGCACTGGTCGCACAGAGGCACCAGCACAGCATAAGAGGGAGCAGGGTGCAAAAGCGGAGCGGCCGTCCCCTAGCGCTCGTTGGCATTTATTATCTTTAGAATTCCCACAGTTATCCAAGTAACAGTTGAAGTGATAAAAAGAACCATAACAGATTTAACGAGCCATTCGCAGTTTTGCAGTCCGGTGACCGGGACCCAGACACTGTCTGGGCGGCGGTCGGACGACCGGGACCCAGTATGCCTGATGTAGAAGTTAGGAGTCACAGTGTGGAATGGATTAGCAGGGTCTAGTGCAGGGTAAGCGCATGCCCCCTGGTGTTGAGCACCAGTGTTTGTGCGGCCACATTCCAGGACCCTGATGCAACTTCAGTAAAAAGAGTACTGGATACCAGAAGCCATCACCAGACTGGCTACCTCCTCCTCCTGCACCGCTACCTTCACCTACATTGCCACAGTCACCTCAACCTATGGGTCACTTAGTATAAACTATGTACAAAATAGCAGAGGCTTGTGAAGACCTTTTCTCCATGCATCAGGAGTTGAGCATTTCTCCATGCATCAGGACTGCAAGAAATGCAAAGCAGGCCACAAATGTTTCTTTTTTTATATGTCCCAATATTTTGGGGGCTACCCCAATAAAAAACAAAAAAAAACAAATAAAAAACAGTGTTGGCTACCTCATCCTCCTCCTCCACCGCCGCTTCCACCTACACCGCCACGGTCACCACCTCCTCAACCTATGGGTCACTTAGTAAAAACTATGTACACAATAGCAGAGGCTTGTGAAGGCCTTTTCTCCATGCATCAGGAGTTGAGCTCAGTTTGAACAATGAAAGAGAATACCCTGCACTCCAACCCTCTCTCAAATGGATAATTCTGGTGATCCTCCTACTTCCCCCCCCAACATCCTCCTCATCCGACCCCCGCCCCCTTCCTCCGCTCCTTCCCCCTACCCCTCTCCCCATAAAGTCTAATGTATTTTATTTTTAGTTCTTTTCATTTTATATAGTCCTTGGTTATTCCAAATTTATTTCTGTATAGTCTTTATCCAAGCTGTTTACTTTTTTATTTCTCTTTCTTTGTGATCTTAAGATCCAATGTTGATTTATTATTTGTGGAATAGTTGTTCCTTATTTTAAAACAGTTGTTCCATTCTGATATATCAGGAATTGGTATTTGTAGAGATTAACAAAACTGTGGGACATCTTCCGGGTTTTTAATTATATATGTTTGAAGGCCTTTTTTAACCATTATGCTTAATGGGAAATCCCATCTAAATGAAATATTTCTGTCTTTAAGAGAGTCTGTGATTGACTTCAATTTTTCCCTGGCTTGTAGTGTAGCCCATGATAAATCAGGAAGGATCTGTATCTTAGATAGTTTTATCTATCATCAGATTTTTATGTTGTCTTGTTTTTAAAAAAAATATATTTTCTCTTTAGTTGTATATGAATGCAGACAGCATATTATATCTCTTGCTACTGTACTTGAGATGTCTTTTGGTTTTAGTGCCCTGTGCAGTCTGTCAATTGCTATATCTGGGATTGCTTAACTGTCTAAAACCTTATTAAAAAGGTCTTTTAAACATATATGCAAATCCTCTGAATTGCTTGTTTCAGGGACTCCCCTTATCGTTAAGTTACAACGTCGGCTCTGTTATAAAAATCGTTCATCTGTTGGGCCATATTTTCTATATATTTTCTTTGTGCTTTAAGTTGTGACTGCAAGTCAGTCAATGCTTAATGTAAGGTTATTTGATCTGTTTCGACTATTTATATTCTGTTACCTAGTTGCGTCAGGTCTTCTTTAAGGGAATTAGATTCCTCTTTAATTAGTGTTTTAATTTCATTCACTGCTATTTCAAAATTCTTTTTTACTTGTTCAATATCAGAGTTTAAGTACTTTTTTGTTATTGCCTCTTTAACAGAAAAAAAGCCCTCTTACCCCATGTTACCTTCGTCTTTAGGTTGGATCTGTGTGGCTCTCATTGAAGTATGCCCCTCCATTTTGTCTTCACTGCATATCGCATGTGCTATTCTGCTTTCCTGTGGAGTATCCCCACTCCTTCTCTTCCTTCTCCTTTCTCTGATATCCCACATTCCTCATCGCTCAAGCTACTTGCCACCATCTGCAAACAGATCTCTCCTCTGCGTTTTCGTTGCAGGCTGGGGGAGTCGCAGGTAGTGGAACTACGAAGGATCCAAGGTTGTTTGTGATTTTCATCCAACCCTTCCATTGGGGTTAGAGCTGTTCTTTTTATTTTTCCTAATTTTTCAAATTTTATCTTTTTTTTTCCCTCCTGGATAGTTTGTGGTCGGTTAGGCTTTGCTGTATTAGGCACGGTCAGTTTGCGGGTTTCGAGTATCGGCATCCTCTTCCGGTCACGCCCCCTGAATGTTCTTTAATATATTTATTTATCACTACCGGTTGGAAGTCGCCAGAGCTTCTAGTTCTGCCTTTGTCAGAAGTGTTCTTTCTTCAGCTTTATAATAAATTTTATTTTGCATTCTAAATGTTGGCTTGTTTTCAGTTCTCCCCCTCCCCCCTTAGCTTGGGTATTACCCATCTGTAGTGCTGCCATGGAAATATCTGGGAAAATATAAAATTTTATTCATACTTACCAACATTTTCTTTTCCTGCATATAGGCCATGGCAGCACTATGATCCCGCCCTACTTTTAATTTGTTTGTGGCTTGGGACTAAGACTGAGGACTAAGGGGGGGGGGGAGGGAATCTCTCTTTTATTTGTTTAATTAGGAGGTGTTCCTGTCCAATTTAGGAGTGGGAGGAGCTATAGCTATCTGTAGGGCTACCATGGCCCATATCTGGGAAAAAAAAATATCGGTAAGTATGAATTAAATGTTCTATTTTATCAGTTTTCTATAAGGCTTTAACGGTTGGAATTAAGTATACCTAATATAATAAAAGGCTTAGCAGGAGCCGATAAACTGGCAGTAAAATGTATCGGCTGGAATTAAAGCAATTTGAGACCTTTATTAGCATATATTTATAACTGATACAGTTGGCTTCATTTTTTGTCAATAATAAGTAATTATTTGAATAATTTATTAAATAATAAACCCCTGTACTTCTTGTTCAAGTGTTAAACATTACAACATTTTATTGCTGAGGATAAGATTTTCAAATCACAAAGCAAATTAAATACTTGTCCTATACACAGCAGTTCTGAAAGATAGTGTTTCAACAACAAAAAAATGCATCATGCAATTTAAAATATTTAAACATAGTCAGTGGTCACTTTTTTGGATTTTCTTCTCTCGTTAGCTTGATTTTCTACAAAGCAGTTTGGGCTTAAAAACATATAATTTGGGCAAAAGTACAGAGTTGAATCTAAATAAACTTCTGTTCAGCCAAAGACTGATGAATTGTAACTTGCAACTAAATTTTGGTCTTAATTAGTCATAGCTCTTATGTTTTTGTTTATTACATGTATTTATACCTTTTTCACTCATTAATAATGCGATATACTACAACCAATAGCTGAATTTAAATAACGAAATCTGGAGTTTTTGTATTGATAATGCATTTGCATGTCAACACATGCATTAATACATTTATTAAATGTTATCTTAAAGGGACACCATAGGCACCTAAACCACTTAATCTCAGTGAAGTGGCCTGGTTTCATTGCCCCTGTCACCTTAACCCTGTAATTGTAATTATTGTGGTTATTGAGAATCTATAATAATAATTACCTTGCAGGTTTAACTCAACCACTAGTGGCTCTTCTGGGTCTATAGCAAACTTTTGGTCACCAAACTGACACTGGACATCTTCACGCTTTGCATGAGTAAATCCACCGTCAACCACCGCCAGCATGTGCATTAGGTCCCACTACCAGCTGATGTTGGCGGAGGAGTAGAGGCAGAACCTGCCCCAGCGCTGATGTCCAGGTAAGTGACCAAAAGGTTTTTAACCCTTTATCGGCTGTAGTGGGGGAGCACTATAGTGCTAGGAATACAACTTTGTATCTTAGATTCTCATTATAATTTTATAGGTGGCATAATTGTCTGGATCTCACTTTGTTAGCAATTTTTAATGAGTGATGTGCTTTGCTGCATAGTTTTTTAGTCAGTCGCAAGCAACCATGTAACTAATTTATTAAGTAAACTAGAAACATAGAAACATAGAACATAGAAACATAGAATGTGACGGCAGATAAGAACCATCTAGTCTGCCCAATTTTCTAAATACTTTCATTAGATCCCTGGCCTTATCTTATAGTTAGGATAGCCTTATGCCTATCCCACGCATGCGTAAAATCCTTGGACTTGTGTAAACTGTAAACATTGTTGCATTGGATTGGCTATGGGAAAGCATTGGATTGGCTGAAATTACTAAGAAATGGTGAGGTGCTGGAAATACCCCTCTCTGTCTCATTAAAGATTTTGAATTTAATCTGAAAGCAGCAAAGTGAATTGTTAAAATAAGAGATTTGCATTGACATTGGCAAGTGATCTATAGCAGTAGTACTAAAAACCTCTGTTGTTAAAATGTTCATAAGGATTTGGGATAATGCACGGATAACTTTTTTGTTTTAATAAAGCAGATTAATAAAATAGATGAATGTTCAGAACTAGACTGAATAGACTAGACTGGATATGCTTTATTTCTTAGAAGATATATGCAAAGATAAGAAGGAAAAAAATAAAAAAACTGATGGTGTAGTATGTAAAATATTCTGGTAGGAAATTAGGTAAGTACGATGTACACTTACACTTTCCTGAAACTACAACTCAGCTCCCACTTTAGCGCTTGGGCGGAATGATCCCCACCTCGGGATATAGTGTAGCACTGGTACAGCAGGCATTCATTATAATGATGGATGTTCTTGTGGATATATTAAATGCAGAACAGATAAAATATAGTGTAGTATTTCACAATTCAAATGCTAAAAGTAAGTAGGTGTAAAATTGTACACTCACATATAATTAAGCCTCTTATTTTGGCTCCTGGAATATGGCTTGAAGTGGTATGATCCCCACTCTAGGATAACGAAATACAACACAAAATAGTGCAAACTGTAAAAATAGGAGTGAAAAATAAATTAAAAACATACTTACAGAGGGTAGAGCAAAATATGCTTTGCTCAATCCCAAAGGCGTAGGTTATATATATCCCCACGAAGGATATGTAGATCAGGAATCGAGCAGCAGAGTAATGTGGAAAACTGATTTAAAAAAAAATTAAAAAACAATATTGACATACACTTAAAGCATTTCACCAACAACTGGCTGTTTCAAAAGTGTTTTTCAAACACTTTTGAACATCCATTATAATAAGGACTGCCTGCTATACCAGTGCTACACTATATCTTGAGATGGGGGTCATTCCTTCCAAGCACTTAAGTTCTAGCTGAATTAGCTCCAGAAAAGTGTAAGTGTACATCTTACATACCTTATTTCCTACCAGAATATTTTACGTGTTACACTATTACTTCCATTTTTCCCCTTCTTATCCTTACATTTGACTTCCAAGGACTACTCAGGCACTACACCAACCCCTCTGCTATATTTCACTATGACTTTACTGGACAAGAGAGACAATGGATTTGGGTGTTAGGCTACCTCATTGAACTATATCAGTATCTACAAATGTAGAATTTTCTCCATTGAATGATTTATTGTTTGCACAGAGATTCCCCCATGAACTCTTAACACATTGCAGGAAAATGGACTTGCTATGCAGAGACAGCAGAATTCAGCAATGTCGGGGTTAAGTATAGCAAAACCAAGATGTTGCAAAGCTGAAGTGATAACAAGGCTGTAAAGAAGGAATATTCTGGGACAACCATCCAGAAGTGGATGCTGTGGAAGTAATTCCTTTACCACTGTTGATGAGAAAGGCAACCTATGTCTTCTTCATAGTGCCTTTTTTCAGCAGACTAAGCTCTTGATTGACTTTCATTTCATAACTGCTTGATTCCTCAATAGCTAGAGCATTGTTATAACATCAGCTTAAGGGATATGCATGCTCATTTCGCAGGAGAAAAAAGCAGGTAAATATGACATTTATTCATATTTACCTGCTTCTTCTTCCTTGTGCTTCCCACATCTCCCTTAGGGGGAACACTGATCCAGCCAGTCAGTGACCTAACCTTAGGTATGATGGAAAATCACATTGCGCATGCAGAAATAAATCAAAAAGATCTTGCAACGTCATGAGTGACATTGTGAAATCTTAAGACGCCAGACATAAATGTGCACAATGCACTTCTCCTAAACAGAACGGCATGGCTACAAACTGCCAGCCCTCTTTCAGGTTTTACTTACCTTGTTTAGCTCTCAGATGCTGTTTTCTCATAAAAGTGCCATTTATTACCAGAGCACAGCATTTCATTTGGTTTATTGATGTATTCACTATTATAGAGTGCACATGTTTTCAAAGTGCACAGTGAGCAATTAAGTTTCCTTTGTTGATCAGAATGAATACCCACTTAAACACTGAGGTTTGATTTTAAAGTGTATAATTGCCTAATTCTCCCCTGTCAATATCTCCCTTGAGTCTTTTAATGTCGAGTAACTTAAAAATCATCTATAAACGTTGTTTTGTAGCTGGTTAATAATAAAGTTAACAATATGCTTGTTCAAATATAGGAAAAAAATCTGCAATCAAAGAACTATTAAGAAATATATTTTTTTTAATATGACTGTCACAATTTGTATGTCAATTGAAAAAAATAGAGAAAAACAGATTGGATATATTGCTACAGAAATAACTGGATAATAATTTGGTTTGTTTTTCTACTCCCTATGTAAACAGTTTAATGAGATAAAGCATATTGTTAAGAAAATTGTGCCTTTTATGTTTTGGGATGGATTGCTGATACCTATGGTTCAAGACAACAGTAAATTTTTAGCTAGGAAAACATGCATCTAAAATGTCAAATACATTTTCACTTGTCTTTTTTGAATTTGAATTAAAATTTTTAATAGTAGTTTTTTTATAACTGTAGTTCCAATTCTTGTAAATCTTGTACTTATGTTTTGAGAAGCCAATCCTTTTATTCAAGTTTCTAAATTTTACATAAATAAACTGTAATACGTGATATGTTATTTATCTAAGTCTAAACTCCCTAATGGGATTGTCTCTAAAACAAGTCCTTGAGGAGCCAACTCATAAAGAGGCCATACTAGATTTAGCATTCACAAATGGAGATTTGGTATCACATATTACGATAGGTGAACGTTTAGGATCTAGTGATCACCAGTCAGTGTGGTTTAATATAGGAACAGTGACTGAGTCACACCACACAAAAACAAAAGTTTTAGATTTTAGAAAAACAGACTTTAAAAAAAAATAGAATATACGTAAAGAAGTCATCAGACTGGAGCGGTTTAAATGGAGTCCAGGAGAAATGGGATTATTTAAAAGTTACACTACTAAAGGCAACAGAAAATGAAATTAGGCTTGTCACTAAAAGCAAAACATGGAATAAACCACTGTCATATTCTGTAATAGTGGCCAAAATAGTAAAAAAACCTAAAAGCTAGCATTTGGTAATTTAAAACAAACAACCCGGAGTGAGGAAGACAAACATATCTATTAAATTAGGCAGAAAGAGGCAACACATGTCATAAGAGCTTCCAAACACACACGGAATAGAAAATAGTCCAGATCTCAGATCTTGAAAGCTATGTGATTTTAGATGTTCAACAATGCTATCCTTTGACATGGTTTCCATCTACACAGAAACATAGAATGTGACGGCAGATAAGAACCATTCAGCCCATCTAGTCTGCCCAATTTTCTAAATACTTTCATTAGTCCCAGGCTTTATCTTATAGTTAGGATAGCCTTATGTCTATCCCACGCATGCTTTAACTCCTTTACTGTGTTAACTTCTACCACTTCAGCTGGAAGGCTATTCCATGCATCCACTATCCTCTCAGTAAAGTAATACTTCCTGATATTATTTTTAAAACTTTGCCCCTCTAATTTAAGACTATGTCCTCTTGTTGTGGTTGTTTTTCTTCTTTTAAATATAGTCTCCTCCTTTACTGCATTGATTCCCTTTATGTATTTAAATGTTTATATCATATCCCCCATCTCATCTTTCCTTCAAGCTATACATGTTAAGATCTTTTAACCTTTCCTGGTAAGTTTTATCCTGCAATTCATGAACCAGTTTAGTAGCCCTTCTCTGAACTCTCTCTAAGGTATCAACATCCTTCTGGTGATACGGTCTCCAGTACTGCATACAATACTCCAAGTGAGGTCTCACCAGTGTTCTGTACAATACCTCTCCCTATACAACCAAGCATTCTGCTAGCATTTCCTGCTGCTCTATTACATTGTCTGCATCCCTTTCCTCAGATGTTGAGGTTAGGACTCTATCAAATATTCTGTACTCTGCCCTTGGGTTTTTACGTCCAAGATGCATTATCTTGCACTTATCCACATTAAATGTCAGCTGCCACAGCTCTGACGATTTTTCTAGTTTACCTAAATCATTTGGCATTTGGCTTATCCCTCCTGGAACATCAACCATGTTACATATCTTAGTATCATCAGCAAAAAAGACATACCTTACCATCAAGACCTTCTGCAATATCACTAATAAAAATATTAAAGAGAATGGGTCCAAGTACAGAACCCTGATTTTTTTCCCCACTACTAAAATAAGGCTTATTGGCCTATAGTTGCATGATTTTTCTTTACTAATTGCTAATTTCTCATCTTTAGGGATTACTCCAGTTTACAATGATTGGCTAAATAAATCCATTAATGGTTTTGCTAGTACACCACTATGCTTTTAATAATTTGGTCAAATTGAAGTTCGGTCCAAAATGAATCTCCAAGTCTACTGCTTTCATATTGTCAAGAAGGTTCAAACTGAAGTGGTTGACATTTTGATTTGACAGTTAAAACTACTAATATTAGGTTTGTACTTTAAAACAGTGCAATTATAATGTTGCACTGATTTGAATGTAGCATTGTTTTAGTGTTATTCTTGGGCAGCCTTTGGAGCAAACCGGAATAACTTGAATACAATAGTTATATTATCAACATGACAAGTTTATGCAGCCTATTTATCTTCTAGACATTCTGTTTGTCATACTTGCAAGTGTTTTTGGTTGTTTTGGAAAGCATTGACTAAGAGTATCATTATTTGGGCTTTTCAAACTATGAAGTGTAAAAAGACAGTCATATCAGAAATAATTGAGTGAAAATTATGTTATGTTAATACATCATAAAGTGTCTTAAATCAATAGATAGATCACACTACCCTGAATCACTTATCATTATAGAGAAATCAATCAAAATTTTAAAACAGAAATACATACACCATATGTATAGGCTTTGCATCTATTTTGGCACTTACTAAGTAGCATTATTGGGCTTACCAAACTATGGAAGGTACGATCACCTGAAAAATTATTGTAACATCTGAAATATCTACCGGTTCCTTGTCTATATATGCAGCAACATTTGAATTATTAACTTGTAAAAGGGAGGACTGAATGAGTTAAACTGAAATTCAGTCACCATTGATTGTTTATAAAAAAAAAAAACAATTGACGTGACAAAATGCTGTATTTTATTATCCAAATTAATTTCCCTGTGTTCAGTAGATGGATCTACCGAACACTAACCACCCCCTGGCTCACTGAACTTTAAAGAAACCGCAAACTTAAGTGCTCTCCCTGTGTGGCAGCCGTTCGTATAACCGGGCAACACATTCTGGAGAACACGGCAGCCATCTTGTCGCATGAACGCAGGCAGCAGGACTTGGTTGTCGAGTGTCTGGAACTATAAGTCAGACACTCGACCTCGTGAACGCCAGTGATTTTATATGAACGCCTGCTTTCTTCCCCGACAAGACAGGAGAGCGCTGTTCGGTAGGATTGTTTGCACGAACTAGGTGAACAAACTCTACCTATGAGCCAGGGGAGCCATTCAATATTTAATTTGTTTCTGAACTCCCGAAAGTGACTGACTGATACCACTATTTCTCTGGAACTAATTTGGGCTGACGCCGCATGTGCGGTCAGTCAAAACTTTAACCCGGTGGCGATTTGACTGTGTTCATGGGATCTGAGCACTATTTGGATATGTTGGGTGCTCAGATCCATGCTATCTGTGATATAATGCTTGTGGGTGTTCAGATATAGTTTATGTGTATTTTTTATATTTTATACTATATAAGTCTTGTGCCTGGGAGATAATTAGTTTGAGCAAAGTACACTTAATTATCTCCCAGACACAAGGACTCTGGGGCATGTTGTGGGAGTGTTTTGGGTGTGTTTTGCTATGTCTTTGCTTGAGACCCCATGCTGGGGGTCTGTGTATATAAGTGGGCCATCTGGCCATAATAAAACATTCCTGTCGTACCCTTCATAAAGTCTCACCTAATGTTCGGGTATGCGAACACCGAAACGATTGCTTTGTACTCACGACCTGCTTTGGATTTCAGGAGAGTACGATCTAGTGTACTATGTGAACGGGCTATACTCACTAAGCTTCTAGCATTTCAGGAATGTGTGAACGTACTTCACGAAGTACAGGAGGTTCATTACAATAAAGTTTCAAAATTACAATATTAGGCTTTGCAACTATTTTGGCACTTATAAGTCACATATTATAAGAAGTGCATTTCTGCAAATCTGAAGAATTCATGTTGCTCAGAGATTTCACTTTAGACGTCTCTAATCTGATTTTTAAATCTGGCTTTAAATACTGAACTCTACTTCCTTTTAGCCTACCTTTGATAGTCTGGTATTGGGCAGTGATGCTTAACTTTTTCCAGACAATGTTCTCTATTCGTTGACTTTTGTGCTGACAATTGTAAACTATAGACTTCAAATACTTCTGGGATGATGTACAATGATCCTTAGCTTGGCAAAGTTTCATTAATGACCTATAGAAGTTAATAAGTGGCATCTTCAAAGACAAACCTGGTATGTTGATATCCTACAGTGGCTGTTTATCTACACACAATAACTCATTCATATTGTGTGTAGTTCATATTTTGAAAAGTGAGCAAATCTAAATTGTATCCTTTCTGGTAGACTACATTGACTTCATTATTATGGTCAGTAGAAAAATGATTTATTTTATTGGAGAATAAATATAGTACACACAGATCACATTTCCAAGGTGTTACACTCATAATTATTTTATTTTTCCTTAGTTTGGATAGTAAACATTTGCGGAATTTGCAGTAGAATATGCTGGTGGTTTATTGTAATAATTATTGTAAGAAAAATCTTTTACTTTAAAGCACATGCATGTGTGTATTAGTGGAAATTAGTACATAAATCTAGTTATAGCAACTCTTTTCTGCTATGTTTTTTTGCATGGTCTCTTATAATATCTGAGGGACAAAAAAAAAAAAAAAATGCCCCATTCATCCTACATTGACCGAGAGTTCCATTGATAACTCCTTTATGCCCCATAACCCCAAATTCTCCACAGTGTATGACTGCAGTGGGAATAAGCTGGTATTTGGTTTAGCAGATGTGTGAATTGTAATACCCTTGAATTTGAGTGCTGAGGAAATAAAACTTGACTAGTCAGAATAAAAAATTTCAAGACACCGAAAGCTCAAAGTCAACAAATCCAGATCCACTACTGCCAAGGAGAAGCACAAGTAATACCAGTTTTCAAGTATGAGACTCCACTTGATTTTGCAAAACTTTTTCAGTATTAGAAGACACATAAATTCCCAGTTTAGTTTCCTAAATGTAATATTGACTTAACTTTAGATATCTGCTGTCTATTTCATTAATGCCATATTCAGTTATGGTTAAGGCGAGCCTGCAATAATTACCAGAAAGTAGTGCTAAGCAAGCAATCTCTATCACAGAATTTGACCTTGTGAGGATAATGAAACACAAAGAATTCAGAACAGATGAGAGCCAAGAGCACCTACTTTATCTAGTGACAGCCAGGGAACACCTTCATGCTCAATCAATTCTTGCTAATGAGACAAGATGGGGTAAGATGGTAAATAGAAGTAACTGGCAACGTTTTTTTCAGCTTAATGATCTATAACATAGCGAGGAACTGTAAAATTGTCACTTAACTTTAAAGCAATAATGTAAGTGCATGAGAAGAGACACATAAGAATGGACTTTATACATGTTTTTTTCTTCAAACATAAATTAGAAAATGAAGATCTATGCCATAGAAATTAAGAAACTGAAACAGTGTTCGAATCTCTCCCCCTACACAAAATGTATTAAAAGAATGTGGAAGAAACAGCATTATGTTGCGCATCATTTTAGCTAATTTCTTAGATCCATTTGTGAAGTATGAAAACATGGGCAAACATAAATGTGTATTCCGAGCAAAACAATAATCAATTACTTTTAAGTACTTTGACCCCAGTGCATCCCAGAGTAATTATATAGGCATAATTAATACACTACTGGGAATAACAACAACATTATAGCCTAATATATTTTCCCAACCATGGCTACATCATCCTATGCTCATTTAAAAACAATTTGTTGTAAACTGAAATGTGTTTTAGAAGTAAAAAAAAATGTCAGACAAATCAGTTAACAGTATTTTCTCGTGTGTCAAATGTATCTAAATATTGAGTGATAATATAGATATGTAAACTGTAGGACTAATAATTGAAGATTATGCTAGCTTTAGTGTACTAATAATCTTAATTTTAGTAATGACAGGAGGCGAGTATTTGCATAACTCTCTTTACTAAAAATCTCCAGCAGCACAGAAACAGTAACAACCAATCAAAGAAAAGTCAGATGGCACATAAAAGGCCCTTACAGTGACATCACTTCCTCTTTCTTTGTAGTGAGGGTATAAAAACAGGTAGAATAATACAGAAGAAAAAACTTAATCAATAACATAAGTCCAACTTGAAATCCAACAAAGACTTCCAAAATTCATTACAGGCTCCAAATGTGTAATCAGAAAGGTGAGTCCATCCGTGTTGTATAGCCAATCATGCTGAAAGAAAAAGAAAAAAGTGAAAGGTCTCTGAAGTGGCAAGTTGCCCGCATGTAATAGATATCCAACTGAAAAACAACTATTATGCAAGTCATGATAGCAAAATTAACTAAGTTAACAATGTCAATGCTATATAATTATATCACATACCTATCCTAGAAGGTTTTATATATAACAGAGAAAATTTTGAACGTTACATAACATAGCCACAAAGGGAGGGGAAAAGATAGGGTGGGAAATACTCGCCTCCTGTCATTACTAAAATTAAGATTATTAGTACACTAAAGCTAGCATAATCTTCAATTTTACCACATGATAGGAGGCTTCCTATTTGCCTTTTTTACGCTAGGAATTGACCAAAGTTAAAAAGGCATGAGAAGTCTGCCTGAAATAAAACGTTCTAAAGGTATTCTCGCGCGTCCAATCTGCACAACGCATAATGTCATCAAGGGAGGCTCCTGCTGAGAATGCCTGTGAAGTGGCCGCACCCCTGACTGAGTGGGCCCCAAAACATGGTTCATCACCGGCTAACAATAGAAGCAAGAGGATCCATCTGGCCAAGGTCGTAGTAGATACTGGGCCGTGAGGCTTCACGTACAAAATCAGAAGCTGACCCGCCGAAGAAGTTCGGAGTGGAGCTGAGACTTCGGTATATCGCATTAAAGTCCTAACCACATAAATCCGCTATAAAAAATGGGTAAAAAACGAAGAAGTCAGATTTAGTACAGTGCGATATCTGGAAGGTACCCCCTTCTGGAGTGAAGGAGAAACGGTCGACATTAAATGCCCTGACGTCTGCTACGCGACAAAACGAGACGAGACATAGGAGGAGGGTAAGTTTGACTGAAAGTTGTTTCAGCGAAAGGTATGGGTTATCTGACCATTCCCTCAGGAAGCGTAGCACCACATCCACCTGCCAGAGGCGTGAATACCTCAGTGCTGGAGGTCTCGACAAATTGGCACCCCGAAGTAACCGACAAACTAGTGGATCCTGACCCACCGGAATGCCCTGTATCGGCTCGTGCGCTGCCGATATGGCCGATCTAATCACATTAAGGGATTGGTAGGACCGCCCTTGTGAGAACAGATGTGATAGATAATTGAGTATCAATGGAACAAGTGCTGTAAAGGGATTGGAATCCCTCTCCAAACACCAACTACTCCAGGCGGCCCATGCGGAAATATAACATCTCCTGGTGCCGGGAGCCCATGAATCCCAAAGGAGGTCCTTAGTTGATTGCGATAGGCCATGGACTGACCAGGAGCCCCTGAAATCATCCAGGCCACTAGGTCTAGCTTCTGATCTAGAATGAGGAGGAGAGGTTCCCCTTGTGGTCCTGTCAGAAATAGAGGGAAGGACGGTAACAGAAGCGGCATGTCGTGGGATATCTCTAATAGGTCCGGGAACCACGCCTTACTTTGCCAAAGAGGATCTAGGAGTATCAGAGATATCTTGTGGGTCTGTACATGTCGGATCAATCTTGCAATCATGGAGAATGGGGGAAAGGCATATGCCCCTTGGTTCAGCCATGTTTGCAGGAACGCATCCACCGCTTTGCAGTTCAGGTAGTAGTTCGGAAGTTGGTGGTTGGTTCGAGACGCAAATAAATCCAGACTCAACGGGTCTTTCCAGAGCCTCAGTTGTTAAAATATTGAGGTGCTGAGTTTCCAGTCGCTGTTGTCTCTCCAATGTCGAGAGAACCAGTCCGCCGTCAGGTTGGAAATTTCCGCTAGGTATTCTGCCCAAAGTGTGATGTTGTGTGATAGGCAGAACTTGTATATGCCCTTTGTGGCCTCAGGGAAGGCTTGAGATCTGGCGCCACCCAGGCGGTTGATGTACTGTACCGCTGAGATTTTGTCCATGTGGAGCAGGATGCAACAGTCTGACATGTCTTTGGCTAGGCTGCGAATGGCGAAGGACCCCGCAATCAATTACAGACAATTGATATGGAGGTCAGTCTCTTCACCCTGCCAAGGTTCCCCTGTGGAGGAGTCCGCGCAGTGTGCGCCTCAGCCCCAGAGGCTGGTGTCCGATTACACTATGAAGTCTGGGGATGAGCCAAAAATTGCTTTGCCATTCCAGGCTTGCTTATGCAGAAGCCACCAGTGAAGTTCTTTCCGAACGTCGTCTGAGAGTTGGATCCAGTGATCGTATGAGTGACCTGAGAGCAGGCATCTCGCTTTCAGGCGTTGCATGGCTCGGTAGTGTAGAGGTCCAGGAAATATTGCTTGGATTGAGGATGAGAGTAGGTCCACAATCTGAGCAAGCATCCTGAGAGGGATAGTTTCCATCCAGAGGACCCGTCTTATCTCTTTCCATATGGAGGCTATCTTTGCCGTGGGGAGGCGTAGCACACAGTTCTTCGAGTCGATCTCGAATCTGAGGAACTGGATCGACTGGGAGGAAGAGAGAGACTTTTTCTGTCTGTTCACCACGAAACCCAAGGATTCCAGAAAGTGAACGACAAACTTCGTCTACAATCATAGTCTGGATGTGGATTTGCAGAAAATCAGCAAATCGTCCAGATAAATGAGACATTGCATGCCCGAGGTTCGGATGTGAGCCATCACCGGTTTCAGCAGCTTCGTGAAGCACCATGGAGCGGAGCTGAGACCGAACGGCAGACATGTGAACTGGCATGTATGTCCTCTCCAACATAACCGGAGGAAGTGACTACAATCTAGGGCGATGGGAACTGACAGGTATGCATCCTTTAGGTCCAGACGCGTGAACCAGTCGCCTGCGATGAGAAGGTCTTGTAGGAGGTGGATACCTTCCATCTTGAAGTGTCTGTATACCACGTAGTGATTCAGGTGTCGTAGGTTGATGACTGGTTGGTAGTCGCCCATCTTCTTCCTGACTAGGAAGATATTGCTGAAGAAACTGCCTTCCTCTGACGTGTATTTCACTGCACCCTTCTGGAAGAGGGTGCGGATGTCTTCGTCTACCAGTTGGTTTTGTTCCGTAGACATACGAATTGGGGGCGGAGGAGATGTTTGGACTGGTAGCGAATAAAATTCGATGACGTAACCTAATACAGTCTGGAGTACCCAGGTGTCATTGGTGATCGCTTTCAAATTCTGAAAGAAAAGAGACAGGTTGCCAGTGGTAAAATTGGGGACAGGTGGACCAGTATGGACACTTACCCGTTGTGAAGCGACCACGTCCACGACCTCTGGAGCCTCTGGCTCTATCAGTGCCCCTTTAGAAGGAGGATCTTTGAGTCGTAACAGGAACACTGAAACCAAGGTGTAGTTGAGACAGGAAAGGGTCAAGAGCAAAGAGAAGAGTAATGTCTGTAAACAAGCCAGGAACTGGTACACATACCAGGTAGTCAGACAAGCCAAAAAACTGGAACATGAAGCTGGAAGGAAAGTAAACAGGTCAGGTCAAGTACAAAAGGGCTAGAGAGCAGAAATGTAGTCAAGGCAAGCAGGGTCAAAAATAAGAGAGTTTCAAAGAACAAGACAAAATATAACTAAGGACTCTGGAACGTCAGAAAGCTATCTTTAAATAGGGTAGTCCTGACTAATCACAGAGGCAAAAAGTGTGAGACAGGCATTCAAGTCCACCAGAGCCAGTCATAGAGCGATAAATTTCCTGACAGCAATTAATGAAGACAATCTACTCTGATCTCCATAATCACTTCAAAAGCAGCAACTAAAGGACTTTGTGTGATTAGGTGTGCCCACAAAGTATAAGTGAAGATTAAGATTTTTCTACCAGATTTTTTTGCATTATAAACAATTATTGTTGGTACTGAGTAAATAAAGAGGCATTCAGGCACTCAGGGGAATGCTGGACAAGGGCCCTTTTTGGAAAATGATGTCATTGAGTATGCTAATTAGATTGCTGTATATGAACATTTTGATTGATTTTAGCTGGTGGTTAGCTTGAAATGCCTGTCTTTTTTTTTTTTTTTTTATTATTCTTTATTTGTAAATTTTTATTTGTACAGTGTAATGGTGACAACACTTTTTCTCAATTCTCACAATACATATGACCATTGAACATCAACAGAAGTTGTTAGTACAGTTTCATAGAAACATAGAAACATAGAAACATAGAAACATAGAATGTGATGGCAGATAAGAACCATTCGGCCCATCTAGTCTGCCCAATTTTCTAAATACTTTCATTAGTCCCTAGCCTTATCTTATAGTTAGGATAGCCTTATGCCTATCCCACGCATGCTTAAACTCCTTTACTGTGTTAACCTCTACCACTTCAGCTGGAAGGCTATTCCATGCATCCACTACCCTCTCAGTAAAGTAATACTTCCTGATATTATTTTTAAACCTTTGTCCCTCTAATTTAAGACTATGTCCTCTTGTTGTGGTAGTTTTTCTTCTTTTAAATATAGTCTCCTCCTTTACTGTGTTGATTCCCTTTATATATTTAAATGTTTCTATCATATCCCCCCTGTCTCGTCTTTCCTCCAAGCTATACATGTTAAGATCCTTTAACCTTTCCTGGTAAGTTTTATCCCGCAATCCATGAACCAGTTTAGTAGCCCTTCTCTGAACCCTCTCTAAGGTATCAATATCCTTCTGAAGATACGGTCTCCAGTACTGTGTACAATACTCCAAGTGAGGTCTCACCAGTGTTCTGTACAATGGCATGAGCACTTCCCTCTTTCTACTGCTAATACCTCTCCCTATACAACCAAGCATTCTGCTAGCATTTCCTGCTGCTCTATTACATTGTCTGCCTACCTTTAAGTCATCAGAAATAATCACCCCTAAATCCCTTTCCTCATATGTTGAGGTTAGGACTCTATCAAATATTCTGTACTCTGCCCTTGGGTTTTTACGTCCAAGATGCATTATCTTGCACTTATCCACATTAAATGTCAGTTGCCACAATTCTGACCATTTTTCTAGTTTACCTAAATCATTTGTCATTTGGCTTATCCCTCCTGGAACATCAACCCTGTTACATATCTTAGTATCATCAGCAAAAAGACATACCTTACCATCAAGACCTTCTGCAATATCACTAATAAAAATATTAAAGAGAATGGGTCCAAGTACAGATCCCTGAGGTACCCCACTGGTGACAAGTCCAAGCTTCGAATATATTCCATTAACTACAACCCTCTGTTGCCTGTCACTCAGCCACTGCCTTACCCATTCAACAATATTGGAATCCAAACTTAAAGATTGCAGTTTATTGATAAGCCTTCTATGTGCAACAGTGTCAAAAGCCTTACTGAAATCTAGGTAAGCAATGTCTACTGCACCACCCTGATCTATAATTTTAGTTACCCAATCAAAAAAATCAATAAGATTAGTTTGGCATGATCTCCCTGAAGTAAACCCATGTTGTCTCTGATCTTGAAATCCATGTGTTTTTAGATGTTCATCAATCCTATCCTTTAACATGGTTTCCATCACTTTCCCCACTACTGAAGTAAGGCTTACTGGCCTATAGTTGCCCGACTCCTCCCTATTACCTTTCTTGTAAATGGGCACAACATTCGCTAACTTCCAATCTTCTGGGACTACTCCTGTTAACAATGATTGGTTAAATAAATCTGTTAATGGTTTTGCTAGTACACCACTAAGCTCTTTTAATAGCTTTGGGTGTATTCCATCAGGTCCCATTGACTTATTTGTCTTTACTTTTGACAGTTGAAATAGAACCTCTTCCTCTGTAAACTCACGTGTAATAAATGACTCATTTATCCTTTTTCTCAACTGAGGTCCCTTTCCTTCATTTTCATCTGTAAATACAGAACAAAAATATTCATTGAGGCAGTCAGCTAGACCTTTATCCTCTTCTACATACCTTCCTTCTTTTGTTTTTAATCTAACTAATCCTTGTTTTACTTTTCTTTTCTCATTTATGTATCTAAAAAATGTTTTATCCCCCTTTTTTACTGACTGTGCTATTTTCTCTTCTGTGTGTGATTTGGAAGCTCTTATAACTTGCTTAGCCTCTTTCTGCCTAATCTTATAGATCATTTTGTCTTCCTCACTCTGGGTTTTTTTATAATTCCTAAATGCTAACTTTTTGTTTTTAACTATTTTGGCCACATCTGCGGAGTACCACAGTGGTTTCTTGAATTTTTTGCTTTTACTGACAAGCCTAATGCAATTTTCTGTTGCCTTCAATAGTGCAACTTTTAAATAATCCCATTTCTCTTGGACTCCATTTAAATTGCTCCAGTCTGATAATGACTCCTCTACCCATATTCTAATTTTAGAAAAGTCTGTTTTTCTAAAGTCTAAAACTTTTGTTTTTGTGTGGTGTGACTCAGTCACTGTTCTTATATTAAACCACACTGACTGATGATCACTGGATCCTAAACTTTCACCTACAGTAACATCTGATACCAAATCTCCATTTGTTAACACTAAATCTAGTATGGCCTCTTTACGAGTTGGCTCCTCAACAACTTGTTTTAGAGACAATCCCAGTAGGGAGTTTAGAATATGTGTGCTCCTGGCACAAGTAGCTAATTTTGTTTTCCAATTTACATCAGGAAGATTAAAGTCACCCATGATGATAACTTCCCCCTTCATTGTCATTTTAGCTATTTCCTCAACTAGTAGATTATCTAACTCTTCAATTTGTCCTGGGGGCCTATAAATCACACCTACACGAGTTACTGTGTGATTACCAAATTCTAACGTAGCCCAAACGGACTCTATGTTTGCCTCACTAACTTTTATTAGGCTAGATTTTATGCTATCCTTCACATACAAGGCCACCCCTCCCCCTTTCTTGCCTTCCCTATCTTTCCTATATAAAGAGTACCCTGGTATTGCTATGTCCCAGTCATTTTTCTCATTGTACCATGTTTCAGTAACAGCGACTAAATCTACACTATCAGTTGCCATTATTGCCACAAGTTCATGGATCTTATTCCCTAAACTGCGAGCATTTGTAGACATGACTCTAAGCTTATAATTTTTTAACACACTTGCTACAGGCACCTTCTGTCCTTGTTTTGGGGGACAATTGGATTGATGTTTTATCACCCTTTTGCCCCCCCTCCTAGTTTAAATACATCCTAGCAAAACCTCTGAACTGCTCACTGAGAACATTTGTTCCCTTTTGAGAAAGATGCAAACCATCTTTTTTGTACAGCTTATCTCCATTCCAAACAGAGCTACCATGAGAAATAAAGCCAAATCCTTGCTCCCGACACCATTCACCAAGCCACAAATTAAAGTCCCTAATACGCATCCGCCTGTCGTTCTGAGTGTTATGCACAGGCAGAACTTCAGAGAATGACAGTGTGGAAGCAACCTGCCGTATATCATTGGCAAAAACACTAAAAACTTCCTTAACCTCTGAAACCTCATTGCAAGCCAAGTCATTTGTCCCTAGATGGACAAGTACATCCAATTCCCCTTCCTGCTTTGCTTGCTTAACAATATTACAGATACGTCTCCTGTCTCTGTGAGCAGTAGCTCCGGGAAGACACCTCACAAGACCACCATTGTCCATCTCCACACCTCTTATAATGGAATCACCCAACAACAACTGCTTTCTATTAGGCCTCACCATAGTCTCCAAGCCGGTCTCCACAACACCACTAGTCTCAGTGCCTCTCTCCACAACACCACTAGCCTCAGTGCCTCTCTGCACAACACCACTAGCCTCAGTGCCTCTCTCCAGAACACCACTAGCCTCATTGCCTTTCTCTACAACACCATTACACTCTGAAAGTGCAGAAAATGAATTATGAAGAGCAACAGACTGTGCAAAATGCCTTTTATCCACAACTCTAAGTCTACCAGATCCTACAGTAATCCATCTGCCTTTCCTAGCATGTCTCTGCGGCAGTGGCTTTGCAGCAGTTCCAGTCTGAGTTTCTTCACCAGATAATTTACAAATCTCAGACTTCAAAAATACAATCTCCTGCCGCAAGATAGAGAACTGTCTACAGATTAGACAACAACCAAACCTCCAAAAAGTGGAACGTGAAACAAATGCATAGCAATTGATACACTGAACTAAGCCTGCCATTCCAATTATGAGAATAATTTAAATCTAACAAATCTTAACTTTGTATTTATCCTCCTGAATACCTCAGATTACCTCCAGTTTATCTCCAGAGTTTCGGTATACCTTGTAGATGTTTGTGGTCTTGTAGTGTTTCTAGGGTGGTATAAGGCCGTTGCATGTGGCTCTGTGGTCAACCGGTGGCAAAAGTAAAAATATATTACGAAAATATATCAGGTTAAGGAACTGGGTTAACAGTTTTAGAATGTGGACTAGATTCTGCATACCTCGAGAAATACTTTGGTGTGGAAGGCTAGGGGTGGGGGTGTGGTGGAGGTCTGTACGTTTTGGGAAGTAAGGGGAGGGTTACGTCTCTGTTTCTTGCGAAGGGAGTGAAATGCCTGTTCTTGTGCAATGAATGTAGAGGTTTTGATGTTGATGAATAAAATTGTGCTTGTGCAGGAATCATATTTTTAGACCTTACTTCTGATGTTGGCTCAGCAGGCACAGTTGACTTTATGTATGATTGTTAAAGGATATCTTATTGTTAGATTGATTGTTTTTTTTTAAATCAAGATGCATGTTTAGCAATTGCGCTGCATACTATGCATCTTTTCAATCTCTGGACTTGTTCTTCCTCTCGTGTAATTGTCTTTTCCTTGTAATTATTTGGGGGCACACATTGGAAGAGTTCTTGAAAAGTGGAAAAGTTCTTTTTGTCAAAGGCAATAGAAATGTCAAGGAGAAACCTATTTTTATTCTTTTCGGAGGACATTTCCTAAATACTAAAAAAAACACACATAAAAAACAAAAAAAGGGGAAGTAAATATATATATGTAAAAAAGTCGTTTTTTTACATATATATATTTACTTCCCCTTTTTTTTGTTTTTTTATGTGTGTTTTTTTTAGTATTTTTTTATATATATATGTTTACATTCTGCTACAGATAGACTCCTTCTCCTGGGTACCACTTGCTAGTGGTGACATGCTGCTATGAGCTTCATTTGATGTAAGTGCATTTTGTATAAATAAATTAATTTTTATCTACAATACTGCTCTATATACCTCTTTTTCTTCTGAGGATTGAGCGTCTTGAATTTGCACCTTTGGTCCGTATACACAAGCTTCCTGAGAGAAGAACCTTTTATCTATATACCCTATGGAAGGGAGACAAGTTCAGATCTACAGTTTGGTCCTGTAAGTTCTCTACCTCCGGGAGCGTATTATACATTGACTGTACATGCTTCACTATTGTGTTATTTTTCTTATATTTTAGATCTTGTGAAGGAAGTTTCTTGTATTATCTACAGGTTGTATATATTTTTTGTGCTACCCCTTTAATCTACACTAGTATTAATCTACACTAGTATTTTATACAGTATAGATTTACTTTTTTGTGCATATTATATTGGTGTATGTGAGGTACACTGTTGGGTGTTTGGCACGTTTCCTCTTGTCTTGGTTGGGAGATTATATAGTACCTTTTTCCCCTTTTTTTTCATCAACAAGAGGACATAGTCTTACATTAGAGGGACAAAGGTTTAAAAATAATATCAGGAAGTATTACTTTACTGAGAGGGTAGTGGATGCATGGAATAGCCTTCCAACTGAAGTGGTAGAGGTTAACACAGTAAAGGAGTTTAAGCATGTGAGGGATAGGCATAAGGCCATCCAAACTATAAGATAAGGCCAGGGACTAATGAAAGTATTTAGAAAATTGGGCAGACTAGATGGGCCGAATGGTTCTTATCTGCCGTCACATTCTATGCTTCTATGTTTCTAATCACATTGGAACCTACATTGATTCTGAGTAGTTTATTTTTTATTTTTTTAAGATTATATTTTAAAATAAAATTTTATTTTTATTTTATCCACTCAAATCCTGTAAGTGACTTTCATAATGGCATTGCTTTCTGGAGAAATAGCTTGTATATATTGATAAATAAAATGTTATGCATTTACACAATTTTAATTGTTCATTAATTAATTTATCATTTACAAAAACATTGAAAAAATATTTTCTTTATATGCATTTATGGTATTCATTTATTTGAAATATTTAAAATAGGCTGTGTATTATTAAGACACAAGCAGAAATATATTTTATGCCACACACAGTATTTTTAATAAAAAAAAGATAAAATAGTCAAATACCCTACTTAAAGATATTGGTAATCAATCTGGCAGCATTTGTAGCAAACTAACATAACAAAATTAAAGGGACACTGTAGCCTAAGGAATACATATATGTATTCCTAAAGCTATAGCCCTCATGTCCCTCCCGACATGTAAAAGAAAAAAAACTGAAATAAATAAAAATAAACTGAATTATTCACATTTTCTCCAGTGCCGAGACTCTGCTTGCGCTATCACCTCCTCCTCGAGTTGCATCATCCTTGAGGCATGCCTCCAGGATGTTGGGCCAATCCAATGCTGCTCATTGGGAACTATAGACACATGCACTACGATTAGACACGATGTGCCTTCGATTGAATGCAATTATTCTCTATGACCGACTGTAATAGCACTGCGCAGGTGATGTCACTCTATGTTACAAATGAGAACTAGGAAGTAAGATTTCTGGCTCTCACACGCAGAGGGCTTGGAGGCATGGCTTGAAGCCACATTTCCAAGCTCTCTTATTAGTGAACTATAGATTTTTGGGAGGTTAAAAGATGGAGAAAGGACTGCCGACACTATAACAACATCAATAAAATGAAGTTGTTAATGTGTCTACAGTGTCCTTTTATGAGCAACAGTTAAACTAAATTTCTATATATAAGCAGAAAGCCCATACAGCAGTATAGTTACACTAAACCATTTTTCATCTAAATAAATCACATTCATAAACCTTCTCACAATGGTCTACAGCCCACTACAAGGCAGCACACTAAAGTATTTAAAGCATATGTATGTATTTAAAGAGAAACTCTAAGCTCCATAATCACTTCATCATACTGAAGTAGTTAAGGTGCAAAGACCTTGCAACTGCAGCCTTTCTACTTAAGACAAAAGATAAATACCTTTTTTTTAGTGCCAACTCCCTATTTTTGTAATCAAACATATTAGATTTGTGCAACTTTTGCATCTGGTGTCAGCATACACATAACTTGAATTGAAAATGACTCAATATTGAGAATGAACATATGAAACAGTGAAAAATAGACCATATTTTCTGTAGTGGATATTCAGTATAAGATTACATTGAGTCGGACATATTATGTCAACAAAATAGTAATATTATTTTATTTAACACACTGCAGGCTTCATCTAAGAAAAAGAGCATCACAACCATTTTTGTAGCTATTGTTTGTTTTTCTGACATTGATAAGAGCTGAGAAAGCATTCACAACCCAAGTCCTTATAAGGCAATGGTTTAATGTACTTAAACCACTCTAACTAGCACAGTAAACAAATAGATTTTGTGTATTTTGCCAAGTTGTAAGAATCTGGCATATACTTCTTAAAATATTTTCCTAAGAGTAACCATGCATGTAGCTATTATTATTATTTTATTATTATTATTTATAAAATATTTTACCAGGAATATTGGGTTATAGTAAACACTCTTATCATGTTTATATATTTAGAGGTGTTGGTACCTAATTAATTATATGCTTAAAATCTTCTGAAAGACTAACACATCAGATAAGTAATTAATCAATGACAGATTCTCAAATATCATATGTTACACCTACCAAATCTGATTGGAGAATTGATGTGAGTTGTGAGATAAGAAAACTAATAACATGGTATGGAGAATAGAGGAAGGGAATCACTCTTGAATATACTTTAATTAATTTATTTAACCTGTTAGACTTTATTATTCTTACACAATATTCTCCTACAATCAAAGGTATAATTTTCTATTTAACTTCTATATCCAAAATCCTAATTCCTTATCCACTGGAAAAAAAGAATGAAAACCAGCAACTAAGTGGTAAGTATAATCTATATTATGTTTATAGCTTGTATAGCTATGAAAAATTTAAACATTTTGAATAATTTATCAATTTTGGGGAAAATAGTCTGTATAATTAAAATCTGTCTGCAACTCAGATTGAAAATATGAAATAATTCTTAGGGTATTAGTTCTGTAACTACTGATACATTCCTTTGTTGAATTCAGATATTAATCAAACCAATTATTATCCCATAAATAACAAAGAAAGATAAGGGTAGCGCCACAATATAAGGAAATAAAAGAGTAAAAACAATAGTATAGTTCACAAATAAATTGGAATGATTCAGTCGTGAGTGGGGTACAGACAAGAAATTCAATATATGAAAGTCCACAGTGATAATAGCGGAATTCACTTGTAAGTATTGGTGGTCCAACTGGGTATCTGTGTTAATCTTCTATGGGAGTTTTTGGTTGAATTCAGCTTTTGGTCCGTATGAAATGACAGAGAGGAGAAGAAATAATAGGGTAGTATGTTCTTAATAGGAGCTGATAAAAGGAATAAGATACAGTCCTACTCACGTTTTATGGAGCTGTAACTAGCTCCAGTATGAATGGCGTACAGTGGTACAATCCCCACTTGCAAGGACACGTGAGAGTGATGTCTTGGTTGTGAGGACCATAAAATAAAAGAGGAAACAATAGTGCTTTCTGTTTAAAATAATAATAGGTTAAAATAAATGAAGAACGTACTCACATGTACCAGAGCAGGCGACCTGCTCGATGGATAGGGCGTGGGTGGTATAATCCCCACCAGGGATATCTTAAGAGTAGTGATCACTGGTGATAAAAATACAGGTGCCAGGCAGTAGAAATAAAAATAGAATAAAATGTAAAAGAAAGAGTAAAATGGTACACTAGTAGAGTGTAATATAAGCCAAAATACCTTTATTTTAACAGATAAAAAAAACAGGATAAAATCATCCTGTCTTTTTTTTTTTATCTGTTAAAAATAAAGGTATTTGGCTTATATTGCACTCTCCTAGTGTGCCATTTTACTCTTTCTTTTACATTTTATTCTATTTTTATTTCTACTGCCTGCCACATGTATTTTTATCACCAGTGATCACAATTCTCAAGTTATCCCTGGTGGGGATTATATAAAAAAATAAAAGTTTGTCTTACATATGTGGATTCTCTTTATGAAAAGTATTTCCCCTTTAATTACTCTTTAAATATAAAAATATATATCTTTTACGTATGTTAGATTTCTTTTAAATGAGTAAAAATAGTGAAATTGGTAATGAAAAATTTCCCAGAACTACATTTTTATGCACACTCAAAAATTTTGCTTTATAAGTAGCCAATATAGTCAATTTTATTTGAGATTGATCGATAATTATAGGAATCTAAACAAAAAAAGGTTTATCATTAGGGTAATTGGATAATTTTTCTATTTATGCATATGCATTTATATTAAAATTTTGCAGCATTAGTGTAATATGGTGTTATGTGTCATAGTATATTATGTTTTAATATTTTCTTTTCACTGCACAATATGTTTGTATCTATCGATTTTCCATAGTTTTAGCAATTAATAATGTAATAGAGCAGCAGGAAATGCTAGCAGAATGCGTGGTTTTATAGGGAGAGGTATTAGCAGTAGAAAGAGGAAAGTGCTCATGCCATTGTACAGAACACTGGTGAGACCTCACTTGGAGTATAGTACACAGTACTGGAAACAATATCTTCAGAAGGATATTGACACCTTAGAGAGGTTTAAGAGAAGGGCTACTAAACTGGTTCATGGATTGTGGGATAAAACTTACCAGGAAAGGTTAAAGGATCTTAACATGTATAGCTTGGAGGAAAGACGAGACGGGGGGATATGATAGAAACATTTAAATACATAAAGGGAATCAACACAGTAAAGGAGGAGACTATATTTAAAAGAAGAAAAACTACCACAACAAGAGGACATAGTCTTAAATTAGAGGGACAAAGGTTTAAAAATAATATCAGGAAGTATTACTTTACTGAGAGGGTAGTGGATGCATGGAATAGCCTTCCAGCTGAAGTAGTAGAGGTTAACACAGTAAAGGAGTTTAAGTATGCGAGGGATAGGCATAAGGCTATCCTAACTATAAGATAAGGCCAGGGACTAATGAAAGTATTTAGAAAATTGGGCAGACTACATGGGCCGAATGGTTCTTATCTGCCCTCACATTCTATGTTTCTATGTTTCTTCTGTGCATGGAAACGAATTTGAAATCAGAAATCACGCACTTGCAGCTTCAGTACAGAGGCTTTTCAATAGGGATGTGCATGGGCCAAAAAAATTGTTTTAGTTTGGAAATTTGGGTAAGTAAAAAAATTGGCCTGCTTTGTGAATTCGGACCAGTGGCATTCGGTTCTGGAACTTTGGTAATTCGGACCGTAACCCTAAACCTTAATCCTAAACCCTAACCACTTGTTTTGCCACTCTTCAGAAATCCGAAGCACTTTGGAACTTCGGCAATTCGGTTTGTTTTGGAAATTTGGCAATTCGGATGCTTACGAATATCCGAATTGCACAATATTCGTCCGAATTTACATTAGGAACAAAACAAATTGCACATATCTACTTTTCAATGAGACGTCTCTGACTGGTCATTTCTGGGGTGCAGAATGAAAGTCTGAGCCTGGGGAGCAAGAGAGGAGAGTTTGCAAAGGCAGCAGACAGCAGCTCTACAGCATTTGAAAGCCGTTTTTGTTTATTTTTAAAAAAATACTTTTATTGATTTATCAGTTGTAGTGTAATGCAAATTAGGCATTTCCATCATGCTAGAACAAAGCCTTGACCAATCGGTGAAGAAGAAATCGAGGATGCACAGCACACAGCCAATGGAATATCTGGAACTATCCTTTTTTAAGGGAACATTGGGGATTGAGGCATTCAGGCTGTATATATTTTTTTGTATACTGCAATTTATTGCAATTACCATTTGATTTTTTTTTATTATGGTTACTGAGGTAGTAAGGAATGAAACATGTAGGACCTATCGCTTTTTATATATTTTTAATTATTAATTTGCTAATATATTTTTTGTGATACCTGTCTGTCTGGATCCTCTCCTGGTTCCTGATTGAAGTGGTTACCTCTAGGAGGGTATAGCCCCCCATCAACGTCAGGGGATGGACCTTGAGAACATGTGAATTCACATATATTTGTACTTCAGGTGTATCCCACTTTTTCTTTGTATTTTTATAGATATAGAAAGCAAGCAGTATTACTGAACAAATTCATTAATGGGAAACATGGTACCATATTACATAGTACTTGTGTCAAAAGTATGTCATACAATTGTACAGCATATCATGTGCCTGCATGTGTAATTTAGCATGGTAGATATCAAAATTGCAAAATAAACAAAATATACAGTAATGAAGTCCGTGCGGTAGCAGAAATGGCTACAAACTACCTGAGTGGAAACCCCTTATATCACTCTAAGAAATACTTTAAAATACATACAATAGGTGGGACACACGTCTGATGATTCTATAAAACAAAGCAAAATAACATGGTACAGTATTGTCAAATTAACTGGTATAATAGTATGGTGAATGTGAAGTACTCACAAGCCTGGAGCCAAATTAGCATATGGCTCTCATGGACAGCGCAGAGGGACTCTTAATAGGATGTCCTCATCCTTCTTCTTGCTGGCCTTAGGTAACCTTAGCAACTTCTGGAAAAAGATGAGATGTGCAAGATCCTTTTTCCAACAAAGCTTTATTAAAAGGTAAACAAAGTTCACTGTGTGCTAAAAATAAAATAGTATAATAAAAAAGTCCAAAATATAACTTATCAATCTTTTGAAGATACTGCCCAGTGGCCAGTCAGTCCAAAACGTGTTTCGCCCTATGGTGGCGTGTTCAGGGGGACTCCCCGGCATCCTTTCAAATTCCCTCTTCTATGTATTTCCGGGTTCGGCTGTTCGGCATAATGCGTTCCACTCCTGGAACTCACTTGAGTAGAACACCCTATAATAGCATATTTTAAAGTATTTACATACCCTGAGAGTGGGGGCACCCTAAGGGCACTATAGTGCCAGGAAAACGAGTATGTTTTCCTGGCACTATAGTGGTCCTTTAAATGTTGATTAAACATAACACTATTAATACAAACATATAAAACATATTTAGACAAAGAAAGAGGATTTATAGAAAAGAGAAATTTTAAAACAAATATTTGCATTGTGTAGTCTAGTTATTGAATACGTTTCATATTTTTTGTGCATTTATATCAATACCCACGTTATGTTGACCCTGGATTTATGCCACCATATCGAGATATTAAACCAATAGCTGTAGGGGTTTGTGTGTCTATTACATTTGATTTTAGAGCATTGACATGAAATCAAGCAATTTTGCCGTATATATACATATTTGTACAAATGGTTTGGCATCTGCTTCACAGTCTTGGTTCTGTATATAACAGTATGGTGAGCAGCCTGTGGGCAATATGAGATTTTGATTCATATGACCATCTGTGCCATTCCAGCTTCATTGGAGCCAAGCCGCTAAATAATGGATATATTGGTATCTTGTTATGTCTCATATAAAATAGGATAAATATGCTAGAATTAATATGCAGTGGTTTTATTCTAAACAGTGGGTAGAGAATGTATTTTTTCTAGGTGATAGTATCATTGCTGTTAAATGCAGGTTTTTGCTAGATTGTTCAAAACTGTTTACTCTTTGCTTGCATAAACAGTTAAACATCAAACAACTGCACTTTTCTTGAACTCAATCAACCTCTAGAATAAGAATGGTAGATTCATTAATTTTGGGATTATATGAAACTGACTAAGAAGTTTGCAAATGTCAAACCAAATTAGCCAGGATGGAACAATTGTAAAACAAATTTTCCAGCACAGCTATGTTATCCTAAATTGTTTAGTTCCCTTATTAATTAGCCACAATTTCCAGTTTAGTGAACCCCTTTGTGGATAACTGTTTATTTCTAACATAGTTGTAAATTACTATCTCAAGTTTAATGTCTATTGTTCTCTTAATGGCTGCTGAGATGAGTCATTAACAATACTGAAGTGATCGCAATGCCAATGTTCCAATATATTTTGACAAAGTTATAGTTACTATCAGTGAAAACGTATCCCATACCTTTTGTTAAATACACAAGTTAAAGTGATCACAATCCTTCCAAAGAAGATTTATAAATACATTAACCCCTTAAGGACTGGACTGTTTTTGCGATGTTGTACATTTGCGACCAGGAATATTTTTACACTTTTCTGGTGTTTGTGTTTGGCTGTAATTTTCCGCTCTCTCATTTACTGTTCCCATACAAATTATATATTGTTTTTTTCAGGACAAAAGGGGCTTTCTTTACATACCATTATTTATATAATCTCATGTATTTTAATTTAAAAAAAATAAAAAAATATGATGAAAAATTGAAAAAAATACATGTTTTTTGACTTTTACTTGAAAAATCTTTTACTCATCTACAAAAGCGAATGAAAAAAACTGCTAAATAGATTCAAAATTTTGTCCTGAGTTTAAAAATACCCAGTGTTTACGTGCTTTTTTGCTTTTTTTTGCATGTTATAGGGCTATAGGTACAAGTAGGATATTGCGGTTTCAAAACATGCATTTTTAAAATTTATCAATAGTGACATTGTAACACTATTATCTGTCATAAATCTCTGAATAACACCCCACATGTACATATTTTTTTTAAAGTAGACAACCCAGGGTATTCAATATGGGGTATGTCCAGTCTTTTTTAGTAGCCACTTAGTCGAAAACACTGGCCAATGTAAGCATTCATATTTGTTTGTGTGTGAAAAAAGTAAAAAAACTAAATTGAACGCAAATTTTGGCCAGTGTTTGTGACCAAGTGGCTACTAAAAAAGACTGGACATACCCCATTTGCAATACCTTGGGTTGTCTTCTTTTGCAAATGGTATGCCATCATGGGGGTAATTCTCATTCCTGGGCTACCATACGCTCTCAAAGGCAACGTAACCAACCTGGCCATTTTCAATGTAAAAATATTTGACCCATGTATTTGACCTTGTAACTTTCAAAAAATGCTATAAAACCTGTACATGGGGGGTACTGTTTTACTCGGGAGACATCGCTGAACACATATATTAGTGTTTAAAAACTGGAAAACGTATCACAACAATTATATCATCAGTAAAAGTGCTGTTTGTGTGTGAAAAATGCAAAAAAGTAACTTTCACTGACAATATCATCACTGTGATATGTTTTACTGTTTTGAATCACTAATATTTGTGTTCAGCGAAGTCTCCCGAGTAAAACAGTACCCCCCATGTACAGGTTTTAGGGTGTCGTAGAACGTTACAGGGTAAAATACAGTGCTAGCAAATTAAATTCTCTGGAATTTCGGCCTGGGTTGGCAGGCAGGTCCCTCAAATTGCAATCAATAAAATTACTGAATTATTTAAAAATATTACATAAATACGCACGTAGAATTTAAATATATATGCATATTTATATATTTGAAGTCTACGTGTATATTTATATAATTATTTATGTAATTTTGTATATGGACGTATGTATATTTCTTATTATTTTTATTTATTTTTATATACATAGATATATATACAAATTCATTCTAAGTGTATTTTGATATAAATATATATATATTAATTTTAAAATACAGTTAGAATAAAATTTCATATAGCTATATAATTTTTTTAAAATTTTTTATTATTATTTTTAAAAAAATTTATTTAATTTAAATTACTTATTATTTATATTTTATAATAATATATATATACAATCTATATAGTTATTATATATATTATATATATACGTGTGTAATTTAATTATAAGTGTATTTTTATATTAATATAAGTACATATTAATATAAAAATACACTTAGTATGGCATTATATATATGATATATAGACATATATTATATAGATATAATATATGTCTATATATCATATATACACATATATAATTATTATAATTTTTTTTATTAACATTAACTTTATTTTTTTTTTAGATTTTACACTAGCAGGGAGACTGCCTGTCAGTACAGACAGTCCCCCTGCAGGCAGCACTATGGACACCCATTGTGACCATGTGATCGCTGTGTTAAGCGATCACATGGCCACAGGGGTCCTAATTCAGTGTGGGGAGACTGTCTGGGCTGCAGGCAGTCTCCCCACACCGGGAGCAACGCTGATCGCCGCCGGGGGAACGACGGCGATCAGGTAAGTAACGGAAACCGTTAGGACGGTTCAGGACCGTCATCGGTCCGCAATGGGAAAATCCCGATGACGGTCCTGAACCGTCCTCGGTCGGGAAGGGGTTAACAGGGCCTAACAGAACAAAGCATTCTGTCTGTACTGAGATTCAATAATTGCACTGGCAAAGTCGCTCAAATGTTAAGATTTTATGGGAAAAGGGGGACATAGACATATTTCTTTCCAAATAGATAAGTAAACATGAGTACTGTGAGCTGCTACTTGAAAGACAGATTAATCAGATCCATTCTCCAAGTATATAAATAAAGAGTATGTGTTTTCCCATGGTGAACGGTTTTGAAACCTCAAACTCTTTGATTTCTTTGAAACAAGTAAGTAATGTGGCTCTAGTGGGTAATCTGTAGCAATCTGATACCATTCACCAGCATAACACCTTAAAATTGGAAGCCATCTCTAAATACCCGTAGCATTAAGCCTTTGTCATGCTGCCAACCCGGAGAGTCCACGTACCAATGCCCGATCGGCGTGGTTGTGAACTCGCACCTAATCGACCCGGTCACGAACCCGTGCCCGGTCAACATGACAGTGTGTCCATGCCTGATCAGTGCCGACACACTAAAAATAAACTTACCACTTGCCAGGTCTCCCTCGGCTCTCCACGCTACATGCTGCACGGCCAGGAATCGCATTGGTGTTCCAATGAACGCCAGCCACTTCCAAAGGCCACAATTTAAAGGCACATCACCCTTTTTGGATGCTGGTGATGCGTACGTGTGGACATCATCACGTCATTGACGTGTATGCACATTTTGGCGCCACCAGGTCCCAATAACCAATTAGAGCTTTTCCTAGGCTATTTAAACCCTCTAATCCTTTTGCTTGATGCCCTGTCGTGGTTTACATTTGTTTGTTAATCTGAGAGCACGTTTCTATTTCTTGTATTTCTGGCATTTTGACCTTGGCTTATCCTTAACTATTCTCCTCTCTATTGTCATTGACCTTTGGCTATTCTAAACATTTATTCTGTCTTCTGTATCCATGACCTCGGCTTGTCTTGTATATTCTAGTGGTGTTTAATTCGGCCATTCTAAGGTCCGGTATTATGTTTTCTGTTCTTTAGTATTTTGCTGTGCTTGTCTTTGCTTGTTGGATCCTATCCATAAGTACCCCTAGTGTTAGAGACCGATTATGATTGCATTTAAATTGTTCCATTATGATGAGACAATGTGTGGCTTAAACAGAGTCCAAATTATGCAAAATCCACTTTAGCAGATCTCAGAACACGTAGTGTCCTGCAGTTCCATCCCATAATTTCATTCTCAGGTTACAGTAGGTGCCATTACAGGACTTTTTCAGACTGGACCTACTGGTCTAATATGTAATGTGGTTGAAGCCCCCACCATCTTGAGACCGTAACCTCCGCCATCAAAGCTCTAATTTATGCAAAATAGACATGGGCCCATTAAAAAATGTCCTTTTGACGGCACCTAAAATTGGTTGCAATTTATTTCTCATTCAGTAACCAAAAAAATCTGGTGAAGCTCTCCAGTGATTCATCTCCTTCTTTTACAGCAGACCGCACATTTCTGCTAAGGAAGAAATCTGGTTACTACATTTGTTTACAACTTTGAAATTTCCATTATGTGGGCAAATCATCATTGCATTATAATTTTACTTATAGATGCAATTTCAACAGATATGCTTTTTTTCCACTTAGGGAGAGAATTAAGAAACTGTTTTTTAAAAAAAACATTTTGGTGGCTGCAGAAGCATTTTAATTAATTATGCTTTATCCCCTTTCCATTAAGTATACTACTCTCTATCTTTTAATATCTTTCAATTTACTGTAATTTACCAACATGTTTTTCAAGACTGTTTGTAACGGACCGTTTTGCACACAAGAGGTTAAAAACCGTTTAGGCGATATTCCCCTTTCAGATGCACAGACAGCTACTGCAAGCACCAATCTTCCGAACTGCAAACTACACAAATTCTCCAACTCCTGAACAGGAAACTCACGAATACTGGAAACAGCTGAACAGGAAAAGCATACAATCAGCTTACACTCCTGGTAATCAAACTGGAACAGCATACAATAACTCCTTCCCCAATAATGAGACAACACTTCACTTTGAGGGTTAAGCAGGAACTGACTGGACTGGCACATACAGCCTCTTTTAGTCCCAATCCACAAACTTAGTACTGCCCACAGGGTTTTACAGCCAATCAATCTGTACAATACACACAGACACTCCCACACAAAATCCTCCCCTCTGCCTGTGATATGATTACTGAACACAATGGGTAATCTAATTATCACAGACAGAGAAATACAGTTTCATAAAACACATCACAGGGACCCCAAAACATGCAATAACCCCATAAAAAGTATATCCTTGGAACCGGGGGATCTGGGTGAACCACATATCCAAAATTCACCCAGGTCCGTTCAGTACTTTGGAAAATACAGTTTAATGCAGATTCTGCAGAACATATACAGGCTAAATGAAAAACAATCACTGTATAATGGGTCCCCTGCTGTATAGTTCAAAACCACTGCACGATGTCTCTGTGCACCAAATACTGGTGAGATGACACCGTGTTGAAAAGTTCAAACAGTGTCTGTGAGTTAAAATGGCCGCCATCCATTGTTCTCACCATGTGCTTCTGATACAGGAAATGGTGGCCACCCAGTAACTCCACAGTATGTCCCCAGATGGTTCTTAAAGGGCCAGCAGCAGCACAACACAAATCCATTATGCCCAAATCATGTCTTTAAAGGGCTATACATCCCAGGGGCCATAGTCACATGGCAGGAGGCTGGCAATCAGTCTTCTCCAATGCCCAGTGGCGAGGTCGGTTTCGGTTTCACATTTCTCCCCTTTCCCAAAAAGACTAACAAGGTATCTGACCTCCTGTCGGTCAGTGCCTTGGTTAGTCCAGCAACCCACCCACAAAACAGAATCCGCAGTATAACCCACCCACGAAAATTGGTTACTACACCTGGAGTAGTGGGTCACTTGTCCAGGTCCAGGAGCTCCACCTTGGCT
>OW240915.1:267294281-267445666 GCA_933207985.1 Pelobates cultripes | reverse complement strand
GGAAAACACTCATCTTCATTCAGGATACAAACAAGGGGGGTACAGACAACCGAACGGAGAGAAGAACAAGTCTGCTACAATTATATTCTGGCTCCCTGCATTACAGAAGGGCGCACAAGAAAGCGGAGAGAGACAAGCTCATAGATCAGTGCTCCCTCACCGCCCGGTTGCAAAGCTCATGGCCGTCTGCCTTGGTGGGCCCCAAGGTGGACAGCTGGACAGCTCTTGGGCCCCACAGGACATGATGCTAGCAATGCATCTGCCAAGGCATTTGGGCAGGCAGCGTTTTTTTCCCATGCCCCTGGAAAGTGCCGGCCAAGGCAAATGCCTTGTGCTAAATACATCACTGCAGTGGCTTAATATGAGGCATCTTTTTGCCCCACTTCAGGTAGTGTAAACTGCTTGTAGTTGGGTAACTATCTCCATAGTAACTGGAAATTCTTGTGCTCTTATTCACTCTAATGCCCTACAATTTTGATGCACATTTTCTCGTGTTATACTAGCACTCACACATTTTGGAGCTGCACTGACCAATCAGGTTATTTCTTCTCTTATTTAAACTTCTCAATAAACATTACCTTGTTCTGTCGTAGTTTCTCCTTGGAATGCGATAACATGTACCTTACTATCTGTTCTTTCCTAATATTTTGACCCTAGCTAGTTTACTGACTTCGTATACCTCGTTAATCCTTGACCTTGGCTTGCCTAGCCAACCTATGTATCTTTCTTTCTCTGGCCTTCGGATAGTTATACAGAATTCTCTGTTTGCTTCTTTCTACCTTCATTCCTATCTTTATTGCATAAAATTTAGTCAAACTTAAGGACTTTCTCTACTATATTAAGTCTGAACTAATTTCTTTATGTTGGGGTTCCCCTGTATTCTGACATCTTCACACAGCCTTCTGGAAGACTGACTTTTCATTATATGTCTACGTACCCTGTTAATTTTTGTTGTATGTGTATGTTTTTATATTTAGTATATATTATTTAGTTTTATTCCTTTCAATGTATACATTTTCATGTCTTTGTAACTATAGCCTGTGCTAATCATGCAAAGTATTTTATCACCTTTGTCTTTGTCCATCATGTTAAAAGTTAGTTTAACCAGCTCAGGCCCATATATCTTTCCTGTTCCTTGTTTAATGGTTTTATTTCCCTACTTAAATACCTCTGTCTTATCTCTGTAATTCTCAATCTTTGCTTTTGTTTTTCCTTAAATGACCTTAAATCAAATGTCCATCTATGCACCCCCCCATCTCTTAGCCCATCTGACCCTAATATACATCTCTCTCCCACAGTCTGATTTTTAAACATACCCAGTCCAGCATAGAACTCAGAGCTCCATCAGCTGTTCCATGGCCATTTGAAACAGGTAGCCTTCTGGAAGACTGACTTTTCCCTCCCACCCCACCCTACCCCTCACCCACCCACCCCATGGTCATTTTCTCCTTTATAGATAGTCTCCCACACAACTTTCAATCTACTGAAATGACAGGTGCAACCACTGATCAGCACACCCTTTCAATCTCTTAACCCTATAGAACACATACTCTCTCTCACTACAAATAGATATATCACACACTAAAACCATATACTTCTATTTAAAAAAAAAATAAATAAATAAATAAATTTCTCACAATTTCTGTTTCATTTTCAACTACACACCTCATACCACTAACATGAATCCTAATATAACCATACTGTTATTGTTAATAACCCTTTTCTCAATCCAATTTTGTTCACACCACTACCAGCATAAGCACACACCTCAAACTGGAACACAAATTATAATACACCATGGCCTGCTCTGTTCCTTTAACTTATCTGCTGAGTGCTGGTGGAGAGTTATAAAAAATAGCCCTCCTACCCCCAACTCACAAAATTATAAATTATCCCATTCACTATATGGCCAAACAAAGATGATGTCCAAATTCCTACTCCTTATGTTACTTGCCCTTGCAAATGATGTGGAGTCTAACCCTGGTCCCCCAGCTAATTCTAGTCCTAATCTCCCCACTAAAAAAGGCCTCTCTTTTGTGCACTGCAACATCCGTAGTTTACTCCCTAAACTGGATGCACTGCAAGCCTGGTGTTCCCATTACAAACCAAAAATCATTGTGCTCTCAGAATCATGGTTAACGGCTAAAATACCAGACACCGCCATTGCAATACAGGGTTATTCATGTTTTAGAAATGACAGAGCAAAGAGAGGAGGAGGCATTGTTATTTATGTTGACAATTCCATAAAGTTTACCCCTTTACAAAACCTTAGTCCTCCTGCCATCTTTGATTTCCTTTCTGTCAAAATTGAGATCCCGTGCAGTAAATCTATCATTGTTGCAGGAATCTACCGCCCACCTAGCTCCCCTGTGCATTCCCTATCTGACATAGCCCATCTCCTTAGTGAAACCATAGCTCAAAACCCAAAAAGTGAACTGTTGGTCTTTGGAGATTTTAATATTGATTGGCTGAACCCTAAAAATAATAGTTCTTGCACGCTGTTTAAGACTTTGCAGCTAACGCAATTAATCTCCTCCCCAACTCGCATAAACATAAAAAGCCATAACCATACCCTGCTAGATTGGATTCTCTCCACTTCTCCTGATAGAATCCAGGAGGCTGGTGTTCTCCCAAACACGTTCAGTGATCACTGTTTAGTGTACTGCATGCGCAAAATAAAGGCTATTAAATCCTCTCCCAAGGTTAAAATAACTAGGTCCTTCAAAAGATTTAATCTTGAATCCTTTTTAAATGACATCAAGAATCTCCCATGGCACAGATTAAACATTATCCCAGATCTAGACTGTGCTGTTGAATACTTTCAGTCTGAACTCCTACAAATTTGGAATTTGCATGCCCCGCTGCATAAGGTGAGGGTAAAAGGAGCGCATATGAACTGGATCACAGCTGACCTCATCCAAATGTACCAGTTTCGGGATTCTTTGTGGTCAAAATTTAAGCGTACTGGCTCTATGAATGATCACAGTGCATATAGACAATGGCGAAATATATGCACAAAACAGACAAAACTGGCCAAGGCCCAATATTTCTATGAAAATCTGAACAGTAACATCTCAAACCCTAGAAACTTTTGGAAAGTCATAAATAAACTACAAACTCCCCCAATCCACTCCCAACCCTCCACTGTCAAAGTGGGTAACCAAACCCTGCAACTTCCCTTAGATGTAGCAAATGCCTTTAACAATTATTTTGTCGGATGCTCTACTGCCCTGATTGCCAAGCTAATAAATGACACGCATCCTGAAACTACAAATGTGGATCAGGCCCCACTAAATTTGCAAAGGCCCAATATAGATAAGTTTAATTTTAGACCTGTACCTGTTAGTGTCATTAAAAAACATCTTAATAATCTAAAAATGAAAAACCAGTCCGGACCTGATCAAATCCCAGCAATGCTGTTGAAGCTCAGTGCGCCGGCAATTGCTAAACCCGTCTCAACTCTAATTAACGAATCCTTGGTGTCTGGATACATACCCAAACTTTGGAAGACTGCGAGAGTAGTGCCTATCCATAAAAGTGGTGACACTACTTTGGTTTCTAACTATCGCCCAATATCATTGCTCCCGGTATTGTCAAAAATCTTAGAAAAATGTGTCCATACGCAACTTTGTGAGTACTACCAACAATTAAACTATCTGACCCCTGATCAATCGGGCTTTCGCCAGAATCACTCCACTACAACTGCCCTCCTAAAAGTTTGCAATGACATCCAAACTGGCATGGAACAAGGAGCCCTAACTGGAGCTATTTTCCTTGATTTTGCTAAGGCCTTTGACACAGTAGACCACGACATTCTACTGCACAAACTCGAAAACTCAGGTATTGGTGATCATTCTTTAAACTGGTTTCGATCGTATGTATCGGATCGCTCGCAATATGTGTCCATTTCTGACAGTGACTCCCTCCCTCTCCCAGTCACGTGTGGTGTTCCCCAGGGTTCCATTCTCGGCCCCCTACTATTCACATTATTTATAAATGATCTGCCTAATGTCTGCCAATCCTCAAATGTACACATGTACGCAGATGACACGGTAATCTATGTGAGCAAATCCAATCTACCTCAACTTGAGGCTTTGCTCCAAGACCAGTTTACAGAGGTAGAAAAGTGGATCGCAAAAAACAAACTCTTCCTGAACACTGACAAAACTGTCACAATGATCTTTGGAACGGTACCTAAATTACACAAATTACACAATCCCCACCTATCCATCAAAACAAATTCAAATGGCACACTGACCGCGGTCCACTCTTTCAAATACTTGGGTATGATATTAGACCCCAATCTATCTTTTAGCCTGCACATAGAAAAGCTTGCATCTAAACTTTATCCAAAATTAGGTGCCCTGTACAGAAATAAAGCCTGCCTAAGCCCTACAGTAAAGGAAAAGATTGTACAGCAAATGCTGATGCCAATCATTGATTATGGGGATGTAGTATATGCGTCTGCATCGCAATCCCACATTAATAAACTCAAAACATTGTATAACTCGTTCTGCAGATTTGTGCTACAATGTAATTACAGGACCCATCATTGTGACATGCTAAAGGAACTAAACTGGCTGTCGCTGGAATCCAGACGCACCCTTCATCTTTCCAGCCTTGTTTTTAAGAGCTTTTCTGGGAAACTCACACCCTACCTGAACAAAATGCTTTCCCCAGCTGTTCCCACTTTCTATAAACTCCGATCCAGTACAAGCACTTTACTTAGTCTACCTCAATACAAAAAGAAAGCGGCCCAATCCTCCTTCTCCTACAGAGCGCCGCAATTGTGGAACGACCTCCCGCACAATTTAAAATCTTCCCTAAGCCTAAAGTCTTTTAACCCCTTAAAACCGGAGGACGTACAATTACGCCCTCTAATAGGCGGCTCTAAACGCCGCCGGGCGTAATTGTACGCCCTCCGGTTTTTGTTAACTTACCCGGTCGCCGGCGGTCCCACGCCGGCGATCGCGGTTGGGGGGACTCCCAGGGAGCCCCCCGCGGCACATCCGTCCTCGTTGAAGACCCCCGGCCATGTGAGAGTGGGGTCCTAGCGAGGACCCCACAATCACATGGCCGGGTATAGCTGGCTTCTGTATTGCCGGCAGGGGGGCTGCCTGTAATGACAGGTGGTCCCCCTGCTGGCTGAAAATAAAAGTAAAATAAGTTAATGGTGTAAAAAAAAAAAATTATTATATATACTTAGATCATATATATATATATATTATATATATATATGATCTAAGTATATATATATATATATATATATACACACATATACACCGTCTAGGTGTATTTTACTATTAATATATATATATATATAATTATATATATATATATATATATATATTAATATCAAATTACACGTAGACTGATACTGATTAAATATATATATATAATTATTGTTACATATATATTTATATATAATATAAAAAAAATAAAAATGTAAATACGTTAAAAAATAAAATTAAAAAAATAATTAAAAATAAATAATTAAAAAATATATAGATGTGTGTTATTTCGTTCTAACTGTTTTGTAAAATTAATATATATATATATATATCAAAATAAACGTAGAACGAAATAATATATATATCTATATACATAAATATATACGTATATATCACTATATATATACCTATATATAAATAAAAATATTTTAAAAAAATTATATAGATATATACATATATATACACATACGTATATATATACATATATTAATTCTACATATATGTTTATGTAATATTTTTACATAATTAGGTATCTTAATTAATTACAATTAGCGGGACCTGCCTGACAACCCATGCCGAAAGTAAAGGGAATTTAATTTGCTAGCACTATATTTAACCCTATAACTTTCCGAGACACCATAAAACCTGTACATGGGGGGTACTGTTCTACTCTGGAGACTTCGCTGAACCCAAATATTAGTGTTTCAAAACAGTAAAATGTATTACAACGATGATATCGCCAGTAAAAGTGACGTTTTTTGCATTTTTCACGCACAAACAGCATTACACGGACAATATTATTGCTGTGATACCTTTTACTGTTTTGAAACACAAATATTTGTGTTCAGCGAAGTCTCCCGAGTACAACAGTACCCCTCATGTACAGGTTTTATGGGGTTTTCAGAAGTTACAGCGTCAAATATAAGGCTTGCGTTTCATTTTTTTCCACATTAAAATTAGCCAGATTGGTTACGTTGCCTTTGAGACCCTATGGTAGCCCAAGAATGAAAATTACCCCTATGATGGCATACCATTTGCAATAGTAGACAACCCAAGGTATTGCAAACGGGATATGTCCAGTCTTTTTTAGTAGCCACTTAGTCACAAACACTGGCCAAAATTGGCGTTTTTTGCATTTTTTACACAAACAAATACTAACGCTAACTTTGGCCAGTGTTTGTGACCAAATGGCTACTAAAAAAAACTGGACATACCCCATTTGCAATACCTTGGGTTGTCTACTATTGCAAATGGTATGCCATTATGGGTGTAAATTTCATTCCCGGGCTACTATACAGTCTCAAAAGCAACGTAACCAATCTGGCGAATTTCAATTTCAAATGTAAGGTGCTATATTTGACCCTATAACTTCCCAAAACGCCATAAAACATGTACATAGGGGGTACTGTCTTACATGTGAGACTTTACTGAATACAAATATGTGTATTTTATTGCAGTAAAAGCAAACAGTATTATGACACTGACCTTTAAAATGTCATGTAGAACAAAAAAAAAAAAAAAAGTATTTTCTCCCATTTTTTTCATATTAAATTATGTTTCATAGCTAAATATTTGATATTAAATGAAAGCCCTGTTTCCCCTGAATAAAATGATATATAATAAGGGTGGGTGCATTTACTATGAAAGGTGTATTACGGCTGGACAGACATGTAGCGCAAATGCCAGCTTTTGTTTACATTTTGTTTTGTTCACAATGTGTACATTTGGCTCCGTCCTTAAGGGGTTAAGAGATCCCTCTCTACATACCCCAAAACAGAATGCACGTGTCATGGTTGATTATATATTTCCTGCCTGTTCTATGTTAAATTTTGTATATATTGTGTATTAATATTGTTTTTGTATTTTGTTGTACCTAATGTAACAATGCAATGATTTGTGGACCCAGGACATACCTGAAAACGAGAGAAATCTCAATGTATCTTTCCTGGTAAAATATTTTATAAATAAATAATAATAATTGCTCTCATGGTGAATATTTTCCTACTCAAAACTTTGTAACTGAAACATTGACAGAATAAAAGCTATTTATCTGCTGATATCGCACAGGGATTTATTTGTTTTACATATTATGCTTTTATGATATTTCAGATTATTAACTGACTTTTTTCCACTAAAGCAAGAAACCAGTCTAGCCCACACATCTGTCACTTAAATACAGACTGGAATGGCGTGTATTGATTTCCCTGGTAACTATATTGTTACGACCTATGGACAAGCTTTCATGTTAGATAAAGTAGATAAAGATTGCAGCAGTAAATGCAATTTTTATACTAACTGTATATCTACTTTTATTATATATATTATATATATTTCAATATATTAATTAATTAGTTAATTGTTAAATGCGCTTATTGCAATGACATGGTCTCTATGCAATAAACAAATAAACAACACTCACCTCTTACTTAGTACATACAAATACTAAAACTATCATAATGCTCAATGACATTTAGAATGCCACTTATATTTCCTATATTTTACTATTAACATGACATAAAGTCATTGTGAAGAAAATGGATTTTTAATTTAAATTTTCTTCTTTATTCAGTATTTTTCCTGTGTACTACCTGTATAGCGAATGTATCCGTTCGTTAGTTTGAAACTACCGATGCCGACCACCCTCCAGCTATTAAGTGCTCCCTGGGCGGCCGTTGTTCGTATAGCCGAACTCCATGTGGAATAGAAAATGGCGGCCATCTTGTTCGCACGAGGGGAGTCAGCAGGACTTGGTCGTCGAGTATCTGGAACTAAAATTGGACACTCGACCTCGTGAACCACCGCTGAAACTACCAAACGCTGGCTTCTTGTATATCCCGAACAGCCAGGGAAGTGCCGTTCGGTAGTTCTATGCGAACGGACAAGGGGAGTAATCGCTGCTATGAGCCTGGGGGATCCATTCGGGACTTTTGTTAGGTTTTTACAGATTTGTGAATTGACCGACCGCACACGCTGAATTCATGGAACTGTTTTGGGCAGGAGCCGCGTGTGTGGTCGGTAAAAGGGACCCTCCACACTTTTTCAGAACCCCTGAACCGATATGGGTGAAATTTGGATATGTTTGTCCTCCAGATCGGGGCTATCAGGGGATATGTAATTTGTGGGGATACCTTGTGGGGAAAGGGGTGTTCTAAGTTTTGGGGAAAATGTGTGCTCTCTGCCTGGAGATAATTGATTTATTCCTTAACTTATCTCAATATCTCCCAGGCAGAGAGAGGGCGTGTATTACAGTAAATATGTACGTTGATTGGCTGTTGTCTTTGTTTGCTGTGGGAGGTCCTTTTGCAGGAGGATTTCTCATAAAAGCCCGTGTGTGTCAATAAAATTCATTCCTGTTACACCCTTCATGAAGTCTAGGCTCATGTTTGGGGGATATTCTACTTGCTGGGAAGAATCATCTTGTAACTGCATTTCATCTACCTTATTCCTCTACTCCCTGCTGCAGCTATAATCACTCATGCTCAGCTGTTGGGAAAAGGAACAGAAGACCGCAGCACCATAACCCCTGCAGGTCTTACCAGTCATGATTTTATTAATGACACGGACGCTCCTATTATGCTATCTCTTAAAAAAATATAAACTTGAATGTAATATGAATAAAAGGATCAAATATAACAAATCTGCCTAGGAACAGGGCAGCCAATCAGGATACAGGAACAGTCTATAAAAGGTCTAAACTAGCAGTCAACTCTCTCTTCTTTGCCTCTAAAACCAAAGACCAGAAACCAGTCCGAAACTTGAAACATCATGAATAACTTCTATGTAGGTAAACTTCACTGTCGATAATCAAGCTGTGAAAAAACAAAAGTAAAATCCAAACTCAGGACTCCTCACAATAACAATTCAACTCGAAGGCCATAGGCACATATCAGTACAATCATGATTGACAAAGGATCATATAATGTTACATGTATGAAACATCACATAATACATTTACCGCCACTTACTGTGCAGAAAAAAACATATCACAGTAACCAGGTAAGGCCCAAAAACCCACCTAGGAATTTTATTAATGACACGGAGGCTCCTATTAATATAGTTCAGAGATGAACCACAATCCGAGAAAAAAATGGTCAATCGGGCGGAAATAGTAGTCCCGAAACGTAGACTTGAGAGACCAATTCTCAGCTGTCGATATATATTGTCGAGGCGGCAACCTACCATTGAAGCAACAGAGGACATGGCACCCCTCACAGAACGAACTGAGAACAGATAGCAAACATATTTATTTATTTATAATAAATTTTACCAGGAAAGATACATTGAGATTTCTCTCGTGTCCTGGATCCACAAAACATTGCATTGATACAATAGGGTACAATAAAATACAAAAACAATATAAATACACAATATATTCAAAATTTAACATAGAACAGGTAGGAAGTATATAATCAACCATGACAGGTGCATTCTGTTTTGAGGTATGTAGAGAGGGATCTCTTAAAGGACTTTAGGCTTGGAGAAGATTTGAAAGTGTGCGGAAGGTCGTTCCACAATTGCAGTACTCTGTCGGAAAAGGAGGATCGGGCTGCTTTCTTTTTGTTACAAAAGAGAGAGGTTGGTGCACACAATGGATAACTTTGCAACAATCTGTAATAAATATAACAGAACCTTCATAGGGCAACATATATAAGAAAATAATCAAATATAAGTGTAATTGGAAACACTCACAATTTTGAGAGCCATATAAGTCGGCTCTCTACTGTAACAGCATGTAAGTAATTCCAATACTACAAATAGCCGCAATGATGGTGGTCCCCCAGGAAAAAGAAAGCTTCATCTTCACCTGGATAGAAGTTCAGGAACCAAGGATAGCTAAAAAAGCTCTTTATTAAATGAAGGTAAACATAAAAAGTACTAGCACAACGCGTTTCGACCAACACACTGGTCTTCCTCAGGTAAAATAAAATCAAATGACAATAAAAGGTTTAAATACCTTGCAAACAAAGTGAAAATACAAAACACATGCAAATAATTACAGAATGTAATCCTCCCAACATGTCCATATATGGTAGTTCCGTTTGTACCATTCCTCCTCCAGTATGGTGGATATGTGATATGTCCTCACTGATATCCACAGGGAACCGACCTCTTCATAATGGCCGCATGGACAGGATGCTGGTAGCAATCATGTGACTTCCGTCATTACAATGGAACGTCACTTCTGGTTTGCGTCATAACCACTTCCGGTTAGCGTTCATTCAGGAAAGGGAATGGGCGGTACACCCTCACCATAGTTAGTTTCAATCAGGAGAGCGTAGTTAATATGTCTTAATTGGTCCGTAAAGCTCATAATCCGCCATATTTGTAATGGGAAAAGACAAGGCAAGAGAGGGCAAGGAGATAAATAGAATTAATGCTATGTTATAAAAGACAAAAACGGAGCAAATTGCAATCTAATCATAAAAAAAAGAATAAAAGAATACAGAATATATAAATACTAATATAAAAAAATCCAAAATAGGGAAGCACATATAAAACATAAAAATTATTGGAACGTTTTAAATATAATCAATATTAAAAAATATATATAAAAAATATATAATGAGGAACTACAAAGATACTATATACAAAATGTTTATAAAATTGGTCCAATATCAAAATCAAAATTTAATCCTTTTGGAAATAACGTTTGTAAATCAAAAATCCAGGAACTCTCTTTTTTACTAAGATTTAATGCCTTATTTCCACCCCTCCAAAGGGGGGAAATTCTCTCTATTGCCATAAATTCCAAATCTTTAGGGTTAGAGTGATGTTTTTCTAAAAAATGTTTGGAGATACTATGGTTTCAAAAACCTTTTTTTATGTTCCTGACGTGCTCTCCAATACAGATTTTAAGGGGCTCTGGAGGTTTTGCCCACATATTGTAACCCACATTTACAATTTAAAAGATAGACAACATTATTCAAATCACAAGAAATAAAACCGGGCACCGTAAAAAAACTTATTTGTGACTACAGACATAAAATTCTCTTTTTTTCTCTTATTAATAGTAGTGTTTTTGCAAGCATTGCAATTCCCACAATGAAAAAATCCTTTTTGTTTTTTAGACTAATCGTCTAGAAATGTCTGTTCCTTTTCACCATCTACAAAACTTGATGTTAAAATTTGTTTCAAGTTTCTAGCACCTCTAAAAATAAATTTAGGTTTATGGCCTATAAAATCTTTAATATCGTGTTCTTGTTGAAGAATATGCCAGTTTTTATTTATAACTTTTCTCAAGGTGCCTATATTAGTACAATAATTAAAAATAAAGGGAATTTGATTGGTTTTGTCTGTCTCCTTTTTTACTTTATATCTAAGTAATTCTGATATGTTAATATGATCAACGCTTTTAATACTATCATTAAGCATTTCTTCTTTATAACCCTTTTGTATAAATTGTTTTTTCAGGAGGGACGATTGGTTATGGAAATCAATTTGTTCTGAGTAATTTCATTTTAAATGTAAAAACTGTCCCTCAGGTATATTTCTTAACCACGGATCATAATGACAACTTTTCGTTTCTATAAAACTGTTAATATCTACTTGTTTAAAAAAAGTCCTAGTTTTGATTTGATTGTCATGAGTGAAAATATTTAAATCTAAAAAAATCTATAGAATTGTGGCTAACATTCTTAGTTAATTTAATGCCCCATTCATTTTGATTAAGATAATTAAAAAATATATTAAAATAATTTTCTGTTCCTTTCCATATTATAAAAATATCATCAATGTATCTTTTATAGAGGACCAAGTTTGACCCATATTCATGTCCTTGATATATAAAAGTCCTGACATGAATAGATTAGCATAACTTGGGGCAAACTTGGTCCCCATAGCTGTTCCACAAATCTGGAGATAAAAATCATTATCAAACCAGAAACAATTATTTGTTAAGATCATTAAAATTCCTTTAATTAAAAATTCAATTTGTGCTTCTGTAAGTTCCCCAGATTGTTTTAAATAAAACTCTGCAGCCTCAAGTCCTTGCCGGTGTTTTATAATAGTATACAGACTAGTCACATCACATGTAATTAAAAGATACTCTTCTTCCCATACAAAGTCGTTTAAAATATTTAAAAGGGTCATTGAGTCTTTCAAATAAGCTGGGCAAGATTTAACCAAGTGGTTGAAGGAAAAAGTCTATATACTGTGATAGTTGTGTTAAAATAGAATCAATTCCTGAAACATTAGGCATTGTAGCACAAATCGGCAGAATGAGTTATACAATGTATTACGTTTATTAAGGTGGGTTTGCGGTGCAGGTGCATATACTACATGCCCACAATGATTGGCATCAGCATTTGCTGTACAATCTTTTCCTTTACTGTAGGGCTTAGGCAGGATTTGTTTCTGTACATGGCACCTAGTTTAGGATAAAGTTTAGATGCAAGTTTTTCTATGTGGAGGCCAAAAGATAGATTGGGGTCTAACAACATACCCAAGTATTTCAAAGAGTGGACTGCGGTCAGTGTGCTATTTGATTTTGTTTTGATGGATAGGTGGGAATTGTGTAATTTGTGTAATTTAGGTACTGTTCCAGAGATCATTGTGACAGTTTTGTCAGTGTTTAGGAAGAGTATGTTTTCTGTGATCCACTTTTCTACCTCTGTAAACTGGTTTTGGAGCACAGCCTCAAGCTGCGGTAGATTGGATTTGCTTGCATAGATTACTGTGTCGTCTGCGTACATACGTATATTTGAGGATTTGCATAAATTAGGCAGTTCATTTATAAATAATGTGAATAGTAGGGGGCCGAGAATGGAACCTTGGGGAACACCACACGTGACTGGGAGAGGGAGGGAGTCACTGTCAGAAATGGACACATATTGTGAGCAATCTAATACATATGATCGAAACCAGGTTAGCAGACAATCACCAATACCTGAGTTTTTTAGTTTGTGCAGCAGAATGTCGTGGTCTACTGTATCAAAGACCTTTGCAAAATCAAGGACAATAGCTCCAGTTAGGTCTCCTTATTCCACGTCAGTTTGGATTTCATTGCAAAATTTTAAGAGGGCAGATGTAGTGGAGTGTTTTGGGGGAAGAAAACCTAATTGATCAGGGGTCAGAGAGTTAGATTGTCATTATATAAGCGTAAGCAGTTCCAATGACAGGTGTGTAAGAGAGGATTCATTATTCGGAAGCCGCCCATGCGTTGTCCAAAACCGGGACATGTTCGGCCATCATTGATACAGTGTTGTGAAGGCAGAAGTGCCAAAATTCCCTGGGTAGGTTCACCAGCAGTTCCGATTTCGTGCCTCCCAGGTGAAAGATATATCATACTGTTGACACAATGTCAATGCGGAATAGGATACAACAATTACCAGAATTGTCAAAATGACGCAGATGACGAAAGACATTGCCAATAATTCCAGACAGTTGATATGTAGCCTTGATTCATCTGTTGACCTTCAGCCACCTGTGGAAATGGTCCTGCAACACGCTCCCCAACTGTGTAAGCTGGCATCCAATTTTATGATCATGTTCGGAGTAGATCCGAATATCAACTGACTATTCCACGCTGCCATGTGGCCGAGCCACCACAACTCCAGGTCTTCCTGCGATTCCATATCCAATATCAGTCGAGACTCGTAAGAATGTCCCGCTCTGAGGTAGAAGCCTTTCAACGTATGGTAATGTAGGGGTCCTAGGAAGTCCGCTTGAATCAATAAAGCGAGCAGGCATGGTATTCTCGCCAACTGACGAATAGAGAGGGACGTAACGTGGAAAGCGCAACTGATTTCCTTTAGATGGCTTTAGTTTTTTATTCTGAAAGGACCAGGAACTGATTGACAGAATCTCCAGAGAATCCCCAAAACTCTATCTTCAGAATCAGGAGTACAATAAACATTACCCAAGTTATGAAGAAACCTAGGCACTTGAGCAGTCGTATGGTCCACTGCAATTTGCAGAGGAGTTGATTGGGTAAAGCAGACATGAGCAGGATGTTGTCTAGGTAGATGATCAACCGGACTCCTTGTGCCCCTAGGAAGTACATCTCCATTGATGCTCTTACCACGTGAAGGGCAACAGATCCCTGTGCTCTCCCATGATGGGAACAGTTAAGCAAATAAGTCCTTGAGGCCCAATTGGACGATCCAATCTCCCGGTTGGAGCAGATACAATCTCATGGTCCCAGCGAAAATCTTATCACCAACAACCCTTTTCAGGATGGAATGGGCCTTGACCAAAGCCGTGAGGATCTAAACGAAAGACCCGAGATCCTGAACAAAGGAATCCCTGAACAACATGCCTTTCGCTGCGGGACCCAGTTCTTTAACTGTCAAAATAACCAGTTTGGCTCCATCTTTAATAAAATAGCGTTACGGCACTGCCCACCCGATCGCTTCATCAAAATCAAGGGAATATTCCCCCACCTTAGCGGATTCAAGGAATTCGTACAGCTTAGAAGCTAGGCCCAATGTGTCGAGGATCTTGTCCTGACAATTATGGAGTGAGAAATACAGCCCCTTCCTTAGCTTCCAACCCATTTTGGCCAGGAAGTGAATAATCTGAGGATCAATCTCTGGCGTCTTGCACGCCGCATCTGGGACAGAAGGCTTGGGCATTCATTCCGTAAGAATCTGCAACACTCCTTTGAGAGGGGTACATATGCACAAAGCCAAGTACTTGGCAATGGAGGGTCCCACACTGTCAAACAAGGATGGCGGAGGCTGTCCGGGTCTAACAGGAGATAACCCTGTGGATCCCGATTACCGTCCCCTACCCCCCAACAGAGCGACAAGACCACCAAACACGGGCACCAGGGTCTGAGAGGGTGATACCCCAGAACCCACCTTTCATGGAATAGGCTTCCAGCTGAAGTGGTAGAGGTTAACACAGTAAAGGAGTTTAAGCATGCGTGGGATATGCATAAGGCTATCCTAACTATAAGATAAGGCCAGGGACTTATGAAAGTATTTTTAAAAATTGGGTGGACTAGATGGGCCAAATGGTTCTTATCTGCCATCACATTCTATGTTTCTATGTTTAACCTCCGGGTCAGAGAGTCCTCCCCCTGATGTGAGGGATAATCCGGGTCATCAGACCCAGTCTCCCCACTCTGGACGGAATCTGACCCGTCTTCTCAGACACGCACCTGTTTCCAGTACCTGGCCAATTTTGCCCAGCCAGTGGCTCTCTTGCATGGTGGTATCTCGCCAACTTGGACCGACTGAGGCGAGTCATTCAAAGCAGGTACTACCTGGTGAGGGGCAGAGGGGACGTGTGTGTGGTATTGGCCCATGCCTTGCGGGCTACAGGGCCAGACTGATCAGCGTGAGCTGTGAGTGTTGGAGGGGATAGTTGGATATGTAACAGCGTCTGTGCAACTGATTGGGAGATAGAGAAGAACATAGTCCCCATGGCGGAGGTAAGGACAAAAAGCAAAAAAAAACAGGATTGAGTAACCCTTAGCACACCTAAGACATACAAAATAATGGAATAACCAGGGGAAAAGAGGTTCAGGAGCCATTGCCGCTGGGAGCCGGACCACACGTGTGCAGGTCGTCATGATCCGTCTTGGCGTGCTTTTGCAATGAAGTGCGCCAAAAATAGATAGACCCCCTTCCCCCCCCTCCGCAATGGCCGGCGAGTGCAGTGAACGCTCCTGGTGAAATAAACTACGCCACAGGGACAAAATTCACCCACGTGGCAGGGGGACCTGACACATCGGGCCAGTTGAATAGCCGTGGCCATCCATGCATATGGCTGTGGAGAGGGTAGGAAGGGAAGACACATCAGAGGCCAGAATCCCATGCCTGTGCTCCCTAGGGGATGTAGCACAGGCAGGGAGACACGGCCAGAAAGAAAAGCTAGGGTTAAACTGCTATGTTTACATTGGGGTTAATCCAGCCTCTAGTGGCTGTCTCATTGACAGCTGCTAGAGGCTCTTCCAACAATCATACACAAACCACAAAAAATATACATATAACAAGTACCAATAAATACATATATATATAAAGCAAGTAAAAAGGAATATATTTAGCTGGTCTGAGTGGGCAGCAAAGAAAGTGGAAGTTGACTGCTAGTTTAGACCTTCGAACTTTTATAGACTGTTCCTGTATACTGATTGGCTGCCCTGTTCCTAGGCAGATTTGTTATATTTGAGCCTTTTATTCATATTACATCAAGTTTACATTTTTTCTCTTTGCTGCTGAGGGAAAATAAAGAAAGAGATAGCATAATAGGAGCCTCCGTGTCATTAATAAAATCTGCACTATCATAGTGAACTATTATTGTACAAAATCATGCGGATTGAATCATGCTCTAAATGTGTATAGAAATATTTTCGTTTTGTTAATTAACATAATATTTTTCAAAATAAAAAAACATTTGAAAGAAATATCTTATAAAAAGGCTGTGCCACTCAGAAATTTTGAAGTCCTTGAACTGGTACTCAATAGTAAAATGTTGTTTGTTGCTGACATTTCAAGATTCAAGTAGAATTTAAAATAAAATTCAAACTTTCAGCATGAAACGCACTCCACAACTATGCAAAGCTAAGTATTTGCCTTTTTTTTTAAATAAAACAACTTGAATGATAAATATTGTTCATCACTAGATGGCACTCTTAGCTAAAAAATAATGACCTAAAAAAATAATATATAATATGAATGTTTTCTATGTGAAGTATAGTAAATATCAGTTACTGGGTCCTGTCTGGTTGCAGTGAGAGTCTCTAATAGGAATTGTGCATGATAAGAAAAATAAACAGAACTGATAAGGATACAAGATAAATATGATCAGCAAAATGTATTGGCAATGTTTGATGTTTTAGGGAAATCACACAAACAAACAAAGCAAATCAAGGTGCTAGAAAACGAACAAAAACAAAATGTCACATGCTAAAACACTAAAATGAGGTGAATTAAATATAATATCAAACTATTCATTATTAAAGGACTACTATAGGCACCCAGACCACTTCAGCTCAATGAAGTGATCTGGGTGCCTGGTCCCTGTAGGGTTAACCCTGCTATGTTTACATTAGGGTTAATCCAGCCTCTAGTGGCTGTCTCACTGACAGCCGCTAGAGGCTCTTCCGCACTTCTCACTGTGAAAATCACAGTGAGCAGACACTGACATTGAGTAATGCTTTCCTATGGACTGTTTGAATGTGCGTGTGGCTCTTGTCGCGCATGCACATTCGGTGCTGATGTCGGCAGAGGGAGTAGAGTTCCCCAGCGCTGACGGAGCCCGGGGCTGGAGAAAGGTAACTGTTTAACCCCTTCAGCCCCAACCAGCCCAGCAGGAGTGGGACCCTGAGGGTGTGGGGGGGGGACCTATTAACACTATTAACCACTATAGTGGTCCTTTAAGAAATTCAGAAGGAAATAAGATGTAGTTCAGTGATTGATAATGCTCGTCTTACTATGCTTTGTGTGTAATTTAACATTTTACAGGTTTTATGAATTTCTTTATTAATAAGTACAATGCATTTGTTATTAAATTAATGTACACAGGAACAATAGACATGCATTGTGTGTTACCACTAAACCATATGAACAGACTGTGTAATGTGTAATCACATTTCCCAGTGATGCTTCGTAAGGGATTAGCCAAGCTGTTATAGTCTGGCAGGAGTCCAGGCTGTTGCTGCTATAAAATGTGGTCAGGTTTCGGGTAATAATTCTCCCCATCCCTTGGCTGTATCCAATTCTCCTTTTAGAGGAGCATTGAGGACCGAATTTTATAACCTGACAGGAGGCTTCATATTTGCTTAAGTCTTTCTTTACTAGAACTCCACGGTAGCACATTAACACAGAGAAAAACAATCAATCAGAAAAAAGTTAGGTACAATAAAACTCCCCTCCCACACATCACTTCTTCTTTCTTTGCTTCTCCACATCAGTAAAGGTCAGAGTACCACTGCCTCCTGCTCTTGTGGGTGGCTGTGGAATTTTACCTTAACTTTATTAGTGGATTGACTTTAGGGATTTTGTTTTGCCTTCCTCTCCCCTGTTTATTCCGTTATTTTTACCTAGTTTTCCTATCTATATTTCCCTCAGACCTCTCTAGCCTTAGTCTGGCTGTCTGTTTACCTCAGATTTTTCTATTTACTGTTTGGTATTAGGGCCTATTTATCTACTGTGTTTTGCCTTGCATTGATTTCGCTCGGGAGTCTCGGGGGCTTCTGCTTAGCTGCCCACTCCGACCTCCCCGAGCGCCAGGACCGCGGAGTGCTTCACGGCCGCCTAAACCACCTTAGTGCAGACTGTGTCGGGTCCTCGGCCAGTGACTAAGGACCCGACAACAGGAGGGGCCCATCCTGGCTGCCCGGCCAGCCACCGCAGACACTGGTCTGCAGCTCCGCAGTGAGCAGAGCTGCAGACCATGTGTCTCGCAAAAACTGGCCAATCAGAGCGTTGCCGCGGGTTACCACGGCAATGCTTGGACATCTCGCGAGATTACTGGAATTAATGGCCACCGGACCACCAGGGAGCCCACTGGACCACCAGGGAAATTAAGGTATGCAGTCCCACCTCCCTCAGCATCACCCCCCCACCATCACCCCAACCCCCTCCATCAGCATCACCCCCCACCCTGACCATCAACCCCCCTCCCTCACCATTACCCCCCTCCCTCATCATCAACACCCCTCCCTCACATCAACCCCTCCTCCCTCACCATCAACCCCCCTCCATCACCATCAACCCCCCTCCATCACCATCACCCCCACCATCACCAAAGCCCTCCATCAGCATCACCCACACCACACCATCAACCCCCCTCCTCACTATCAGCCCCTCCTTCAGCATCACCCCATCACCATCAACCCCTCACTATCAACTCCCTCCCTCACCATCAACCCCCTCCTTCACCATCAACCCCTCTTCCTCACCATCAGCCCCCTCACCATCAACCCCTCCCTCACCATCAAGCCCCCTCACCAGCAACCCTCACCATCAACCCCCTCCCTCACCATCACCCCCACCATCACCCCAACCCTCCATCAGCATCACCCCCACCCTCACCATCAACCCTCCCTCAGCATCATCCCCTCCATCAGCATCACCCCCTCCCTCACCATCAGCCCCCCTCTCTCACCATCAACCCCTACCATCACCCCAACCCCCTCCATCAGCATCACCCACCCCTCACCATCAACCCCTCCCTCACCATCAACCTCCCCCTCTTCATCAACCCCCTCCCTCATCATCACCCACCTTTCATCAACCCCTCTCATCACCCCCTCTCCCTCCCTCTCATCATCCTCCCTCTCATCACCCCCCTCTCCCTCTCATCACACCCCCTGCTCACAGAGACATACATTCACACACACACACAAGGATACTCTGTCAGAAACACTCTCAGGCACATACACAGGTAATCAATTGCAACTCTTTTTTTTTCACTTTTTTGTTAGTGGGGCCTCATGTTTGAGTTTTGCATAAAACCTCATAAAGTCTAGAGCCGCCTCTGGTGCTACCTTATCAGGCAGGTTATTGACTATTTGAGCTGGCTGTCACTGTTACAGCTCCTATGATTGGCCTGCTTTGTCTGTGCCACTGTACCTCCATTCGGGATATACGTCCTTAGGTATTACTGGGGGAGAACCTCCCACCATATTTTTACTTTCCCTGGTACCTTATTGAACAGGGTATGGGCTGTTTGACCTGGCTGTCACAGGTACAGCTCCTATGATTGGCCCACTTTGTTGGTGCCATTTTTCCTCCCTACTGGATATACTCCTGGAGGTTTTACTCTTACTGGGGGAGCCCCAGTTGTTACAGATGTATATTCTATGTTATAATCTGCATTGTATTGAGAAGGCAATCTCACAATGCTATTATTATTAACGCCATTATGGACAACCTCCACAGGCAATTTTCTCCTATCGGAGGAAGCAGGACATTCTAATGCCTCCAAAAAGCAGACATGCACTATCTCACAAGCACTACTGGAGCAGGGAAGACACACAACCCCCGGTCTGAAAGTGCATGGTACTCGCTGGGCACGAGAAAAGACCATAGTCCCGGGTCAGCACTGCGTTGCCAGTCATTAGCAATTTGGGGAAAAATGGCCGGAGGACCTCTAAACCTCTGAGAACGAAGATAGGGGGCAAGATTTGGATGTGGAGGAATCCCCCTCCATACACGAATCACTCACGGAAGCTGTCCTGGATTTATCTTCCGCTCACCCACCTATTCAGGTACCGACAATGACAGCTGCTTGGACTCGATGGGGAAACCTCTTTTCGATCAGCATTCCATTCGACACCTCAGGTCATCGAAAGCTGGCTCCAGCTCATTAGACCTATTATTTACAGGACTCGTAGATCACAAGACAGGAAAGAGCTTGAAAGCTTACAGGCTGTGTACCCCAGACCATCACTACCCAATTAGGTCACAATGACCCCAGACATAAGGACCTACAAAGACTTTGCACGGTCTGGGTATTGCTCAGGTCAGGCTATCCAACATTCTCGAAACCCTGGCACAGATCCTGCCTCCTGCGGATGAAGCCCTTTTCACAAAAACTGTTCCCTTGATTTGTCTGCATATTAGGCAACGCTAAAATGTCACGGGGCACTGAACGAAGATAGGTGGTATTCCTTTGTATAGATACCAAGATTTCATACCTCGAGTTCATAGAACTGGGTCCCTTGGCCCATGACCTACTCTTGAGAGAAACATTCTTAAGAAAGTCACGAACACAGGGACCTATATACCTCACTCAATAATATACTGTCTTCAGTGTGACGAACGTTCCATCAGACCCTCCTTGGGTCTTTTTGGCAGGGCTGAATTACAGCGGGGTAGTACATCCAACCATTCAGAATACTCCACTCTCTTCCTATACAGTCAACAGTCCCACTGGTAGACACCAAAACCCAGACCCTGTTCAACAAAGGACTGATTCTGTTTCTCGCTGGACACCAGGGGGTTTTCACTACAGTTCCATCTTTCTGGTTCGAAAGAAGTCGGGCGAGTCTACACACTGCCCTAAACCTCCGGATTCTGTATGCTCCGACCACACCAGGTCCACCTGTCTACCCTTCATCCCAAATTTGACTCCTTTGTGTTTCATGACGGGGAATCTGAGGTTTTCCAGAATCTTGCAAGAGTGGCTTTAGTTTCTACAAGAATGTGGATAATTATTTCTTTTTTATCCTTCGGAATTGTGGGCCATCCAATATGTAATATCATAGAACTACAAGTAAAATCAAGATCCACTTCTATTTCTTCCCTACAGAATTTCGCTACCTTTTGCCATAATTGAGATATAATCGGACATGACCACCATATATGCACATAATCTGCTATAAGGGAAGCACAACGCCAGCAGTGATATTGGTTACCTGGATATATTTTTGCTAATTTAGCTGGTACATAATGCCATCTGTTGATAACCTTATAGTGACTTTCCGATAGATTTAAGCAATGTGAAGCTTTCATTACCGCATTATTGGCCTTAAGCCATTCACTTCTCATAATGCTAATTTGTATGTCTTTTTCCCAAGCTTTTAGAGCTGGAAATTCAGGGAGTGACTTATACTTACTACAGATATTGGAGCATTTAGAGACTAAATTTTTACTATATGTGATATTTAATAAATTTATGAACATTTGTAATTCCTCAGAGATCTCCACTATTCTGTGTCTCATTAAGAAGTGTTTAATCCTTAAGTACGTAAAACTTTCTCTGTAGGAAAGAGAAAAGGCCTGTTTGATCTCTTCAAAAGGTCTAATCTGTTGTTGTTGAAATAACTGATTTATTCTATTAATGCCTTTGTCTAACCATGGTTCAAGATTAAGATCCTCAATATTAATAGACAAAACCTGCATGGGTAGGTCAATAATAATTTTATCTATAATTTTAAGTCTTTTTTTCCAGATTCTCCATTGAGCCAATAAATTATCTAGAATTAGACCCATATCGTCTTTCTCACCTTTGTGTATATTCCAAAATAGAGCCATTAGATCCGGAACTTCCGCTCTTATAGCTTCAATCTTTGCCCATGATTCTCCCCTAGAGCTCTCTTTCATAGATGATATAATATGTGCCAATGAGCAAGATTCATATATATCTGTAATATTGGGAACTCCCATCCCTCCTAGTTTAGGTTTTATGTTCAAGATTTTTTTACCAACCCTAGGTTTTTTCCACATCCATATATATTTATCTAAGGCTGATTGGATCATCAAGAGCCATGGTTTAGGCATTTTCATTGGTAGCATACGGAATACATAGCTCCATTTAGGGATCAAATAGGCCTTTACAACATTGATTCTACCTGTCCATGATATCTCTGCTGTTCTCATATCTTTCAATTGTTTATTAATTTGCATCATTAAAGGCATAACATTATGTTCTAGAATCCTAGCGGGATTACTAGAAATCCTTATACCCAAATAAACAAAAAAAAAATTTACCCATTCAAAAGTATATTTCGCTTTAATATGTAATTTTTCTTCCTTATTTATATTTTTAACGAGAATATTTGTCTTGTCTACATTTAGTTTAAAATTGGAATACTGGCCAAATTCCTGAATCAGCCTTAACAGTTCATCTATTGATGTTATAGGGTCTGTTATAGTGATTAAAACATCGTCTGCATAAAGTAGCGTTTTATATTCCTCTTGGCCTATTTTAATTCCCTTAATTTTGTCATTATTTCTAATGTCGCAAATCAGGGGTTCTATATATAGCAAGTATAGCAATGGGGACAAGGGACACCTCTGTCTTGTCCCGTTCCTTATATTAAACCACTCAGAAATTATACCCCTCCCAATTGTTCTAGCCATTGGGGAGCTATACAAGGCCATAATAGCGCTCAGAATCCAGCTTTCAAAGCCAAATGCTTTTAGGCCCTCCATAAGGAAGTCCCATCTGACCCTGTCAAAGGCCTTTTCGGCATCCAATGACAGGGCCAGCAATGGAATACCCGATTCATGAGCGTAGTCCAAAATATCAATCATTGTTCTTATACTATTATTTGATTGTCTATCCTTCATAAAACCAACCTGATCCCCATGTATAATAGATGGGAGGACTCCTTGTAATCTATTTGCCAAAATACTTGCATACATTTTTATATCAGAATTTAATAGAGATATAGGACGATAATTCGTTACAAATTCCTTAGGTTTATCTGGCTTTTGTATGGGAATTATGTTGGCGTATAATAATTCGTTGGGTATATCTTTTCCTCTGACTATATTATTAAAAAGATCTTTAAGGTGTATTACTAAGACGTCCTGGAATTGCTGATAAAATATATTTGGATAACCATCCGGCCCCGGAGTTTTATTTTTTTTTTAAGGACTTGATTGCACTTATTATTTCAGTTTCTGAGAAGGGTTCATTGATAGAATTCAATTGTTCTCTTGATAATTTTTTTACATTTTTGTTTTTAAAATATATTTCTGGATTATAAGAATAACTAGGTAAATTATAAAATTTTTGATAGAAGGAATTAAATGCTTTACCTATATTTTCAGGTGTTAATTGGGTCCCATCCTCTGTAATAATTTTATTTATTAACTTATTCAATTTCTCACCTTTAACTTTGTTTGTGAGTATTTTATTTGCTCTATTTCCTTTATAATACCATTTTATTCTTAAATATTCCATCTTTTTTGTAGAAATAAGATTTTATTAATTTTATTTTTTATTATTGCTATTTTCTCACTTGTCTCTATATTTGGATAACTTTTATTGAAATTTGTTAATTTATAAAGAGATACATATAATTCTGTTAAAGAAGTTTCTTTATGTTTTTTCTTAATTGAACCTAATTTAATAAGGTGTCCCCTCAGTTGGATCTGGACTTCTTATTGCTCTTCTGCGATGATGCCTTCGGACGGAAATCTTAACCTCTATTTACGTTCCCCCTGTTCGTATCTCGAGGCTTCAAAGTCTCCCAATGAAGTCGATCCTCATCTCGCCCAACAGGTGCCGTTCTTGGGGTTCTGGATAGGCACGCCCTTAGGAGTACTTCATCTACCACAGTCACGGGTTCCATAATCCGCTTTGAGTACTGGAGACATCTAGGGTGTGACCAGGTTCCCCTTCGCACACTAGCCCACGTGGTAGATCTATTCTCAGATGAGACCACTTGCTTCACAGGTCTCGAGGGAGCGGAAAGACTCCATTCGGTTCTGTTACAGACTTTGTTGTGGACTCAGATGCGAAGCTTGGGGTTAGGGAACTGCTTGCGCGACCACATCCACTGGTGACCCTGGGAGGATCGGAGGAGCCGCCTTCCACATTAAGGGTCGAGAGCTGGTGGCAGTTTCTTTTGCAGGTCCAAGACCACCAATGCCCTTCGAACTATTGCGTCTGGCTGAGAATAGACAACTTGTCAACTTTACAGTACATCGACAGTCTTGACGGAACCAGGTCACAACTTCCCAAGTACAGCGGATCTAACAGCAGATTGGAGTTTTTTTCAGTAATTTGAGGAACACCAAGGACTGGCATCTTCATAGATTGATCTACCATCACATCTCGCAGTTGAAGGGTCCATTCGGGATTGATCTATTTATCTCCCGGATTATTTACCAGCGAATCAAGCATTGTTGGCTTTGTTGGTTGAGTGTTAAAACAGCAAATATGAAGCCTCCTGTCAGGTTATAAAATTGTAGATTATGCTAGCTTTAGTGTACCTATAATCTTAATTTTAGTAATGACAGCAGGCGATTATTTCCCTCCCAATTTTCATCCCTCCCTTGTTTGGTTAGTTGGCAGAAGTTTGGGGTTATCAGATATGATTGCAACTCTGCTTGTTGCTTCTGCTACCTGTCGCTTGTTCATGTTACCGCTTCTTACATAGAAGGGTTGGGGATCTCTGTATATTACATTAATACTGGGTGTTGCAAAGGCTGCCTGCATATTATTTTCGGAGTACATTTCATTATCTAACCAACCCTTTTGATTCTATTTCTCTCATTTCAGTTTAGTTCATCCGTGGTGCCATGTTTGCCATTTCTTCTCGGATAGATGTCATCGTTGTATTCTTTATGTCCTAGGACTTTGCTTTCACTACATTGTTTTTTCTGTTTTTTGTTCCTGTTTTGTTGCAGCTTGAAAGAGGAAGTAATATGTGGGGAGGGGAGTTTTATTGTACCTAACTTTTTTCTGATTGGTTGTTTTTCTCTGTGTTAATGTGCTGCTGTGGAGTTCTAGTAAAGAGAGACTTAAGCAAATAGTTGCCTCCTGTCGTTATTAAAATTAAGATTATATGTACACTAAAGCTAGCATTATCTACAATTCTCATGTACAGCGAGTACCGCACACATTCAAGCTTCCACAAGGGAAACCATTGAATAAATGTTTTTCTGTGGGGGCTTCCACCTGACCGTGCTTTCCTAGGTCAGTGCAGTGCAAGTGCATACTGACAGCCAATAGAGGTAGACTTTACATCTTCTAAAAAAACTGCCATGTTTTACATTTCAGGGTTAATATGACAGTATCTCTGCACCCAAACCACTACAAAGGGTGACTTTATAGTCATTTTGAAGTGTCCCAAGCAGTTCTTGGCATTTCACTAGATCCATGACTAGAGTATGGACTTAATGCCCTGATGGCAGTCATGTATCCAGCTGATTTCTAGACATGTCAACATATATAGTATATGTGGCCCATATGCTCTATTGATATTGCCATATCCACATGCTGTGAGTTTGAATATCCTCATGTTATCTCAGTGTATGTACCTTGTACATGATTTATATGCAGTGTAAAGCATATGACATATTACAGGGTGAGAGGTTTATGCACATTTTCTATAATTTACAAGTGGTATTATTAAAGTATTTTGGAACTACATACACTACTCACTGGAGTGCATTGATTACAATTCTACATAAAAAATATAACCTAAATTATCCAAATAACATAACATAACCAAAATATTTTATAAGCTATAACGTAAATTCCTGTTTTCACTTACTTCACAGATAGGCACTTCAGTGAGCACTGCAAGGAAGAGGTGACAGTTACAAATCAGTATGTGTGTGAAACAAATTTGTTGACACTGTAGTGTGAAAAATGAATTGCAATGCAAGGATCCTGTTCTGATTTGATTTGTTCTTTTCTGTCAAAGCATGCTGATTTGTGGGCATTTCACTATTATGCCACTAGGAGTCACTATACCATCATTTTCTAGTGTATCTCAGAAATATTTACACAGAAATGAAAGGTTTAATATTTATATATAAAATCTTAATTGTAATTCACTTTTTTGCAATATTTATCATGAAGTGTATCTAGCGCCTATAGGGTTGACTCCTTGCATTCTTCAAGGCCAATACAATAAGCATCAATCAGTTGAGTAAAAACTGTAGAACTGTAAAACTAGTGTTAGTCAAATGTATCTATATTATGCAAAATTATTGAAACATTGTAAAAATTCCCAGATATTCCAGTTTAAAAAAATGCAGTAAGCCTCATTGTCCTAGAAAGATACCATCATTTTTGCACTGGATTTTCTTTTCTTTCTTTTTTTTTTATAATTATTTTATATTATAAGTATTTTTTATGTTTTGTTTTGTTGCATAGTTACATAGCTGAAAAGAGACTTGCATCCATCAAGTTCACATTTGTTTTTTGCTGTTGATCCAAAAGAAGGCAAAAAACCCAGTTTGAAGCACTTCCAATTTTTCAACAAGCTAGTAAAAAAATTCCTTCTTGACCCCAGAATGGCAGTCAGATTTATCCTTGGATCAAGCAGGTATTACCCTACATTGAAAGATTATATCCTTGAATATTCTGTTTTTGCAAGTACGCATCTAGTAGCTGTTTGAACATCTGTATAAACTCTGATAAAACCACTTTTTTCAGGCAGAGAAATCCACATCCTTATTGTTCTTACAGTAAAAAAAACTTTATTTTGCCTTAGATGAAATCTTCTTTCTTCCAGTCTAAATGCATGACTTCGTGTCCTATGTAGAGTCCGGTTTGTGAATAGATTTCCACACAATGGTTTGTATTGGCCCTGAATATATTTGTATAATGTTATCATATCCCCTCTCAGGTGACATTTTTCTAAACTAAATAGGTTTAAATTTGTTAACCTTTCTTCATAGCTGATATGATAATTTTGTAGCCCGCCTCTGCACTTTTTCTTGTGCCATAATATCCTTCTTTAGAACAGGTGCCCAAAATTGCACAGCATATTTAATATGTGGTCTTACCAGTGATTTATAAAGAGGCAAAATGATATTCTTGTCCCGAGAATGAATACACTTTTTCATGCATGACAATACCTTACTGGCCTTGGTCACTGCTGATTGACATTGTAAATTGTTGCATACTTTGTTGTCTATAACAATTCCCAAGTCCTTTTCATGTGTTGTTATCCCTAATTCGCTTCCATTAAGGTTATACGTTTCTTGTGTATTCTTTACGCCGAAGTGCATAACATTTTTCAACATTAAATTTCATCTGCCATTTGAGTTCCCAGTCCCCCAGTATATCTAAATCCCTCTGCAGCAAAGTAAAATCTTGCTCACATTGTAATATTTTACAGAGTTTTGTGTCATCTACAAACACTGAAACATGACTTTCAATGCTTTTCTCATTTATAAACATGTTAAATAGATGGGGTCCCAGAACAGACCCCTGAGGGGCACCACTTGCCACCTCTGTCCAGCTTGAAAATTTACCATTAATGACAACTCTTTGTACTCTGTTTTTAAGCCAATGTTCTACCCAAGAACAAACATTTTCATCTAGACCGATTTCCTTGAGTTTGAACACTAATCTATTGTGTGGAACTGTATCAAATGCCTTGGCAAAATCCAAATAGATCACATCCACTGCCACACCCTGATCTATACTTCTACTTACTTCTTCGTAGAATGCAATCAAGTTAGTTTGACATGACCTGTGCTTCATAAAACCGTGCTGATTTTTGCTGAAAACCATGTTCTTCTCAAGGAATTCTTGAAAATTATCCCTCAATAACCTTTCAAATATTTTCCCAGTTACAGAAGTTAATCTCACAGGTCTATAATTTCCAGGCAAGGATTTTGAACCCTTTTTGAATATAGGAACCACATCTGCCTTCCTCCAATCCTCCGGAACACTTCCTGAAAGAAAAGAATCTTGAAAGAATAAAAACAGAGGTTCACTTATTTCTACACTTAGTTCCTTAAGTACTCGTGGGTGGATACCGTCAGGCCCTGGAGCTTTGTTTATATTAACTTTCTTTAGTTGCTGCAGCACCTTGTCTTGAGTTAACCAATTACAATTATTCTGCAAGTTTTTAGTAGCAATCATTTGCACATCTATTGCCATGGGTTCTTCCTTAATATATATACGGAGGAGAAATAGTTATTTAAAATTCCTGCCTTTTCCTGGTCTTCATTAACTAACACCCCCGTTTCAGTTTTTAGTATACATACCCTTTTTATTTTTGTTTTTTTTTAGAATTTATGTACTTAAAAAATGCTTTGGGGTTGGTTTTGCTCTCTGTAGCTGTCATTTATTCATTTTGAAGTTTAGCAAATCTAATTGCCTTTTTGCACGCATTATTTGCTTCCTTATATCTTTTATAAGATGCATCTGATTTGTCCAATTTAAATGCTTTAAATGCCCTTTTCTTATTTTTAATCTCTTGTTTTACTTCTCTTCTAAGCCACATTGGTTTTAATTTGTTTCTTTTATATTTATTACCCAATGGTACATACTGAGAAATGTACCTTTCTAATATTTGTTGGAAGGTGATCCATTTATCCTCAGTGTTCTTTTCACTAAGTTTATGCCAGTCAATATATTGTAAAGCTGCCCGTAACTTATTGAAATCTGCCTTTTTTTTAATTATATGTTTTAGTATACCCCATGTGCTTTTGTTTTTTTGAGTTTATTTCAAAGGACACTATATTGTGATCAACATTTCCCAAGTGCTCACCTACTTGAATGTTGGTCAAAAGATCAACGTTGTTTGTTAAAACCAGGTCCAGACAAGCATCCATTCTAGTTGGTGCTTGTACAAGTTGTGACATGAAGGTGACATTTAACAAGTTTAAAAACCTAATTCCCTTTGCTGAGCTACTTGTCCCTCTGTCCCAATTTATGTCTGGGTAATTAAATTCTCCAATAATTAAAGTGTTACCCAGATTTGCAGCTTTCTCAATTTGCTCAAACAGCTTATGTTCCTCGTCAATATTAACATTAGGTGGTTTATAACAAATCCCAACCAATAGTTGGTTTCCCTTCTTTTCCCCCAAGCAGATATTTACCCATAAAGCTTCCACATTTTCCTCATCGCATTCCACTTGCTTAAGATTTGGCTTTAAATCATGGTTGACATACAAACATATCCCACCACCCTTCTTGTTTTTCCTATCCTTCCTAAATAACATGTATCCATTTCAGTTAACTACCATGTTTCTGTTATGCCTATTATATCATATTGTTTAGTGTAGGCTACTACCTCTAGTTCCCCCGGTTTGTTATTTAGGCTCCTTGCATTAGTAAGCATACATTTAATATCATGATGAGTCACTTGTACTTTTTGTGAATTATCAACATTACATACCTTCTCTGTTCTGATGTTATTATCTTGTATTATGTTATTACTTGAATTGTTATAATAAATTGTATATAGTAGTAAATACTAGAGTAAGAATAATAGTAATTTACACACAATAAAAATTTGAATTTTTAGGTACACTGTGTGTTATATTTTATCATATTTTTAATATTTTGTATTCATGTTTCTTGCCCTTATATTGCTTAGATTGCTTTGTTGCATTAGGAGTTACTGATTTGTTTCCCATCTACTTTCTCATAATACCATCATTTTTAGATTTTTAAACATAAATGAGATAAAAATGAATAATTAGATGCTTTTACTTACTATTAGTGGCCAACGATTGGCTGACACAGTCAGCTTATCACTGGCCGCCAAGGCAAAACATAGAAACATAGAATGTGACAGCGGATAAGAACCATTCGGCCCATCTAGTTTGCCCATTTTTAAAAATACTTTCATTAGTCCCTGGCCTTATCTTATAGTTAGGATAGCCTTATGCCTATCCCATGCATGCTTAAACTCCTTTACTGTGTTAAGCTCTACCACTTCAGCTGGAAGGCTATTACATACATCAACTACCCTCTCAGTAATACTTCCTGATATTATTTTTAAACCTTTGCCCCTCTAGTTTAAGACTATGTCCTCTTGTTGTGGTAGTTTTTCTTCTTTTAAATATAGTTTCCTCCTTTACTGTGTTGATTCCTTTTATGTATTTAAATGTTTCTATCATATTTTTTCTAATAATTCAACGGCCTGGAGTTAATTATTCTGCTTATACTACAGTTACCACACCTCGAAACATTGTTCAGATGATGTAATTCAAGACGTTTGTCAAGTTTTTGTCATGAAAACGCTCTTGCATGTAGGACTAATTTCTCACGCAACTGTAATGCGGTCAAGACTTGTCTGGAACTATTTTAGCCGTGCGTCTCCCTGAAAATAATGCACACCTTAGAACGTTCGTCAACCAATCAGACTGAAGCATTCAATGGCTCTGTAGTATAATATGGGGTAAGAGTGTTTGTTTAACTGCAAAACAATGATCTTAATGAATTGTCATTGACTATTTATTATAGTATTTATCTAGGAAATGTACATTTAACTTGTTGCCAATTTTCAAGTACATCCTTGTTTATAGATGTTAGTACAAAATTTAATAGTAATTTAATGGTACTCAATATTGAATTCGAAGGATGTTTACCATATATTTTTATGATAATTAAAGTAATCTTGAAGGACCCTTCTTGGTGGAGTTGAAAGACTCAGTTTAGAAGACCTATCCTTATAACTGAAATGTTGTTATTGTGTTGTATTTTAATATTTGCAGTCTGTTACTGTATTAAAATAAATCCATATTTGTTGTTTGTGAATAATTACTCAGATTTGCACTGCATTAACTTAGTGAGGTCTTGTCAGTAGACATACACAGGGTTATTTACAAATTTTAGGTTAACTTAATCTTAATGACTTATTTCTGTATCAATAATTTTAAAACTCCTACTGTCCCACTACATTTCCCATCAGATCTGCATATTATTATCCCTTTTGGTATACTAGAAACATAGAAACATAGAATGTGATGGCAGATAAGAACCATTCGGCCCATCTAGTCTGCCCAATTTTCTAAATACTTTAATGAGTCCCTGGCCTTATCTTATATCTAGGATAGCCTTATGCCTGAGCATAAGGCTATCCTAACTGAGCATAATACTAGCTTTTCATACAAGCATTCATATGCAGTGTTACTGATTTTGAACATTCAAATGTCTTTAGAAAATTTGTAACACGTATTAAATTCTTAATTGTAATGTGAACACAAACATTTACTCATAGATCCTACATCATTAGCCTTGTATCCTACATATACACAGACTTTTTTCAGCTCAGCTATTTTGACTTTAAATTTTAAATTCAGTTTGAATTCTCACTTTAGTAAATAATCCAGATAGTATTACATTCTCTTTCTTGTCTTTTCCCATTTGAAATGTCATAATTTAGCTTTTTTTGTGGCAGCTCCCTGAGTCTGTGCATTGCTAAAAACTATAATTTAATTAAAGACACGGAGGCTCTTTCTTTATTTCCCTCAGCAGCAAAGATTGAGAGTAAAATATATATATCAAATTAAGAAAAAAACTGCCTAGCAACACATGCAACCAATCACAGTGTAGGGATAGTGTCCATATAAGGCAAGTGTATCCCAAGACCCTCCTCTTTCTTTGCTGCTCCCTCAGACCAGCTAAGTATTTTGCAGTGCTCTGTGTGTGTTCAATGTCTTTTTTTCTTTGGGTTTTGATGTATTTGTTTGTTTATATTATTATTATTTATGCTGTTATGTACTATTTACTTGTATTATTATTATTGTTGGTGATGTTTATGTATGATTTATTTATGTTATTATTTGTACAGTTTATGTACTATTTATTTGGTGCACCCTCTCTTATCCTTCCTGGCCGGGCTGACCGTCGCCCTTTCCTGTGTCTGCTCTTTGGGTTTGGCACCCCGTTCCTGAATGGGTCGCCCCTTCCCCGATCTGCGACCCTTTCCGTTTCTTGTGCCGCTCGGGAGTTGCGATCGAGGCCTACCTCACGCGACTGCCATTTTGTGAGGGGAGCTTGGTTGGGTGCACCCGCAACTCTCTGTGCGGGCACAGGGTGCCTTGGGTCTCACTTACCTCAGCTTTCTGCCAGCTCCTGGGCTTCTGGGGCAGACCAATTCTTCAGTGTGGTACATTTTGTTTTCTTGCAGTTTTTTTCTTGTGGGTTGTTATACCCTATTAGTTCTTGTCTGTTCTCTACTTTTGGGGTTAGTACTTGTGCATGTAAATGCATTTACATATTGACCTAGCAGCTTTTCGTGCTTCCTGTAGTATTAACATTGGGCAAAGAAGTTAACGCTTATATGTATACATAAATATGGACATTTTATAGGTGCGCATAATGTTAACACCTTTAATGCTTGTTGTACAATTTTCAACTGTTTCCCTTTCAGCCTTAGTCCTGACCCCTTTGGTTACTTACCCTTATATTCATAGTGTCAGGCAGGCTGAGGGTGATGGGCCGGCTGAGGATGCTGGGGCTTTGGCATCTGAAGAGTTCCAGGCCATGTTGGATTCCACCATGACTCACTCTGTCCAAGGAGCCTTTGCCTCTGCCATGAGAGCGGTGTCGCCATCGCCCCCCCAGATGATTGCTTGGGCTTCCCCCCCCCCTTTTTTTGCCGCCTTCTGTGGCTGCCTCCACTCTCCGGGGTGCTGGGCCTTCCTCTACCCCTGCCACGTCGGCTGCCCATAAGGCTACGGTGAAGGCAAATCATCTCACCTCCCAATCCTTGATGCAGGTTCTGCCTGCCATGACAGACACACTGAAGGCGGTCAAAGATGGTGCGTTCCAACCACGCAAAAGAGGCCCTGGCCGGGCAAAAACTGACAGATTATGTATACGGGCTAGGCCCCCGTGAGGAAAGGTCGGATACCGACTGGAGTGTGGAGGGTGACTTGGATGCCCCTGATTTTGCTTCTTATGATGAGGCTGACACAGAGGATTCAAATACAAACAAAACAAGTCCTGCGCGCACTCCCATCACTCCTGGGTGGCAGCAACGACCACAGTACACATCAGCCTCAATACATACAGTAAAAACCAAAGAGAAAGTTACCTGCGCTCTCTCCTAAATCCCTATGTATATTTAAACAAATGGAGATCATTTAGTTACTCCAATGGCCATTGAAGAGAATGCCCGCCTGCCAATGTCAAGGCAGACCCCCTCAGGTGGGTCAGAGGTGACACAGAGGATTACAATCACTCCACCAAGTCGGCTCCTTCTGGGGCTGACTTGTCTTCCCAGGTTGGTTTCTCTCGGCCGTCTGTCGGGAGCGTAGCGCTTTCGGATCCGCAGGGTGTTTTCCCTGTTTGATCCAGTTGCTCTACACCATCCAGTCGGCTGAAAGGGGGCCACCTGGGCTTATTTCCCAGTAGTTGACACATCGTATGCACACTCCCCTTTCAAAGGAGGGGCGCGGTGTTGCACCTGGAGTGCCCTAGACCGCCAGTCCCTGAGTCTCTTTTAATCCCTGTCGTAGATCATCACATAGTCCGATTTCTTTGTAAGTCAGGCTGGAAGCCCTAGAAGGGGCTAGTTTTATCTTGAAGAACTGTCAAAGTAATACCTGGAATATGCTGGATCCCTTTTTTCCTAGGTTGTGAGGTCCTAGATTCCCCAGGGCAGGCGAATCCGAGTTGGACATTGATGTGGCCATTGGGTGGGTCCAGCGGACTATTCACCTTTTCGGCACTGCAATTACGGCCATGTCCGCTGCATGCCGCTAGGTGGTATTGCTTGAAATAGACCCTATGTTAGCTAGTTTAGCTAGATCTGAACCCGGTCCTGCTGCTGAAAACATGCTGTTGGGGATAGGTTTTTAAAGGACCTAGGTACGTGTGGCAGGACATTCACTATCATTGATAGGGCCCGGGTGAGTAAGTAGCAGGTGTTTTTCTTTTTTCCCCCCAAAGGATTTTTTGGTGGGGCCTGGCCTTGGCTTTAGGGGCTCATTCGAAGCCAATCGGGGCTCCTTTTACCCGCACCGAGGATTCCGTGTGGTCAGGGCGCCTGCCTTTTCCCGTCTGTAGGTAGACCATGGAACGCCTGTTCTCCCTCGAGGTGCCATGTTGGGTGGACGCCTGTTACATCCTGTTCCTAGCTATGGATCATTCTGGCAATGGCTTCTGGTATCCAGTACTCTTTTTCCAGACATGGAATAGAAAACCAGACATGGAATAGAAAACCAGAAAAACCAAGAAAAACTAAACAATTCTTGTTTAGTTTTTCTTGGTTTTTCTGGTTTTCTATTCCATGTCTGGTTTTCTTTATGCTGGGTATTCTGGGTTCATTCCTGTATTCCGTTCCTGGAATTCCCAGTCTCTTGGATTCCTTTAAATGTTTGTTTTATGTTGCCACACCCGTTCATTTTCCTTCATTCCTTTTGTTTCAGTTTCCTGCAGGCAGTTGCTCAAGTCTTCTGCCCTTTCTTGCAGATAAGTGCTTTATGTGCTTTATTATGGTTTATTTAGCAGACATTAGGCAGAGTAGGACCTGCCAAATATGGGGTACATTGGCGGTTTGGCAGGCTTATGCAATGTATGATCATATAATGTAACTAAATCCCCATAGTTTTCACATATAGTACTTAGTTTTGTCTCCTCTTGTTTTGCCTATCATATCTTGTTTTATTTTGTATTCTCAGTCCATGTACAATCCTGTCCATGTTTCCCTTATGTATTGTGTACATGTTCTGGGTTTAGCTTCCTATCCTTCTCTGGTTCTGGGTTCTATTAGTTCTGTCTTGTTTTCATGTTTGGTGTCTGTCCTGGCCTTGCCTTGTTTCTGTACTGGATACATTCCTGCTGCAGAGCCTCCCTATTCAGCTCCTGGGAGGTCGGCTTATTTCCATGCTCCTAGTTCCTGGGATCCGCTTAAGCTGCATCAGGGTCCTGGTATGTGGCCGCACAAATGCTGGTACTCAACACCAGGGGGCGTGCGGTTACCCTGCACTAGACCCTGCTAATCCACTTCCACACTGTGACTTCTACTTTCAACATCAGGCATACTGGGTCCCGGTCACCAGACCGCCACCTTGACAACGCCCTTATGGAACTACCCATCTTTTCCTCTCATTCTCAAGTACAGATGGGGGGCTAGTGGGTTCAGTTCTACCACAGGCGGGCAGAATTGTTTCCGATGCTTCTGTTCTACTACGGTTCAAGGTTGTCACCTTCATTTATCCCTACCTATTCTATCCTCTCTTCCACGAGAACTGTGCCTGTCGGTGGGACTGGACATGTTGATCTCCTCTGAGATTCGAGAGATTTGGAGATTCGAGAGCCGGTCGCAATAGGAGCGATCTGAGAACTGCCATACTCACGCCTGGGTTTCATGGGCAATCTTTTCTCGTCCTCTCGATGCCTTTGCAGTATCGACATTTCGAATGTGGGGAATTCATTGTCTGGGTGACCTTCTCCATCCTTCGGAATGGTTGGTCAAGCCGAAGTGAGTGACAAGTATGTCATGGTTCCCACCGCTATGGAGTGCAGTGATCTCTGTTTTTAGCTGGCGAGGAAGGGGGTGGTAGTCTACATATCTAAAGTTCGGTCTCTCTTCCGCTCATTGGTGTTTCATCACAGTCATGAAGCCGGTGGTGTCGTTCCTTTGCACGGGGGGTGTTCGGATGATTATTATCTGGACGTCACCCAGCTCAGGTTCCAGTCACAGACACAACTTCACGTATGCTTGACATGGACGACCAATTTAATTGAAATCTGTGATGTCTTCTGCACTTTCCATAGAATTTTGGACTTCTCAGGGGATTTCATTCATCAGTTCTGGTATCTCCCGGTATCCGAAATGAGGACCATATCGTGGGGGGTCAAGTGGAATCTCCGAGCTTTGGAGCTGTCAATAGGACAATTAGCAAGGGTTTTCGGCCTACTAGTAGCTTCATTTCAAGCTATTTTGGCCGGGCTTCTACACTGTTGTGCCCTACATCGTCTGTAGGGCTCTTAGCTCAGGTCCATACACTTTTATGTGGCAAGGTTGATGTTGGATGAGGAATCCAGGGACGAATTGGTTTAGTGACTCGCTCACGTAGTGGCGTGGTACGGCGGAGCCATCTTTGGGTCCGTTCAAGATGTGCATCTGTTTGCGTCCAGACTGGACACCCAGTTGATCAGATGATATGGTTGGGGGCCGGACCCAGCAGCGTTCATGACAGCCACCCTCCTTCAGGTATGACCGGTCACCCGACACTTTGCCTTCTCTCTGTTCACATGATTTTTCTCACGCTGTCGAAGTTGATCAGGCAGGGCTATACAATGGTGCTGGTCACCCTCTATGGAAGTCACAAACATGGTTCCCTCGAGTGATGGAGGTATTGATGGATTGTTCATGCCTGATTCTGACTTCCCTGACCCTCTTTCTGGATCCGGATGGGAATGTGCTTGGCTTGATAGAGTAAGACCTCCTGCCTCTGGTGGTGTGTCTTCTTTTCAGAGACCTTGGAAGCTCCCAGTCATTCCGCAGACATCTCTTCAACTCATTGCTAACGCATGGGCCCGGGACCTCGGTCTGCCTATCAAGTGACAAATCGGTTGTGGCCTGGTTGGTGCTTGGGACATGCGGTGGACCCCGTATTTGCCTTTGCATGTGATTCAGGCGTTTTCCTTACTGGAGTCTTTGAATCAGAGAAGGATTACCACATTATTAATCTATTTCTGTCAACCATCTCCAAGGAACTTCAAGGCATTGAGGGATTACAGATAGATTGCCGCCCTTTTGTGTGTTATATTCTCAAGGGTTTCGACTCGCTAGGCATCCTAGGCTAGATTCTACACCTTTTGGGCCGTCGACCTGTTCCTACAAATTTGTCATCCTGGTATCCGAATCAAGCATTGTCGCTTAACAACTGTCTGCTAAGCTATGGAAGTTGTCCTGCCTGGTTTTCTTGTATGCGTTTTGGACTTCTGAACGCTGGATTGGAATGCTATTGCATTTACCCCGGAAGGTATTTCCTTCATTACCTCCAGAAGGACAAATCGTCCAATAAGACAATGTTTTATCGTAGATTTCTGCGAGATTCCGGCTTTGTGCCCAGTGGGATGTCTGAAATTGTATATGGATTCCACACGCTCACTTTGTTTTCCTGAACTGCACCCATTTTTGGTTTCTTTCCAGGCTCATCATCTACCAGCATCGACTCCTACTTGGCACGTTGGATTCGTTGACTGTTGTCCTTAGCCAGCATCGATATATAAATTTTACATACCAGTCAGTATATGGAGCAATGGCACCTAAGGCTTATTATCCTCCATAAGACTTCCTACAGTGGGGTTTCACAATTATTTTTTTCCTTGGAACCCTTTGGCATGGTATAACAAAACTTTGTTACCCCCCCAAAAAAAATGTGTGCTGCAGAGTAGTGCCGCACAAACCTTTCAATGAGAAGAGTCTAATGTTCTCTTTTGCTGGCAAATTCTTTTTATATCTGGTTTAATTGTTGACAGAGCCTTTTAATGTCCCTAACAGAATTTCAATCCCCCTGACATAGTTTTTTAATGCCCCTCACAGTGTCTTTCAATGCCCCCGACAGAGCCTTTTAATGTCCCTAACAGAGCCTTTTAATGTCCCTTACAGAGCCTTTTAATGTCCCTAACATAGTCTTTCAATGTCCCTTACAGAGCCTTTTAATGTCCCTAACAGAGCCTTTCTATGTCTCTTACAGAGCCCTTTTAATGTCCCTGACAGAGTCTTTCAATGCCCCTGAAAGAGTTTTTAAATGCCCCTGACAGAACCTTTTAATGTACCTTACAGAGCCTTTTAATGTCCCTAACAGAGAATTTCAATAGAAAATGGCTGATGGCTGGGCTGGCTGACTGCTGGGCGGGCTGGCTGATGGCAGGGCGTGCTTTCTCATGGACGAGCTAAGTGGCTGACTTATGACAGGGCGGGCAGCCGGGCGGGCTCTGACGGCAAGGCGTGCTGATGGCAAGGCGTGCTGATGGCAATGCGGGCTGATGGCAGGGCAGACTTAAGATTGCAGTTGCGCGATCTCTGCTGTTTCCGATCTTCCGGGAACAGCAGGTAGAGGCGGCCATCTTGGATGTGGCGAAATGCCACTGAACCCCAATTTTGTTCCCTAGGGTTCAGGGGAACACCAATTGGGAAACGCTGTCTGTAACGGAATGCCTGGCATCCCAACTGGGTACCTTCCATTGACAGATGCTCCTAGTGCTTTCTGAGGACTCCAAGCACTCCACCAGACACCATAACTACTGCAGACCCCACGAACCGTCGCAGCTTGGTTAGGGTCTCGCCGTCTTCCACCCACTCTGGACCCAAGACCAGGGTCCAGCTTCCAGTAGGTAGACCTCTCTTAAATCCAGAGAGCAAGAACAGGAACAAGCTCTTACAAGTGCTTACTCTGGGGAGTATAGTGATTATAGCAATCCCCAGAGTGTAGGTAGTTCTCCAATCCCCCAAACATGAGCCAAGACTTCATGAAGGGTAGAACAGGTCTGTTTAATGGAAGCAAGCACTCACAATTTATACAATTCCTCAGGCCAGAGGCACACAGGCACACAAAGAACACAAAGGTACAGAAAATATCATCAAAAGTTACAATTGCAACAAAACACATTAAAATACATAAGTAATATTCTACAGAACTGAACCCCGATCTGTGGCTTGGATCTGAGCGCTCAATATAGCCGAACAGCGCTCAGATCCCTCAAACAGAATAAAATCGCCATGGGGTTCAAGTTTGTGGAAATCTCTTTTGACCGACCACATGCATGATTTCATGCCCACAACAGTTCCACAGAATTTGGCTGTGCGCATAGGCGTCCTCAGGAATTTTTCCAGGGGGGGCAAAATTGTAATGACATCCATGCTTGGTCCCATTTTGACAGTTTCATGAAAGGGAATGGGAATAGTCATTATCACATAAAGCCAGGGTGAATAGCGTTTTCACAACTATGGTATCAGGAATACATGTTTGTATTCCTGACATTATAGTGTTCTTTTAAGCAAATTAAAGGAACATTCTGGTCACCATAACAACTCCATCTAAATGAAAATGCTATGATGCCAGGGAGCCCCTAGGTGCTCTCTTTACTTTAAGGGGTTAAACCACTCTCAAATGTTTTAACTCCAAAGGCTTCCTCCAGCTCCAGATCTCCAGGTCGCACAGTGGTATTCGGCTTCTGAAACGGAGTGTCAGGAAGTGCAGATTGACGGCAGGCATGGGTGCTGCAGATTGGTTAGAGTGATCAATTGATGCTCTAAGCCAATCGCTAGTTCCCGGTGCTTTTTTATAAATGGGGAGCTATTAATTGGCTTAGAGTGCCAGCTCACTAACCAATCAGTGACACCCCTACCCAGCAGCACTCTGTGCTTACTGACACTCAGTAAATAAAAGTGAACTCATTAACAGTGATTTTTTTTTCACCTGGGGAGATGAAAAGGTCCAAAGTTTCCCTGCCAGGTCCAGGTACCAAAGCCTTATGATGTGATGTCCAGAAAAAAGTGGAGGGTTCACTTCACTTGTCCTTCCTGTTCCAATCTCCCTTTCTTCTCCTTCATTTAACACAGTCTTCTTTTTCTTCCGACACGGTCTTCTCTCCTCCTTGGCTCCTTCTCCTACTTTACCTTTCTGCTACTTTCTGCTTATTGTGCTCCCCCTTCTGCTCCTTTCTCTTTCTGATCCCTTTCTGCTCCTTGCAGACCCTTTCTGCTCCTTTCTACCCTTTTCTGCTCCTTCTCCTACTGATTCTTTCTGCTCCTTTACCTTTGTGCTCCTTCTGTCCCTTTCTGCTCCTTGCAGACCCTTCCTTCTCCTTGCAGACCCTTCCTTCTCCTTGCAGACCCTTCCTGCTCCTTGCTGCCCCTTCATGCTCCTTGCAGACCCTTCCTGCTAATTTCTGCTCCTTCTCTTACTTTATGTTTGTGCTCCTTCTGCCCCTTCCAGCTCATTTCTTAACCTTTTCTGCTCATTTCTGTTCCTTCTCCTACTTTACCTTTGTGCTTCTTCTGTCCCTTCCTGCTCCTTGCTGCCCTTTCCAGCTCCTTGCTGACCATTTCTGCCTATTCCTGCTTCATGCTGACCCTTCCTTCTCCTTGCTGACCCTTCCTGCTCCTTTCTGTTCCTTTGTGCTCCTTCTCCCACTTAACCTTTTGTACTGCCCTTTCAAGCTCCTTGCTGACCCTTTCTGTCACTTCCTACTTCTTGCTGACCCTTCCTGCTCCTTGCTGACCCTTCCTTCTACTTGTTGACCCTTCCTGCTCCTTGCTGTCCTTTCCAGCTCCTTGCTGACCCTTTCTGTGCCTTCCTGCTTCTTGCTGACCCTTCCTGCTCCTTGATGACCCTCCCTTCTCCTTGCTGACTGTTTCTGCTCCTTGCTGCCCTTTCCAGCTCCTTGCTGACCCTTTCTGCCCCTTTCTGCTTCTTGCTGACCCTTCCTGCTCCTTGCTGACCCTTCCTGCTCCTTGTTGCCCTTTTTAGCTCCTTGCTGACCCTTTCTGCCCCTTCCTGCTTCTTGCTGACCCTTCCTGCTCCTTGATGACCCTCCCTTCTCCTTGCTGACCATTTCTGCTCCTTGCTGCCCTTTCCAGCTCCTTGCTGACCCTTTCTGCCCCTTTCTGCTTCTTGCTGACCCTTCCTGCTCCTTGCTGACCCTTTCTGCTCCTTGATGTCCCTTCCTGCTCATTTCTGTTCCTTCTCCTTTCTGCTCCTTCTCTTACTTTACCTTCCTGCTCCTTGCTGACCCTTCCTGTAGGCTGCCACCCCCCATCCCTCACTTACCTGATCACCATACAAAATGCAAGTGACAATTCCATATGTCCCAGCATTTATAAAACTTATTGAAAATCTAACTTCCTAAAACAGCATTTTTTTTCTATTATTTATGCAGCAGTCACTTTAGATAAATTTAATATTAATGACTTTTATTTCTATATCAATAATTTTAAACTCCTACTTTCCCACTACATTTTCCCATCAGATCTGTATATTATTATCCCATTTGGTATTTTAGCTTTTTCATACTAGCATTCATATACAATACAACTGACTTTGAACATTAAAATGTCTTTAGAAAAATCTGTAATACATATTAAAAATTGTAATGTGAACATAAACCTTTATTCCTTAAAGGACCACTCTAGGCACCCAGACCACTTCAGCTTAATGAAGTGGTCTGGGTGCCAGGTCCCTCTAGGATTAACCCATTCTTTTATAAACATAGCAGTTTCACAGAAACTGCTATGTTTATAAATGGGTTAATCCAGCCCTCAAAGCCTCTAGTGGCTGTCTCATTGACAGCCGCTAGAGGCGCTTGAGTGATTTTCACTGTGAAAATCACAGTGAGAACACGCAAGCGTCCATAGGAAAGCATTGTAAATGCTTTCCTATGAGACCGGCTGAATGCGCGCGCAGCTCTTGCCGCACGTGCGCATTCAGCCGAATGGAAGGAGAGGAGGAGGATCAGAGGAGGAGAGCTCCCCGCCCGGTGCTGGAAAAAGGTAAGTTTTAACCCCTTTCCTTTCCCCAGAGCTGGGTGGGAGGGGGTCCCTAAGGGTGGGGGCACCCTCAGGGCACTATAGTGCCAGGAAAATTAGTATGTTTTCCTGGCACTATAGTGGTCCTTTAATCTTACATCACTAGCCTTAAACCCTCCATATACACGTGGCTAAACAAATCAGAGTGTATACAAATTAAAAGTTGTATCAAAGTTTGTGAAAATCCCAAAGATGTCCTCAGTGAGGCAGTAAAAGTACATCAATCCAGCAAGAGGACGTTCACTCACTAGATGAACTTCTGAAAGCAGAAAACAGGGAATGATAGAGTGTAATTGGAGAAGGGAGGGCTTTGCTTGCAAGTAATTTTTGTACAAATATATTTATACATTTTGTAAGCAGTTTGGAATTCATTTGGGTGTAGATTTGTTTTATTATTGTAGTGTAAAGGCAAATAATTTCACCATATCTATTATTTTACACTACTTATCTGCTGTGTATTATAACAGTGAGATTTTTACTTCTGTGTAAGTTATTAAGAATCTTTCTAAGGGCTTTTAAGACAACATATACACTATCAGGGTAATTTGCTAAAGTGATAATTCAAAGTCAATTCAAGGTGAGATTGATATTTTATACCCAAAATATTTTACTGGAAGCATAGCTGACTTGGAGATTTTTCCAAATCAGCAATTTTTGCCTTAAATATGAAATTCACTTTGAATTTTGTAAGTAGATAACACTGTATTATTCCTATTACTCTGTATCTATCCAGTATTTCCACAAATTTCAACAAATATTTATATTATTTTGAGAATACCATAACAACAATCTGTGAGCAAACTTGTCATTTTGTTATATTTAATTTTCTTGCTATGTATTGTGTGTCTACAATAAATGTTACACATAAACTTACACTGAAAAACAAAATCGAACCTGTAAACAAAATTGTTTTTATTGGAAAGTGTGTGTTAAAAAAAAACATAGACATAATTAATCACACATAATAGAAATAGTAGCAGAGTGAATTTTGACAAAATGCATAAAACTACTTTTTTAATAATTTTTAGGCTATAGATAACATACTAATTTGCTATATTGATAAGCTAACCTTCTCTATAAAATCAGTCTAACACATTGCTGCTCCGACCTACTTATCCTAACTAATACACATATTTGTCCCGTCTAGGCCCTTACACTCTACCGGAGACCTATGTCTAACCTCTCTTTGTACTCCTACCTCTGATGCTCGCCTTAAAGACTTCTCTGGGGCTGCACCATTCCTATGAAACACCCTTCTACTCTCTGTTAGACTCTCACCCAGTCTCCACTCCTTCAGAAAATATTTGAAAACTTACTTCTTCAGGATACCATTTCAATTAAACTGGCAACAGCTTTTCCCTTCTGGCACCCTGATTCTTCTCCTGCAACTGTCTTCAAAACACTAAGCCCTTAGGGCAGTGGTTCCCCTACCAGTCCAGGATTTAGGGATCACTCTGTTGTGTTCAAGGTGTTTTTTTTCTTTTTTTCTAAAAACACCTTAATCCTGGACTGGTAGGGGTTCCACAAGGACTGGGTTGGGAACCACTGCGTTAGTGAATACAATCCTAGCAACCTACTTTTCTACCCTACCCTTACCTTTTGTGTCACTATACCCTACTCCCTCTAGCATGTAAGCTCATTGAGGAGGGCTCTCAATCCCTCTGTTCCTGTGTGTCCAACTTGTCAGGTTACAAATACTTGTCTGTTAGTCCACTCATTGTACAGTGCTACGGAATTTGTTGGTGCTTTATAAATAATTATAATAATAATAATAATAATTACATAATAAACTGTCAGGACTCAACTGGGCTCTAAATTCCAAAGTAGTGTTAGGTGATGAATATACTGGGTAGAATTATCTAACCCTGGAGAGTGGAGACAGTGGAAAGAAACAGGGATAGGAATATGTTGTGTCTCTTCTGGTAAAGACAAGCCCCCATAAAAGCTCTTAGAAATAAGTGAATAAAAATAGGTGTAAAAACCTACACGTACCAGGAGATATAGATATAAGGATGCGCCTAAAACTTGATAAAATAAAAGACTAAATTAGTCAGATAAAATACAGAATAAAATAAGTAATAAAACAATAGTCCAATAAAATAGGCTTATCACAGTCCGTGAGGGTAGGTCCCACTTGTAAAGGAATATTCTTTAGGGTGTAGGTGGGATCATATCTTCAAATGTTGAGAATTCAGCATATGTGGAGAGAAAAATAAAAACAGGACTCCAATGGCACAGTAAATCGGTGTATAAAATAAATATAAAGGTATAAAATCAGTCTTACTCACACTTTTCAGAGCTAGGATCAGCTCTGATATTATACATACATAAAACAAGTGGAGCTTTTTAAATTTCAGCAGGCTTTCTGTGAAAATAAAATACAAACAGAAAATAGTGCAATATGTCTGTAACACACTATATAAAAAATAGATTGGAAGATATGTCAAACTCACAAGCCTGGAGTCATACCCTCATATGACTCTGGTGGTATAAGCCTCTGGACCATTTGGGGGTTGTCCAGACCCTTCTTTGGCAGCGTGTTGAATGTTGAGTGGTTCCTTTTGTGCCCTTCTAACTGGTTTCAAAGTAGGGATAAATACCCAGTATGTCAGGGTTCTTTAAAAAACAATTTATTCCAAAAAGACGCAAACCGGAAGTGACGAAACCCGGAAGTAAAAGACGGAACTAGTGAAACCGGCAAACGAGGCATTTAAAAGCCACTAGAACAGACGGAAAATAGAACAGCCAACTGAGGAAGCCTTATGAAAAGGCGAAACGCGTTTTGGACTATCACTTTGAACTTGGGACTATTAAGTCTACCCAGTACTACCTGGGATAAGTATTCTTTTTTAATATATATATCTTGTTTGTAAAAAAATTTTGGAATAAATTGTTTTTTAAAGAACCCTGACACACTGGGTATTTATCCCTATTTTGAAACCAGTTAGAAGGGCACAAAAGGAACCACTCAACATTCAACACGCTGCCAAAGAAGGGTCTGGACAACCCCCAAATGGTCCAGAGGCTTATACTACCAGAGTCATATGAGGGTATGACTCCAGGCTTGTGAGTTTGACATATCTTCCAATCTATTTTTTATATAGTGTGTTACAGACATATTGCACTATTTTCTGTTTGTATTTTATTTTCACAGAAAGCCTGCTGAAATTTAAAAAGCTCCACTTGTTTTATGTATGTATAATTCTATGTTTTAAGTGGTGTAGGGGATACCACTTTACAGGTGTTTTTGAGCTAGTGCATTACATCCACTTCCACGTTGTGCATACTTTTTGTTGTATATTCAGCTCTGATATTGCTCGCGTAAAGTGGAATAATCCCCACTTCAAGGATATATGGAGTAAATGTTGATTGTTGAATATCTGACGTGGGTTCAGCGTTCAATTTGACGTGATACGACCCAGAGGAAAAAATGAAATAAAATATATAGTGCTCACTGTATGTAATAAAATTAAAAGAAAGTAAAGTATACTACTCACGTAAAGTAGAGCAGACTCAAAACTGCTCAGTGAAGGCGCTCAGGTGGTATAATCCCCACCTATGGATTCTTTGCACTTCCTGCAGGGTGAGCCGTATACGTAAAAGCAATAAAAGAAAATGTATGTAAAATCAGGTAAAGCAAATGGCAATAAAGTATTTTATGCCAATAAAATATCTTTATTATAGAGTTAAGAACAAAATCTATTAATATCTAAACGCGTTTCGCCTTAACAGGCTTCTTCAAGTAGATAGTGGGAAACCCACGTCAGATATTCAACAATCAACATTTACTCCATATATCCTTGAAGTGGGGATTATTCCACTTTACGCGAGCAATATCAGAGCTGATCCTAGCTCTGAAAAGTGTGAGTAAGACTGATGTTATACCTTTATATTTATTTTATACACCGATTTACTGTGCCATTGGAGTCCTGTTTTTATTTTTCTCTCCACATATGCTGAATTCTCAACATTTGAAGATATGATCCCACCTACACCCTAAAGAATATTCCTTTACAAGTGGGACCTACCCTCACGGACTGTGATAAGCCTATTTTATTGGACTATTGTTTTATTACTTATTTTATTCTGTATTTTATCTGACTAATTTAGTCTTTTATTTTATCAAGTTTTAGGCGCATCCTTATATCTATGTTTGTTCTTGCTATCTGTTATCATTAGGGGATTATTGGGGACTCCCCTTTGAGGATTGCTGCCTTTCTTATAATTTTATTGTGGCAATTTAGCGCTGTTTTCTTTCTCTTTTTCCAACGTACCAGGAGATCCCTAAACCAATAAAAGATGGGTGTCTAATATTCATATAGATAGCTCTAAGAAATAAAGTGCAAACTAGAACCAGTACAATTGGAAGAATTTGAAATGACAGTAGCAAACATATAAAAAGGTGGAATACAATCTGAAAAATGAACACTAGATGTCAGCCAAGAGCTAAGTAGTCTCACATAGAGGGGGAATGTTAACTAAACAATCAATGTTCAGCAGACATAAAATAGCAATAAAAAAAACAAATATGACTTAAATGGTCTGAGGCTAAAATGTAGATCTGCACAGTCTTATCTATTGTATAAAATACCACTCAATAGTCCAAAACTTTGTAGAATGAATCCAGGTTAACGGTAAAAATCAGTAACTGATGTCCTGGATACCAAAGTTTGTTTGATGTAGAAAATGAACTTGATGTGGAATAATTTCACTGTCACAGTCAACACACTATGTAGCTATCCATTAAAAAAGATAGTAAAATTCATGTAGCAGACTGAAGATACAGTATAACCAGTGTTGGTAAAATAAAATAAGTATATAAAAATGTTGCATAAAAGATAATATTACTCACATACCACTATAGCAGGTAAATGGTAATAATGGTTGCTTCAAGATACATGCTAAAAAAGAGAGAGAGGTAGCAGTGCTTTTCAATTAAAAGCTTCAAATGTATTCATCAAAATTAAAAATTGAAATCCACTCACGAACATGAAGTGTAATAAAGCAGCAAAAGAGTCCTGGGGGTCTGCAAGAGCGGGTAGTGTTGGAAAAATATTGTGGAAGATCCTAATCCCGGCCAGTGAGGTGATCTCGCTGTGCTGGGAGAGATGGAACCCTCCTCGCGTGCGTTCCACTTAGTGCGTCTGCTCTGCGTTCCACGGTTGCTCGGTAGCTGCAGTTGTTTCAGTATACGGCTGTATGCCTGAATGCCTTACGCATTTCATGAGGATTCAAATTTAAATAAATTTTCACAGTTTGACAGTTCTATAATTGTACAGTGTAGAGTTTTTGCTCTATCAAATTTCACTTTTGAAAGTACTAATTCAAATCAGAATCTTCCTTATGCGTCTATTGAGTTAACAGAATGTTTTAGGGTGTTGATTGTAGCAATATTTCTTTTCTTATTAATATCTTGATTGGTTGACATTTACCCAACCAGGATATTCATGACACAATCATAGACACAATCATAGTGCAATCATATCTATAAAAACTGTATAACGCCAGCAGCACCCTCCCACCCCCCCTTTGTTTATGTTTAGACTAAGGAAATGGTTTGTTTAGGTTTTGGGAGAGGTTAAATTTAAGGCTATGGGAAAAGGAGTGTTTAAAGGGTTATTTGCAAAGTACTTACCATCTCTTGATATTTAATGATTAAACTACATGAACTACAGGGTAAATCACTTAATGCTGTACTTGCTCCTCCTGCAAGGCATTTCCTGTGTAAGGCATTATTAGTGGCGGATGGGAAGTGATCCCTTCTACTTCCTGTCCAGACTCCACACAGATACCAGAGAAGCTGTGACATCACTCACTTTATCCATGGTGTTCCAACCATCTCTTTAATAGCCCTGGCCTTTAATTTTGTGTATTCCCTGCAGACACCTGGGTTGCATTGACCCCCTCCATATTTTACATATCACTTAAACTCTCTTCATTTACAATTACCTAAACTCAACCTCTGCTTGTCTTCCTCCCTTTCCTATTAATTTTTTCACCCACTTCGGTAATGGAAATCTTTTTTGTCCATCTCTCCGTTTGCTCTCAAGAATCCTTCCATGCTTCCATGGCCTCTCTTGTCAATGATCTCTCTATTCTTCACAATTTTGTCATGCCCTTGACCTCATTTTATATTGCTCTATCCTTTGAAATTATTCTGTTTTCCACTATTCTATTTGAATAGATGTTTTCTTGGGAGTTGGCATTATACATGCTGCTGGAGAAATAAAGGGCCATCTACATGATTTATTTTATTGCATTCATGTAGCAAAGAGCAGTACAATATTCTGAGTGAGTGAGTGTGACTTTGTGTTTGACTGAATGTGAGTATTTATTTGTACATCATGGCGAGTCTAGTATGTATGGGGGTTGGGTGAAATCACAAAATTATCTGTGGCATACATCCTATGTATACTTTTCGGGATCCAAATCACTTAGTCCTATTTTCCTAAGCTAATGCCCAAATTTTTAGGAATCCTGAATGCCCAGTCAAAATTAGAATACTTGTGAGCTCCACTCATAGTAATGTGCAGTATATATGGTGATTCACAGAGCTCCACAACAATAAAATACTCAGAGAGGTGCTGAATCACACACATGCTGGTGGCCTCTGGAGTAGTTTGAATTCCTTAGTTGAGAGGAGGTTTGTCAAAAGTGGAAGTCATAAATCCAAACCTGTGCTTGCTGCTTGTGAGGGCCATTGCAGCTCTTTTTGCCAAGGCCATAAAAAGTATGTTTAGCGCTTGTTGTATTTAGCGCTTATATGTTTGTAAGTGTCATACGGAGAATGCAAAGTACGGTTCCCGATATGATAACCTAAGTTTCAAATCGATAGGTCTCGCTTTCCATTACTATGGTCAGAGGTTCATCAAGTATATCCTTTAGAGAATGAAGATTTAACAACATAAAGAAGAAAAAAAGCCTTAGAACTTATTGGATCATTTGCGTAGAACAACAATAAATTTTAGAAAAAAATTAAATAAATTGCCTTTACAAAAAAAGATGTATTCTCCCTATTTTATACACAAATATATGGGAACAGTAGATAAAGAGGGCACTGCCCAAATAAGCTTACAATCTAAAAGAATGAGGGACAAATACACAAAGGGAAGTGAGAGAATAAAGTGATCTGAATGTACCCAAGAATGGGAGGGGTGCTTGGAAAGAAGGAGCAAAGTAGATAAGAAACGGCAGAGGAAAGTTATAGAAGATGGTAATCTAAGGAAAGAGCTGATGGGCTATCATGTTTCACCATCATCGTTATTTGGGTATATTGCTTTAAAAGCTCTGCAAGTTATTGATGTTATATCATTTTAAGGGAGACACTGATGGATGTTGCATGAGGCTATTTAGATGCACGCCTTCAGTGTCTCGACCACACTGTTAATGTGTCTTGATTCTTCACCGAGAAGAGAGCATATGCTTAACCCTTGTTACCAGGTTCCTACACTAAAGGCCTCATCTCTACTTTGCAATCTCTATCTGGATCCTCACCTAATCTCTCCAAAATCTCAAGCCAGGCTGGAGGATATCTACTAATGACAGAGGAGATGTAAACCGGGGCATGGTTACAAAGAGCATTGTATTCTGGAGAGGTGTTTATTATGAATTTGAAAGAGAGGGGAAATCTGTGCACTTCTCAGTTCAACAAACAGAGTTTTACATTAATTAAGGAGGAAAACAAGAAGCGCATGGACAAGTATGTTAATTTCATTCTGAATTATTTTAAGATGAGAACGATAGGATTTGGTGATATATTTTATGTAATGGAGGAAAGAACCATCAGAGTCACGCCAAGGCAAGAAACCTATGGAGTAGTCTCTCCATTGGCTTTAAAGGAAGCAGGCACAGACTAAGTCTCAAAGGGAGGAAAGAGATCCCAGTTCAGAGCCTTAAGCATCTCCAACCGAGAACAGTACAGAAGTGGGAGGGGAACCAGAAAAGGAGACAGTGAAGAGGTAGAGGGGTAGGAAGAGAACTAGGAAAAAGCAGTGTCACACATACAAGGTCTGTGTTCACTGTCAAAAACATCTCTTAAATAATATAGGTATTGTAACACAATGCAAAAAGGGACACTAAAGGCACCCAGATCACTACATCTCAATCAAGTGTACTGCATGCTGTACCCTGCCATTTTAACCTTGCAATCTAAAAAACTGTGGGAATGTTAATGTTCTCATTGCAGGGTTAAACGTACATGTAGTGGCTGTATTCTTGACAGTTACTAGAAGTATATTTTCATTGAGAAACAGTTTAGATTCAGTTCTCAATCAAATGATGTTCATAGGGATATAGGCTGGTACGGTGAGGGCTGACATAAATAGTAAGTCTTTGTTTATTATAAAAAGGGGGGTCAGTCACCTAAATAGTTGGTAGGACAGTATGGCATTGGGAATGCATGGTTATTTTCCTAACTCAAAAAGTGCATGGCCGGTGGCACGCTACCAGAGTGCTTTCCACCAGGCAAACACTGACTGGCAAGGCAAGATACCACCAGCAAGGTACAGACACATTTTTTTTATATTGTATACATATTCCTATGTGTGCCTGTCTGTGCCTGTGTATGCTTGCCTGTGTTTGTGTGGGCTTGCCTGTTCATGTCTCTCTGTGCCTTTGTACACCTGTCTGTGCCTGTATGTACCTGTCGGTGCCTGTGTATGACTGTTTGAGTATGTGTGTGTGTCTGCATCTGTGTGAGCCTCTCTGTGTCTTTGTGTATCGATCTGTGACTGTGTGTACCTGTCGGTGCCTGTGTGTTGCTGTGTGTGCTTGTACCTGTGTGTGTGTGTGTATCTTGGTCTGTAAGTAACTGTGAGTGTGCTAAGATATGAAATGTGAAATTTGGGTGGACCAGGGGTGGGGTTGGAGAAGGGACAGGGGTAAGCCATTGTGTAGAGGGTCATCAAATTATTTTTGGACTCAAGCTTTGGGTGTTTTTGACCCCAGCATTATAGTGTTTCTATAAAAGGATAAATGTAGAGGTCACACTCTTATCATAGTAAAGGGAGTATATACGTACTCTTCGAATACCTTTTCTGATCCACTTCTTTTTGTAAAAATACAAAAAGATTTATTCACAAAACAAATTGTGATGAATTGAAAACCAGTTAGCTTAATTAAGGCTTTGATTGCAAAATTGCTGAATTTGACCATTCTTTCCCAATTCAGTTTTCAATATACTGTAATTCACTGTTTAGTGAATATGTTCTATTGTATTCAAAACCAATAATATAACTTTACAACATGTTTTATGAACATTAAAAATAACGTAGACATAATTCTAGGTAAAAATACATGTTTTTCTGTTTGTAGGCCCACCTCCATGGACTGTCAATCATCTTTCTGGAATACTATCTTCTACGCTGGAAGTATAGATTTCGTGCAACTTTTGCACCTGGTGTCAACACACAGTAAATACAGCATACTAACCCAAGATGCCTCTGGCAGGCTGCTTACGACTGGGTGAACAGCATAGCGAACAACACATAAACCTCCTGCTGCCTGACTCTCACACAATGTAACTCTCTAATTCCCTGTTAAAGAAAAACACAAATCATTTCTTTTTTTAACTTGTGCCCTTCCTACATGCAGCGGTTATAGAAAACAAAACACTACCACTCTGTTGGGAATGTATGACCTATCAAAATGAGTGCAAGAAGTTTCCTGCTGGTGTTGGGCTGCAACTTCTGTCATGCTCAGTGAGTTTCTGGATGGAGCAAGTGGAGTTAACATGTAATAGCAAATGAACCACTTGCTAAATAGCTTATGTGGAATATAAGTCCAATCACCATATTTCAGTGGTTGAATGAGTCTAATATGAATTTTGCCCACAATAGTTTTATATAGCAAGTCACCATGTAATGAACATGTGAAAATGAATTTTAAAAAAATGGCACTTTCAAATCCCTAAATCTCATTAAAACCACCCATTACTATGGGAAGCTTTGGACTGAATGCTTTTCCATGAGACACATAGTATTGGACAATCTCTTACACTGACAAGAAAGTAAATGCTGAGAGAAAGGTCAAGCTGCATTAATTAGCTTTTCAGCTAATGAAAAGCATCTTTAAAAGCTTATTAAATATGTGTGCTAATTATAAGGAATGTGTTTTTTCCATAATAAATGTATGCACTATAAATAATCATTTTTACATATAGTTTTCCTTACAGCAAGATTGGTTGATGAATGTATATTTTCAAATACTAAACACAGTTGTCAAATATATGAAAAAAAGCCAATCATAAGCCTCCTTAATGAATGAATAATATGAATAAACTATGTATTTATTGTCAAGTATTGCTCTTTGAAATGCTGGTATTGATAGTTTGAAAATATTAGCTGTGGAGAAGCACCTACTTACCATCAAGGGCAGGGCCGCCATCAACGTGGGACAACCATAACGTTTGTCAGGGAACCGGCGACCTTAGGGGGCCCGGCCACACGAGCCCCATGTGCAGCGGTGGAACTGCCGCTGGTGCAGATGCACCGGGGTCCGCACGCTGGTAGCATTTAGGCCCGGTCAGCGCTGTGGTCGTGTAATAGCACGATCGGGCTCCTTTAAAAGTGCTCTTGGAAGTAAGTGACTGCCAGTCACTTCCTCCCAGCTCACTACATGTGGGAAGAAGGAGACACAGACAGGCCGCGACGAGTGGAGGGCCAGAGCTCCCACCAACTCCCATCAGCCCCAGCCACCCTCCTGCAAAGAAATGTAAAAAACAGGAGAGAGGCTGAAAAATTAACTGTGTGTGCATCTGTATGTCTGTTAGTATGTATTGTCTGTTAGTTTATATGTTGGTCTGTTAGTATGTATGTATGTATGTCTGTTAGTATTTATGTTAGGATGTATGTACGTCTGTCAGTATGTATTTCTGTCAGTATGTATGTCTGTTAGGATGTATGTATCTGTATGTATGTCAGTATGTATGTATGTCTGTGTGTATGTATGTTAGTATGTGTCTGTGTGTCACTATGTATGTCTGTGTGTCTGTTTCAGTATGTGTGTGTCAGTATGTTTGCCTGTATGTCTGTGTGTCTGTTTCAGTATGTGTCTGTGTCAGTATGTGTGTATCTTTATGTGTATGTGTGTATCTGTGTCCTTTTTGTATCAGTGCGTGTGTTTGTGTCTGTGCGTATGTGTATTCCTGTGGGTGGGATTTATGGTGGGCCCAGACCTTGAGCTGTGTTAGGGGCCCCAAAATTTCTGATGGCGGCTCTGATCAAGGGCAATCCAAGAAAAAAAAGGTAAAGTAGTTCTGCATTTTGGCAACATAGGCTTGGCAAATAGAAAATAATAGACTTGTGCATGATGGAAATACTTGGTTCTGCTGAATTAATTTTGTTAATGTGGCATTTTGGCTCATCCACATTTCGGCAATGCAACTGATTCAGGGATTTGATTCAAAAAAACTAAAAGAGTCTGAAAATGAGGCCATTATACTGTATTTAAGTTACTTCTGGTCAGAATTTAGTCATCAGAATTTTGTTGCAATATAATGGCATGTTGCCTTTCAAATTCAATCCACAATATTCTATCAATATTGTGAGTTTTGAGTATTTGGTAATCCATGAGTATTAAGTGTTCTGTCCAGCTGATCTATGGTTTATTTCTTTTTATTTATTTGATTTAGTAGCTGTAGCAGACCTGGTTCTATATCGGTTCGGTTGCCCGTACTTCACCTGTTCATTTTACAAACGTGCGTCTCCCCCCCTTATTTGTTTGTCGAACACTCTGTGTTCTCCTGGCTCTATATCTTCCCTCTCCCAAATGACATCTGAGCTCTCTTCCTGGGTGGGTGCCATTCGTATCACTGAAACATGTGCCCTGATAGATGGTGGCCATTTTGTCTCCCGAATGCTTACAAACAAATACTATGGTACTTTGTCTTTGACTTCATAGAATTATATTCGCACACTTGACCACCCGGTTCCCGGTCTATTTGTTTGATTGTTTTGCCTCACTTGCAGAGATGACAGGAGAGCGCTAATTGGAGGGAAGGTACTATGGACTGTGGGAAAAAATCACTCCCTAATAGCAAGGGGGAGCACCTATTTCTCCAACCACAGAAACTCCTTATAGTTAACTGGCCAAAACCACTTTTTACCCTGGAACTATTTTTGGCTTCACCCATATGTGCGGCCTGTCGAAACTTTACCCTGGTGGCGACTGGACAATTCCATATGGATCTGGGCTCTATTTGGACCACTTGGGTGCTCGGACAAGAGCTATCTATGGATGTATGACATGTGGGGTTCCTGTGGGTTTTAACCGTATTTTGGGGTGTTTAGATTTATTTATTTTTTTCGGCTCTCTGTACTGGTGAGATAACTAATTTACCATTTTATTTACTCAAATATCTCCCAGACACAGAGACGCCTGTAACTGAATTGAGACCCCATGCTGGGTTTCTGGCTATAAAAGACCTTGTCTCTAAATAAAAATGTGTTGTGCTCTCAGAACTGTGTGTCGTCCAGTTACTGGGAGGGGAAAGAGCTATTTGCTACTCAGCGGCTTGTTCCAGTTCGGGAAGGATTCAGCGAAGAAAGTCCTTGTAAGGACTAGAGCTCCGCTACAGTAGTTGTCCCATTACCATCAATCATCTCCTTGTTTTGGAGGGAGGGAATTCCAAATCACAAAATCAAATGAATCTGCCCTTCCATTGTCCATGTCATTTGTTTCGTGATTCATACACATAAAACTCCAAAGTTATGCAATTTGGATGACGCGCTGATTGGCCAAAATTCAGACAAATTGCAATTAGTTTGAAACTGAATGTACAAGTCCACTAAATAAAATACGTAAAATTAACATGGAATCAGACCTGCAAACTGATTTTCCAAACTAACAACATGCAGAAAAAAGGTTTAGTGTCTTCCAAGATCCCTGCTAAACTGGGGAGACTCGATGAATGGACATATTGCTTCACTTTAGGTGCTGTTGGTGTTGATTATTAATAATGATCAGGTGCTGTTGGTGTTGATTATTAATAATGATCAGAGATGCACCCAGATGATCCCATGACCCTTTCTCTGGGGCCCCTGCATGCATTATTAATTCCTATACCTCACTGGCCACAGGGTGGGGGAAGGTGTCTAGGACATCTGTGCACTCCCAGCTCATTACTATTTACTCAGCCTTAATGTATGTAGGTTGTGGAATAAGGGAAACTTTTTTTTTTCAGATTTTCCCACTAAATACCAAATTAAAAATGTAAATGAAAACAAAATTGAAATGATAACCGCTCCATGAAATATTATTGTTTTATAGCAGGGCTTTCCAATTACACATATAAAGTTATACAAAATGAAATCTGTACATATAGGTTGAAAATCTTTGAAAGCTACTTAAGAACATCTGTCTCCTATGTAAAGTATGGGGATTAGGTCACACCATATGGCCATATTGTGTGATGCCCGGCACTACGTCAAACTGCATTAATGTGTTGCTAATATTTGCATATGTATCTTCTAAGTATAAAATTAAGTTAAAACACAGTTATTGGAATACTTTTTCAAAGTCCTGGACATAAAATAATATGACCATTTGGTTGGTTCAATCTATTTTTTCCCCCAAGAAATGTGTGTCTTTAAATTGACCCTACCAAGTATTGTAATAAGTACCATAACAACCTTGTGGCTTTCCCTCAGTTTAGCAGGGTTCTCAAGGACCCCACTATTATTTATGTAGCTCTCTACATCCAAGGAGCTCAATACTATCACTCTATTATTTTCATGTGATTACAGCATGTGACTTGAACTGGTTTTGTGAATTGGGCTAAGCCACTGCTTAGCAGATATATTCACTGCTGCACTAGACAGAAATCAATATCACAAGATACAGAAAAAAATACTTAAAGAAATATGCACACTCACCCAGCACTCAAATGGTTAATACAATCATCTTAAGGAGACTTGCCTTTCAACCCTAAAGGCTATTCATTAAGTTCGTGTGTGTATAGAAAAACAGTGACAGCAGAGCCCTTTATATTATGTTAATTCAATTGCAGTGTTCGCATCATTATTTTCTAGCAAGCTCTGCAGAACGTAGAACGTTGCAAGATGACGTCACCTATATGCCTGTTAACCTCTATCTGAAAGAATGATGGGGGAATTGGAACATTTTCCCTATTTATTGCATTGTTCTGTAAAACGTTAATCTCTAATGGTGCCCAAATGGTTAAGCGTGTTAATTGTGGTTTAAAATTGTATCCATCATCCTTACCTTTGGAAATGGGGGAAAAAAGAACATACAAAATGTATATCACAAATATATGTAGAAGAAGATAGAATAAGGATCAGAGTTGTGTAAATGTCCACATTACAATAAATGTATTCCTACTTAAAATGATTGCATGTATTATTAGAAATATATTCTGTAATATAATAATAATAATAAATGTGTTATTATCGATGGTAGCGTCTTTAACCTATATAGGGTGATTGAGAAACGTTTTGATTACAACACTTCTATCTGTATAATTTTTTGAAAGGGTTTAAGAGAACAACTAGATTGATCTGTTTTGTTTATACAGTGTAGAGGGTTTTGTATCAAAGTGAAGGTAAAACATACGGTATGTATGCTGTATAAATGACTTATTCCCTGCAACTCTACTGGGCTCTGTGCCAAGAACACACGTATGTGTGAAGAAATGGGAAAAAAAGCAACATTTTATGCAAATGCCTCAAAGACAGATACAGCCGCAAATATATAAAATACAGCTAAATAATTGTTATTTTTTTTTTGAAGATATGATTGTTTATGTCTCTCTGCTACAAACACTATATATACAAACACAGACACATTATATATATATATATATATATATACACACACACACACACACACACACACACTCATACACACACACTAGATATATATTTAGAGTGTGTGTGTGTGTGTGTGTGTTTTATTATATATATATATATATATCTTAATAATTATTACTTGTTAATCCTGAGTTTATATTATATACGTGCACACACACTTAGGGAGCAATCAGTTAATACCAACGTGTGATTGCCATTCGCAGTGCCTATTATTTTCTATTTATGTAATGAGATGAGTTACTGGTTGGTATGGAAACCAGAATGTTGAATTATGTTATCGATGTTATTTTATTCATTTTACTGCACTATATGGTTCCTGCTAATTGATTGAGGATGCCAAGGGCTGGAAAATGCAAGTATTCGATATATATCTGTGGACATCTTAGCTCGGTATATGCACGTGTGAGTCCAAATGTAATCATAAAAACATGCTTCTAGCACTTTTCGGCTTACATCTAATGATTCAAAATCAATTCACATGGCGATAACGTGAACTCATTGAAGCAGACTCATTTAATTTTTTTTCTGCTCTTAAATTATTTTTTTTATTTTTTTAAACAAAGCTGCGTATAGCTCGTATATACAAACATCTCGCTATTCATTTCCTATATGATTGCTTAAACTGTCTTTTGCAGCCATAGTATAATTGCTACAAAGTCAGACAATCTACATGATTCCATTGATAGGAATAAAATAAGTAGGTTATACAGGTTTCTGGGAAAATACATGTAAATAATTTAACAAAGATGTGTTTTAGTGATAATTATTACTATTATTTAAATATAATATTATATCTCGTTAAAAAAAAAACGCTTCCACGTTTTTATAATATTCTAATAATCTTTAATGGTAACTATATTGTTTGTGCTGAACAATGTGTGTTGTTGAAAAGAAACCTTATTATCATCATATGAGTTATTTCATCCATTCTGCCACTATTGCCTTCCCTGGGGCGATCATGGGGTGACCTTTTAGTTTCAGTCTCTGCCTGCAGTCTAGAGATTTGATGTAAATGTGTTCGATCTCTTTAGTTTCCCTTTCCATAGCACTCTCTGGCATTTGCTAGGCTTCTGCAGAACCGTTATTCTATCAACTTAAAAAACACATTAATGAATCCCTCTAATATGCTGCTTAGCGGAACCTTCCAGTAGAGGGCGCTGTACAATAAGATACTTTTGGTCCAGCACCCTAGCTGTGAATTGTAATGACTTACAGTACTTCTCTGTATGCATTATCCACTGCAGTCAAAACTCAATTTTAAATATCTCGATACAGTGATATTATTACACATCGAATATATCCCTATGTCGTTGGAAGAACTGAGAGATCTAGAATTCTGACAGTTATTTTCATGGGCATATTCCCTGTTAGTGATGAAGGTTATTTAAATAAATACGTACAGCTTAACATGCGCTCACTCGTTAACGTTCCAATCAGTAAGTGCAACATTCTGGCACCATAAGGACGTTGTGTAACCTGGCTAGAATGCCTGTGATCAGGATGGACATAAGAGCATGAGAAAACAGATCAATAAAGCACAGGAAGAAAATAATGAATGGCAATCTACTTAAGTGCTCCTGTTAAGACATACTGAAAGAAGATTCAGTAATAAAGTGGTTGCATTTACCTCTGCATGATTCTTTCTTGATGTGATTAATCTGGTCTAGTAGGACCTATGAGGTTTTTTATTTATATATTTTTGCTTGTTTTTTTTGTTTGTTTTTCTGGACCTATTAGCAATATATTATGTGCATGCACAATATTAAGAGTAAGGACGCTATATAACAAATAACTTAATAGATAGATGCGCCATAAATATTTTATACGAGTTGCGTCGGTTTTTCTATACTGTGAATAGCACAAGGCAGTTTAAAATTTTGGTTCCATAGCATAATGCGGATATCCAGATCCCCTTCGCTGGATACAATCAATGACTGATGGGCACATATTTAGTCAGGTCCTGATGTAACGATTGTTGCATGCTGCTACACAATCCATAGGATTGCAGACAAGGCAACCGCAGAGCAGCTGGAACTAGAATACTGATTCATCAGATCTACCTTATTCATTGAGCATATATTAAATAAATCATGTAAACTCGCAGAATGGACAAATAATGCTGAATAAGGCATCATACTTATTGTGATAGAATAATCATATCTGGATCATTGTTGTAAAGGTGTATCTTTTATCAATGTGTTACTTGTCTTACACAGAACAATGAAGCTATGTCGCTATTGTTTCCAATGAGTATCAGTTAAATTTATTTTGGTGCAAGAGAGAAAGGCTACTTAATGAAGATCTGAAAGACATGTTTACCTTAGAATAAAAAAAGGAAATCTGAGTGTTTTGTGTTTGAAGTAGTCTCTGCATTCAGTCTATTTTATTACCACCTTACTGTGTATTAACTGATGACTCCAAAATTATTAATAAGGACTAGACTAGATTAAAATGAACTACGCTGGTTTGTTATATAATTTTAATTCATTTGAACGTGTCTGCAGAAATCCAACCTGTTTTCGTTTTTAATTGCTGCTGTTTAAAATAACTGTGTCCTCACACGAATAATCTAATCACAGCTTCCAAAGCATGTGTTATGATGCAATACTATCTTACAATAGAAATCTATAATATCATCTTTAAAATATTGCACCATTCCACCAGCAGAGATATTTCAATACTAACCTTTTGCTATTAATGTCCTGAGGACTGTGCTAATCAATTTACACCTCCTTTTACATTATTCTTAAAATACTCTCTTTACCAGTCTCAATGCAGTGGAGATGGTTTTTAAAGCCTTATAGCACTAACTGGTTTAAATGCTTGCAATTCTACCTCCTCTAAAAGTGGGTTTTATTCACTAAACTGTAAGCTTTAGTGAGTTTACAACCGACTGGAAAAATATTAGAAAAATAAATCTCGACTAAATGTGATCGGTTTTGCAAGTCTGATGCAAATTCACAAAACTCGCTGCTTAGTGAATAGGTCCCAAAATTCTGCGCATTAGAACAGCTCGCTTCCTTTTAATATTATTTGACTGTGTATTATACAAAGTAACCACGCTATGTACATGCATGTTTTTTATTATTTCTTTTATTTATTTATTTTTGACTCATGGAACGTGTGATTAGTTGGGGTACTTTTGCTTTTGTCTAGGACAGCTTGAAGTGCAATCTGTTACATATTTGTCCCGATCCATACCCTGTTGTTCTGTAGAGGCAGCGTTGTGCCTTTTGTATGGGGGTAGCTATTAGTCACGCTCTCATAGACGTGCATGCAGTCTGCCTTGGTTTACTTATGCAGATCATATCTGTCATTGCTACAGATTTGTTGATGGTGAGCAGTGAAGTCATGGGCCTTTTTACATCAGGCAATAGAACCAGCGCTCATTTCAGCACAATGGACAGCGATTTGCAACATAATAACTCAATGGTACCTCGCAGGCAAGACAATGCTGTCTGTACTTAATAAACCGGTTGTTGAAATTGTATGCTCATCTGAAAAAAAAAAAGAACCTTCACAAATAATACACTATATTGTGTTACAGTGAAAAAATAGAATATTAAAGATTTATGATTGCAATCTCTATGGCATAATTATTTAGACAACCTTGCATGATTTTTGTGTTAGGAAATCACTATATCTGATCTTTTTTTGTGTTTTCTACATTTTTTTCTGGTGGATATATACAAATCACAGACAAATAATTACCTTAGATCTTCTAGGATAATAACGGAGATAAAACATTAAGCAGACATGTAGCACACGTTTATTTTACACAATATAAGGCTAAAATGTAGACGATGTAAAAGCTGCACTGTGCATATTAAACTTTAAAGGTATCAGTAATTGCATAGCTTGGCGTAAAATGCGTCCTATAATTATACATAATGCATCGATTCTGTTGCATTCCCATTTTTTTTTTTGCAGAGCACTCAAATCAATTACTGCTAATGCGCTTTAGCTTGTCTTTTGTTGAGATGAGAAGAAGGTCTTCAGAGCAGCGTTAAGCTCCACTCTTGGCATTCACCGCGTGCCTTAATTGTATGACATTAAATCAAGGTCCGCTGTGAACACGGAGAGTCAGAGACATGGGTCAAATCAAAATGGCGATTGGTTCAACGTCCCTTAAAGAACACCGACCCCCTTCCATTACACAATGGTCTCTTCCAGAGCCACGTTCTATTATAGAATGCTAACGCGAGGAGATTGCCTGACTGCAGTGTCGTAGCTCCAATTAAATATGTTCCTTCAGAATAAAGTCAACAATCAAACTGGTCTGCGAACAAAACCTGAAAAAAACAATCCTCATCATTTGAGTTCCATTGAGTTGGTAACATATTTTGCAATGTTGTGATTCTTTTTCTAATGACTTAATAATAAAGATAGGCTTTCATTTTTTTGAGTCCTCTTTTGAACAGATGAACTTAAAAGGAAAGGTCTGGACGAGTCGTCTTTCCTTATAATGGGAAGCAAAAATAACTCAATCGCACCTGCCCATTCCCTAGCGAGTACGTACAGTCCATATGGCCTGGCTAGAGTTGCTCTGTTCGTACAAAAAAAAAAAAAGGAATTGAGGAATCTACGCCTTTCACTGCCCTTTAAATGCTTAAACTGACATGGCATCCATATTGATTCTCACTGTGAGAAGTTAGTCGAGGAGAAGTGGAGATGGTAAAGAGGACATTAACCATTCTGGAGTCAATTTGTGGGCAGTAAGGAAAGCCCTAGAACTGGGCAAGGTTGACCTCTATTGGTGGATCTGTGATATGGCATCAGGACGAAGACTGGGAAATGACATATCTGTCAGCTGCAGACCCACTTTCAGTCATGGGAATGGGTGGATCCGTAAGGTTTCATTTCCAAATGTTACAATGACACCACAATGTAAGGAGTGATCCGCTTCTCAAGCCCAGGGATCCATGTTAGTCCTTAAAAAAACAGAAGAAAAAAAAACAGGCATATTAATGGTGGACATTCCAAGCATTGAAGAACAAGTCATCTTCCAAAGCCATCAATATAAAGTTAAATAAAATATTAATAATGACATGTTATACAATGCTCAGCATGTAATCTAGACCATCTGACGATCTGTTTATCTGTTCACAAAAGAATGGGGGGGAAAAAAACAAAAATAACGAAAAAAAGCAACGTATGCATGTAAAATCTCAGCAACATGTTTACATTACAAGGTAACAATTTAACAATAATATTAAATATAAGACAAACAACAAAACTACAGTAACGTTAGGAAGGGGGAAATGGAATGTACAAAGATTGCTTGAAAAAGAGAGCAATTAATTCAGTGGAAGAAATACAAACGCTGCAATGAATCAAAAAGCAAAAAACAAAACAAAATTGCAATATGCAAACAAAATATGTAATAGTAATTAAAGAAAAGCATTTACAGTACCATTTTAGAGAGGGAAGGAGGCATTGAAGCTCAGTCACCAAGCCTTAGCTGCAACATGGGAGCATCTCTTGATATTTTTGGCAGTGACGGATGCAGTGGTGCGGTCTTTTCCCCTCGCTTGCTGATCCAGAATTAGGGATTAATGGCAATACAGCCAAACAAATAAGGCAACTGCCTTTAGCACAAGAGGATTACACGGGACCGCTGACGTCATCAGCCAGGCAGATGTTAGCTCCCAAAGTCCTCATCATCTCCCTGTGTCCTTGAAAGCACAGAGAAGCCAGCACAATCTGGGCTCTGAACATCCCCATCTCAAATCAGTAGCCAATCAGGGGCCAAAGCTCTCCATCAGCTATTCCACGTCTGCTTATCGATCACAGATCTATCCTGCTGCCCTGGTTGGGATTTTTTTTTTTTATAAAGCCCTGTCCCTTCTCACTTAGCTGTGAAGGTCCTATATAATACAGCAGGCAGTGTGCTGTGCTCTTAAATACCAAGGAGCTTAACTAGAATGGCTTAAACATGGGCAAGGATAAGAGAAAATGCTTCCTAATCGCTGCATAATAAATCCCTTAACCCTTTAAAGGAAATTAATGACATCTGCAGGTAGCAGCACGTCCCATACTGACTCCATTTATTCTGCAGATGAATAATTTGGGTTGCAGAGGGACAGAGGGTGGTAGAGACAGACAGACAGAATTGCACACACACACAGACAGCACACACATTCCATTTCTGTGTGCAGCCCATCCAATCCCAAACCATAGAGCAGCTCTTTGTAACCATATCATATCCCATTTAATACAATGTTACTGTAGCCCAGCCTTTAGCACAGTGCTCATGCAGTGAAATGCATGATTATAAGGTAAAAATGAATGGGCGGCCGCAGGCATGAAAAGCCAGTGTAAACTGACACGATGGGAAGGTGGACCGGTTATTTTGGGGCTTAAAGGGCATTTTTCTATGTAAATAATAATTTATTTTCACATAGCTGTCCATCCCTATGTTTCTAATTAGTTACTAAGCAAGTGTTCTATTTACAGCCAGATATATCACTGCAGTATGAGGTCAACTTCAAAACCCATTTTAAATTCGGTTAAACAATGCCTTTCACATTATACCCCTGTGGCCTATCTTGACCTACTTTATAATTGTACATACATAAGTTGACAGAATCTGTAGTTTGCTGTGAATACATAGTAAACATTGTCTGTCTGTCTGTCCTGTCTATCTGTCTTGTTATCTGTCTATCTATCTATCTATCTATCTATCTATCTATCTATCTATCTCTCAATCTGTCTGATTTCACACACTACACAAGTGCATGCTGGACACACACACACACACATGAAATGCATATGATGCATACATGTTTATTTACACTTATGCACATGCCTACATGCATGTACACATCCTTACTTCACTTGGTATAACATTTACATTTTCTCTAAGTAAATATTTATATTCATTACACTTTCAATCTAAAATCTAAATATAATTGGGTGTAGTCCATGGATAACTAAATGCTTTCATTGCCTCAATATGAGTTTTGCAATGATTGGCCTATAGTACAGAAACATTCTATGTATAAACCCTCCAATCATAGCTCACTAAATTATAAATAATAGCAGGTACTTTTATATCCACTGAAAATATATACAGCCCCCTGCTATCAAAGATGGCTGCCCAATAGCTGCATTACGACACTATATTCAATATGTGTCCTGCTTTAATGATGAAGTATGTGTACGGTTGCTATAATGTAGGATCTATACTAAATAAGCACTATTTTGGAAAGTGATGCAGATTTCATCACTGTATGGCCATACTGCATACTGCAATGCTCAATTTATCTGCATTCCCTGTGTTGGCAAAGAACAGTGTTTATAGGAATTTAAAGAGACTTTTAGCCAATGGGAATCCAATACAAATCAACCAAAAAATATAACTTTTTTTTTTTTTTTAGCAAACCTCTGCCTATGTTTATTTCATATATTTATCTAAAAGAAATATAAAAAGGTATATCATAGCACAATAACATAAAATATTTGATCATTACACTCTCTCCTTATATGCACAATGATAAATCTAGGTCAAGCACAACAAAAGTGAAAAATGTATAATTTTAGCAATATTTGGGTCAAGGTTCCTACCAATACAGCCTTTAGCACAATTCTAAGTGGCACTTTTTATAGTCACTTACAAAAAAAAAAAAGATCCCAGACCCATTCCATATTTTGATGCAATGTAGAAAATTGCCATAATCCTCACTAAACCATTTTGGATTTTGTTTATAATATATAACATAACAGAATAAATAGCAACCAATAGAAATATGTTTCAAATCAAGCATGGTTTCAGTTTAGTGAAAACTGGATTAATAATTAGATTGAAATATGTACCTGCTTGTTAAAATGACTACAGTGAGCTACATTTATACCATAGATCTGGAATCACTACATTGAGTAAAGACACAGCATATATATGAAGTAGATGGACTGGGCATTTTTGCTCTGGAGTACTGTGGAGTTAGGGAACCTTTGTACCGGAAGAAAATAGTAGTAGCACAATAGGACTTGGCATTTTTTTCTCTCCCAAGCACAAAGCAGCTCAACTGCTTCAGCATTAAACAAAGGAAGCGTGGGCCATCGGAATTCATAGCACATTTACATGGTTTATATAGAGACAAGTCTCCCACCATTAAACAGCACATACAATGATCTAAAATAATGGATCACAGTGGGAAATAATTCAAATGTATATTAGACACATTATCAAATAGAAATACACATCACGGAAAAAAATAATGTTAACTAGCTTTGATCTAGAAAAATGGCAATAAAGGACCAGACTAATGTCCAGACTGCCAGCATACAGCACTGCTTCCAGTTACATAGGATGTAACAGAACATGGCGATGGAATCATTACATTTAAAATGCTGTGATACCCAAGTATCTCACTGCTAGCAAGACATTGCAGCACCAGTCTAACAAAGGGCTGGGCTGTGCATAGAAAAAGAATATACAGAAAGTGTATACTTACAGAGCCCGATTAATGCTGTGTAATCCCCATCAGCCATCGTTTATTCACAGCATCCATGTTCTGGACCCAGATCACACCATATTCTTGTTTCTTAGATGAATATTGCATTCACCCCAAGCAATGGAAGTTTCATTTTGTGGCTTGCATGCGAGTGAACTGAGAGCAGAGCTCCCACTTACAGCCCTCCTAGCTCCATCTCTCTCCCTCTGTCTCCTTCCCCCCCCCCCACCCCCCCTTTTTTTTTTCAAAAGAGGGCTGTCCGCATCTTGCATCCCAATGAGTTAAATCTGTCACTTTCTTCTCATGCATCAGCAGACTCTTTAACAATCCCTGGGCTAGAGGCACAAAAGACCGTTAACTCTATTTGTGACAGTATTGGAACATATCTTTTTTTCTTCTAATTTTCTGAGGGTTAAACTCGCTCCAGAAAACATGTCATATATTAAGCCAATTTACCCCATCTTCAATAAATTATTAATTTTGTTATAAAAAAAATATAATGTTATTATATAAACTTTAGTGAGGCAGTCTTTGTTCATTTTCTTTCCATATAGTATAATACATAGCTCGTGTGGGTGCATCAGTCACAAAGACCTATGGATAGGTCATCTGCATTCTAGATCACCCTGACGTAGCTTTGTGAAAGCTTCCTTGACCTCACATATCTTTATCCCCTCCCCCTCACTGCATATGTGCTAAATATGAGCACCTGGTCAGCACATTTGTAATTGAATGACTCGGGATCTTCTGATTACACAACCCCCATACCAAGCATGGCTGTATAGACACACGAGGGTGATTGATCAAAAATGTCAAATCTCACCAGGATTTTTTTCACAGTAAAATAATCCAGATATTTTTATAGGGATATTTTTAGTAACTCTATTGGCAGTAAGCCAGATTTTATTGATCTGCATGAAAATAAAATGTAATTTGCATAATACTCTTAACACTCAATAAGAGTTGATTTATAAATATCTGAAGGTGCAGACTGCTTGTATATTAGTACACAGGCTTGTATGCTTGTATATTGTATTTTATAATAAATAAGGTCCCTTCATTTTCTGTCGATCCAGAGATGTGTAATGTTATAGACTCTATAGGGGAATGAATAGCTATTGGTAACACAATGTTTAAGGTCATGCAAGGGGAATGCAAACAGTTTCATTTATATTTCATTGGATGATATGTCACTATGAGCACGATCATACATGCTGCTGCTTCGATTGTTACATTTAATGGCAAACAAGTCACACAGTATATGAGAAGCATTTATGTGACATATTGAAAAATATAATATAAATTGAAACCATGAACAAGAAATGACATTTATTTTAAGTCATGATTTCTAGATTAAACTCTCTTAACACCCAAAGCAGATATTTCAACACAACATTCTGTATTGAGCTAGAAAACATCTCAATGCACAGAAAGCCTTTAATAGCATACAGAGAAAATATATGCAGTTACTGGACATTCTAGAGGCAAAATGATACAGTTAATCATTCTACATTCAGAAAAGAACCTTTCATTATTCTAATGCAAAGAAAACATTTTTTTTTCTACACATTGAAAGAAACATTTAGACACTTTGTCTGCCCTTCATGAATATTTTGTTTCAAGCAATTATGTACACACAAAGTTATGAAATGTTTATATTTAGTAAAAAGATACACAATAAATGTACATGAATAAAATTGTTATGTACACACACATAATATATTATATATGGATGTAGTAGTGATCCCTGAAGCAACACTCTCTTCAAACTGTGTCTGATTGTATATAACAGCCAGGCACACTAACAAAACATACAGTATAAAGGGTTCAATTTCATGCACATCTTCAAATGTGGTATACAAGATACAATGCATAGAATGCCACAGAGGATGCTCCATTGGTAAAGCTCACAACAGCTATATCTTAGGTAGGATCTACATAGATATAAGTTCAATAATCACAAACAAAATAAATATTGCACCACCAAAGGGCACCATTGCACCCATGCTGCTCACACCATCAAAAACATAAAAACAGAAAATACTTAAAGTGAACATCAAAACACTCAGGAACTAAAATATTTCAAATGCACATTTTGAAGCAAGAAACACAAGTTATCACACTGTCAAAATTTTAGGTTTACTGACATCTTTGAGTTTTCAAAAAACAAACAAACAAACAAACAAAACTTCTACCTTTCTTAGAACTTATATATAAGAAATAATAAATATATCTAAGATTATAATACAATTATATATCATATCTATATCCCATACCTGGTATAGTGTTGTTATTTGCTACCACCCTGTATCTCCCACTCTCAAAATCATCTTCTGTTAGTTAGGACACCACAGTCCCCCTTTCCCATATCATTTGTGTCTTAACTTACAAATGTTATATTCCATTATATTGGTCAATATTGGTCCTGACTAGGAGAATACATTTTTGAAAGCTTGTCTTTTAATATTTATTGTTGATTCAGCTTAACAGTTATTGCTGCATACTGCAATGCTGCTGTTAGTTTGGTACATGGCTAGACAGACAGACAGACAGGCAGACAGACAGACAGACAGATAGATAGATAGATAGATAGATAGATAGATAGATAGATAGATATGGTAGATATGGTAGATAGATAGATAGATAGATAGATAGATAGATAGATAGATAGATAGATAGATAGATAGATAGATATGGTAGATAGATAGATAGATAGATGATAGAAGTGTATGTATATTTTCTATGGCTGCATTTTTTAAATATCCAGTAAATGCATTCGTTCAATTGAGCCTTTCAGTCCCAAAGCTGATTTTTTTTTATCTTGACTTAAATGCTTACCATGTTTTGATTTCGAAGCCTGAACAAATTTTTATGTTGTGTGTTGCCAGATCTATGTGTAATTTTAATAACAAAAACACTATATTCCTTTTATATTTATTGAGGGATAGCCTGTGGTTGGCAGGGGAACAATCCAGGGTAAACCTTCCGCATACAGTACATCATTGGAAGTTGTAATACTAAAACGTAAGTATTAATACACAGGCCAAATACACACACAGTATAGCACACATTCATTATTAATGAGCTGCTCCTGTCTCAGGACTCTGTTTTTCTTGGCAAGCCTATCATCTTGAAACGTCTCAGTTCAGTATGTTTGTACAAAGCTTATGAAAATGTAACCTAACTCATTGGGAGAGGTTGTTGCTAATTAGTTCATAATAAACTTCTCTGGCGAGGGCACAAAAGTCTTTTAAAACTGCAAGGTGTTCTTTGTTATTATCACACTGGATACATTAACATATCAATGCAGGATTGGAACAATGGAGCGATTTAGCAGATCCACACACTTTGATCCTACTCTGTCTTTTTCTTACATTGTCATTCATAGTCATACAGAGATTGATTCTTTTCAAGAGCACTTCTTTCCCCCCCTAAATTGTTGACTTCAGCATTACTTTTCTAAACTATAAATGTACATGTTTTGTGTGTGTATATAATATATATATATATATATATATATATATATATATATATATATACAATCATACATACATACATTAATACACACACACACACACACACATACCCAAACACACATAATTTGTTAGTGTTAATACTGGTAATAATTTTGTTACTGTTACATGTTTGTAGATGTTTCTTAAAAGGTCTGGTATGATATTTACAATGTATACAGCACAATTATTATTCAGATTTGTTAACATTTTTCTTGCTAATATTTAACTTACCGTTTGTGCAGTGATAAGCTTTCACATAGAATAAAATGCATGGAAAAATTGGCAAATGTTAGGCTATTGCATTGCTTAGTGGAACTTGCTCCTTCTGTGCAGTCCTGAGCAGTATGTGTGTGTGTTTTTATATGACTAAGCAGCGGATCTTCTGCAATAGCTTACTTGGAAGAATTAGAACACGACGAGTGACCCTTTCTGCATAACAGCTGACCTCCTGCAATAACAAGTGAACAATACACACTATGAGGTATGGACACGATGCCATTTCTGGATAATGTTTCAGCATTGGATGTGTTTACACATTACATCATGTTCAGCATCTTTATACCTCTGTGGAAAGCAACATAAAACAATAGCAAATAACTAGTAAATAAAAAGCAGCATTGTAGAATTATAGCATAAAATCTAGAATAAATAAATAAATAAAAAAACATTTAAAAATAATAATAATAATACTGATATATATATATATATATATATATAAACTACTCAACTATATATATATATATATATATATATATATATATGTCTATATATATGATATAATACAATATATATATATATATATATATATATATATATATATATATATATATATATTCACACATATATATACTGCATATGTTAAAAATTCATACACACCTCACATATACCATACATACATACACATGATTATAAATGCATATCTGATGATAATGTGACTTGAGTTACATCTGGAAAGACCTACTTTCTCTCGAAAATCTGTTGTTATTAGCAAAACAATGGGGTCTGCGGGCGATTAGAAGACTGTAACTGAATAGGGAATCCTCGGAATGAATACGGGTCAGTGCTTAGAGGTCTCTGTCCCAAAGCCCCTTTTCTCAGCTTGCTACAATAAACTGGCTGGAGGTTTAGTCGTTGCTGGGTCACCAGCAATTTTCTATTATGCAACACTTCACAAAAACACTTATTAATCAGCGCTGACCAGAGGACCCTTTCAGAAACAAGGAGAGACAGAAAGGGGTGACAAGACACAGAGAAACAGCAGAAAAAAGTTCATCACATTCACAGTGTCTAATGCTGCAAACAACATCATCAAGCTGTTCTTGAAATGGTGCAACATCGCAAAGTTTAATACAAGCCAAAAGGATGGGAAGTACATCTCTCTCTCTATATATATTTATTTAATCACATCTCCCTCCCCCTTTCTTTATGTCCTTATTTTCTCTCTTGTCTCTCTATTCATCTCTCTTTGTCTCTCACTCTGTCTCTCCCTCTGTCTCTCCCTGTCCCTCTCTGTCTCTGTCTCTCTCTCTCTCTCTCTCTCTCTCTCTCTATCATACACACAGACACACATTATGTGTAGACGAATTTGTCCTTGAAACGTTTATCTTGTATATCGTTTTATGAGTATACTTAATGCATTTTATTCTGTAACAGGATATACTTATATATGTTCTAGTCATGTTCTAAACATTAAAAAAATTCAGTCTGTTTCTGCATTTTGGAATTCCCTGTTAAATTATTTACTCTATTAAAAAAACATAAAAAAAGTAAAAAAAATAAATATATAAAAAAATAAATATATATATATAAAAAATGAAAATATTAAACATTAAATACACCCCAATAAGCCATAAAGATAATCATACATCAGATATATGGTTGATAGAGTTTATTTCTCAGATTAGAAATGATGGTTTGAAAACAAGGTCATCCTTAACGCTCTAGAAGAGCATGCTTTATGTCACTGTATTGAATACATGGACATACCAATGTGTTTAAATGTACATAACCATTTCTACTATATTATTCTGTACCTCCTTTGATTCAAATGACTGCCCACAAGATCAACTCTTAATAAATAAAAATGTGATTTCTAGTAACCAGTAAGAATTTGCTGACTGTTTCATGTTGTGTAGTTGGTTTCGTTTTTGTCTTTCTTTGTTTTTTTAGTATCATGTAATGACTTTAGCATCCTTATGCACTCACCAAATACTTTAGCTCTAACAAAGATAGGCTTTTTAATATTGTTCTCTTCAAAAGTACTTGATTTTCCTGCCTGGAGTAATCAAGTGTTACCTGAATTATTTAAGTCTTGGGATTAAAGGCCTGGTTGCTGGGTGCTGACAGCCTCTCACTGCAGACAAAAAAAAAACACATTTGTATTATTATTTTTGCTCTGTTATGCATTGTGTTTTTGATATCATTTGGGCAAATATAGCAAATCATTTAAATGCCCATGCAGAAAAATCCCTTTTTTTAACATGACAGTCTGATATAAAAGGTTTCACAAGGCCTCTTTGCTTGTCTTTGCTTACATACCTTAATGCAACACTATTTATATTTACAAATACATGAATTAGTATCAAAATTTGTAATGTGTATTAGTAGAATGTTTACAACAGTAATACAAACTTGTATCCACATACACATATATACACAAGCACACAAAAAATGCAAAAGCAAAGTTAACATATTTATAGATTTTAATTAGTATGGTAAGGATAAGAGTTAAATTAAGTCCTGAAATACTTTTTAAATATATATTTTTTTCAGTGAAAATAACACTCAAATACCTGTCAATGACATAGTATTATTTTTATATAATTAATGCATCACATTTTTATGGTATATATCTACCTACCTATTGATTGTTGAACACTTTAAATGTTGTTCTGTCTGTTATGAATTATTATTTATTCTGTTTTATTTTTAAAATAGTACATACACTTTAAGGATGTGTACTATGAATGGAAATGTTTTTCACAGTTGGCACAAAACTGCAAATAAACACAAACATGGCTATTTACTAAATTGAGGATTGAAGGTGAATTCAAAGTAAATTTGAAATTCAAGGTAAAAATAGTTGGACGAGAAAGACTCTCTAAGTCAGCTATGAATTTACTTTGAACTCTAAATGTGAATAATTCTAAATGTGTAAATAAATACACCACAGCAAATTAAGAAAAATGTCCAAAAACATAAAGAGGGAAATTAGCAGTTTAAAAAAAATCAAAAAAAAAATCTACTCAATGGTTAATGTATTGTGAACACTAAGATGGCATTATTTTACCTAATGTTTTCTTCAGTGTTATGTATCTTTTATGTGACATGATTTTTTTTTTTTTAAATTTAAATTCAATTCATGGCTTGGGTTAGACTTAGGGCTAAGGTTAGGGTTCCAGGCATGTCACAGTTTGTTCAAGATTGGTGGGAGTTACCTTCTTGGACACCAGCTGCTTTTCTTAGTATTGCTCTTCTCAATTTCGTGATATGCTGGGAGAAGAGCTGAGAGAGAGAATCCCACTATCTCTGCCTCCCCATCCCCTCTCCTGGGATATCAGTTTCGGAAGAGGAACTATATTTTTGCTGGAAGCTGAGATAGCAGCTGCTGCCTGTAAGAGAAACTCCCATTAATCTCATGAAGGCCAGAACATGTATATCCTGATGCTGATCTGAGATTAAGGGTTCTGTTTCTTAATGACTGGGGTAACATCACTCACAGTGTAGCACAGGATTTGACCTGCTTATTGATTTGCATAAATTATCCTTGGATTAGAGTTGCGAAATGTAAACTTATTAGACAAAGATCATCTGAGTCAGTGCTTGACCATGCTTAATTTGTGAGGGCAAATGTAGTGAAAAACAGTACACTACTGTATTTGCAAGCCTATGTAAGTATTGATGTCTTTGGTTGGTTCATATAAAACTTTAATAAAAAGGACACTCCAGACACCAATATAACTTTAAGGCCTTGGCTATTGTTTGATTTCCCTAACATACTTTATTGTTTGCAAGTTCAGGTCTTCAGTGTTTTTGCCCAAAATAACAAATGTTTTGCAGCATGCAGCACCATAAACCTATCTCATCCACACCCCCTCACACCAGCAATACTTCCTTATCAGTCAGCCAATAATGAGACAGAGTGAGCTGATTTTAATCCTAACATAGCTGCAGAAAAACCACTGTCAAAGAGGTAGTGATGTCCTACCTATAGTCTCACCGGGTATCCTCACTTCCCATAAAGGTTGCTTTGTTACACTTGGTATATTGTATATATTGTTTTGGCACTGTAGTGACCACACTCCATTTTCTTTGTTGTTTGCTTTGTAGTTTATCTCACTCAGAGCTGTCAGTGACTATAAACAGAGCACGATTAACCATAATGTAACCTTAGATGGCTGCCTAGGGTCCAGGGGTTAGACAAGGGCCCCCGGAACCATGAATTTGCTTGGTCCCATCAACCATCCCTATGTGAAGAATAATGGAGGGGCAAACTGGTAGCCTGCGTAGGGCATGTCTAGGGCCTTGTGGAATCTTAATCCTCCTCTGTGTGTGCATACATTTGATGAGGAAGTCTTTTGCTTTAGTTAGAGGCATAGCTAAGGAGGTAGGGTTATGGTGCAGCACGTTTTTGAGCATGCAAAAGCACAGCAAATGAACTAGGCCAAACCATATCAAATGCATTAAAGCTGTATTGGTGGTCTGGGTGCCAATTCCCATCACCCTTAACCCTGCAAGTGTAATTATTGCAGTTTTTATAATCTGCAATAATTACCTTGCAGGGTTAAGTCCTCCTCTAGTGATTGTCTTTCAGACAGCTTCTAGAGGGACTTCCTTGTTCTTAGAACACAAATAGTATTTTAAACGACGCTGGATGTCCTCACGCTATGCATGAGGACCATCAGTGTCGCTGGAATCCCCATAGGAAAGCATTGAATAATGCCTTCCTATGGGGAGGTCTAAGGCACACGCGCGTCCATTGGCGCACATGCGCATTAGGTCTCCCCCGCCGGCTGACATCAGTGGGTGGGAAGCGTGGATGGAGCCTGACCCAGCGCCGAGGGACATCGCTGCTGAATTCAGGTAAGTCACTGAATGGGGTTTTAACCCATTCAGCAACATGGGATGGGGGGGTGGGAGGGAGAGGGGCACTGCAGGGTCCTGCAGTGCCAGGAAAACAGAAATGTTTTCCTGGCACTGGAGAGTCCCTTTAAGGTGAAAAATCTCACACCCTTAAAAAACTAGGAGAGAATTTGTTAAGATACTTGAAGACATCATTAATAACGTTTGCATTCTAAACCAACTTTTAAAGACCCAGGGAAGTTTAGCATTCAAGAATACCCATGACCTTCACACTTTGGAATTTTGTTGAATGACCTAAGTTTGTAATTTTCAGATTTTCATTATCACAAATTAGGTCATCATAGACCAATTTAAAGTGTAGAATTTACTCGGCAGAGAATTTTAATATCATTCTCAGGAAGAAATGCATGAATAATGTGTGTTAAATATGCAGGACATATATTGTATACGTTTTATATAATGACTTAAAAAATAACACAATTGCCTTAAATGATGTTTATATTATGCATATCATAACATAAATATTTACTGTACAAAGGCAACATGCAAAAATATGTATAAATTTAATATTAAAGTCAAAGTGTTATAATATCAGAATTACTAATACTCAAGCAAATACATTTAGATACATATATGTTTGAATAATATATTCATGCCACCTTTATATAGTGTCAGAAACAATGCAGCTAGTAAAATAGTAGTCACCTTGCTAGAGGTCTTCATTGCGCTGACACTTTTTATTTTTGCAATAGAAATCTTAACAAAAGTTGTTTTTAAGCTGATTTTGTATTGTCTATGTGTCATGTTTACCTTGTAGAACAAACAGGTAAAATAATCATGACGATTAAAAATAACTGAACTAGAAGGGAGAATTTGTTTTTATCTGTAATGACAATGCCATGTTTTGCTTAACCTGTTTGACTTATGCATAATGTCTAGGCATTATACAGAATGTCTAAGTAATGTATGATTAACTGGGGAATACACAGCACTTTTGAACATTTGTATTATTACTTATTATTTGCCAGGTTTGCTTATTATATTCATTGTGTGCATTAACATTCTATTTTGTTGAATTTAAAGCAATTTTACATTGAAAATGTACTCAAGGAAGAAAGGGGCAAACGGGGGATGTAGTATGACTGAACAATGAGAACAATGAGAAAATGAATATAATATGTATGTAGAACAGAATGACATTGGTTTAAAAATAATCTGTCGGGACTTAATAACATAAATAAAGAAGAATAATAAAATAATAAAGAAATATATATATATATATATATATATATATATATATAAATGTATATATACATGCATCATAAATGCAAGAATTTAAGTGCTTTATTCATTTCAGAAAATGTTATTGATTATGTGAAGGTAATGATGTAGTCTTAAAACAAGTTGCCTATTGAAATGTAGGCACTGGCTGGTACCATTCTCTTAATTCATGGCTTCTTTTTGAAAAAAAAAAAACTAGAGAGAGACAGAAGTAACATATAATAGGGAAGAGTGTTTTATAGTAGAATAATACCATCAAAGGATTTTGGAGGTATAAATCACAAACTGAGAATTAGCATCCCATATATTATTTTTGTAGAATGCAGTTTTTCTTGCATTCAAACACTGACAAGCACACCCACAACTGAAAAACACACAAATTGACACACATATGCTTGAGATATCATGAAGGCGAAGGGCAGCATTAATTACCCATAAGTCAACAACTAGTTTTCCAGCTGTTGCCTGAGTTGTGTTGGAGATGAGGAGGCATCAGTCATTTATCTGGTGACAACAAGCATATATTCATAGTCTACTAACACCTTCCTGTCAAAATACAATGGTAATCTTTCTGGAGTCAATGCAAAAATAAGAATTTTAATACTTACAAATAAAACAAAAACAAAACAATGTTTTTATCTCATGAATACAGCGATGTAATTCATGTTTATTTTAAAAAGATAAAATATTGGTGATTATTTGTAGTGATCGCTAAATGCAGTTAAACAGAACTACACAGGTGTTGGACCATAAATGTGTTTCAAATAAATACTCTCAGAGAAGGTTGGTTTCAGCAATGTTAGTGTATAAAAAGTCAATTTAACTTGAACCATGATATGGTTTATAAAAATGGGAATATTTACAAAGTAAGAGGTTTATATAGAAATGATTGAACAGCGATGGGTTGACAGTCTGAGCGGAAAACTGAAACAGCTGAGTTTTTTTTTTTTTTTTTTAAATGCTAACCTATTCTCTGTGAAGCATTTTTCCAACTTGAGTTGTGGCCTAAATTTTGGATGCTGGTTTGCAGTTCTCCAGTACTTAACTCATGTAAAAACACAGCAATATACACAGCAAAACACGTGAAAACCATGTTTACATTTTTTTACATTTAATTTTCTTTTTGTGTTTTTGTACAGCTATAATATATATTATTTTTAATACAGATTAACGTAACACTCTAAGAACCATAACAACTACAGCATGCTCACTACAGACATTCCCAGAGTGGATAACCCCTGACTATGCTATTTAAAAAAAAAAAAAAAAAACTGTGTTTCAAGACTCTCCTCTGACCTTTACCATGACATTTCAGAGACAGAACTCTTTCAATACTTCAAAACCAGTCCCTTCTTCCTAGTTTAATTATGAACCCACAAACTGTGAAACAGCACAGCATATGAGCGACTGTACCCCTCCCCCTCTCTGATCTAGTGCACTATCACTTCTAGTTATTCCGAGCTAGTTCAAGCTTGCTTCCTTCTGCCCTGTCATTTCTAAACACTGCAGGAAAAAAATCCTGGCCATACAGTTTTCCCACAGCAATGGGATGCAATAATTGATATCCCATCCTAACTCACCATATATGTAATAATTTTAGAAGATAATACTCAGGTCAACGTTAGCTCTGACAAATCTTTTACTCTATGTAACAGAGGCTGAGTAGATTGACAGCATTATCTTATGATTCAGTAGACATGGGGCATTTGACATCATCAATTCAGTCCTGATTTCTCTGACTAACAGTTCTTTAAATGCTTTTGTTTGTCTTTTCAGTCATGAAAACTGTTCCACTATATCTGTATAGTGTATGGATTTAATTTGGTGCGACTGCACTGGTATGACTGTAGCATGCAATCTCTGTCCATAGCCTCTGCCATAGGTAACATTTAAAGCGAGGATACATTTTAAACGTACAGTAAGTTTATAGTCTTCATAATAATTTTGATTACGACGACATTTGGATAAAATATATTCTCTATCATGTCACGTTTACATGAAAGGTATAGTTTAATCACAGCGTTTGTAGTGAGCGGGCATAATATTTGTGCTCTAGGACATTCCCCATTGATTATATGTGAAAAGATAAAATGGATATACAAATTCTATAGTGAAACATTTCATAACAACATGCTTTTCATTTTTCCCAACGTGACAGTGCTACGATAGAAAATGTTAATATTAATAAAATAGGTCATTTATTGGCACATTGATTAATTTAGATTACTTGGAAATTAATTAGTGCAATTAAACAATAAAGATTCTGATGTTGATCCTCATCTCCCGTAGAAGAAGGATAACTTATATATGATTGTTTTCTGTCTGTGCAGCATTTTTAAGCTTAGACAACCGCTATACAATTTTGGGTCCAAATTTACTCAAAGATCAGATATATTATTAGACAAGGAAAGATTCCTTCCTGACATGACTAATTACATTTTTGTTTTTACTGCTGTTTCTTTGTCACGTTAAGGCTTGAAGCCTCTTCCTCTCCTCCTGCTCCTCAACGCTAGGAATTGTCAATTGTTTTATGTTATGTGTTTATATTGCCTTTTCATAGTTTTATATGTACAGTACTGATACACTTGGGCTTGTACACATTCATAGTTGTTTGAATGTAATATGGGGAAAAAAGCAATAAGGATTAAAATTAAAAAAAAAGAAAAGGAAAGTGTGGTATGGTGCTAATGAGTATAATACGTACATCTATTTTATATCTATTTTTGTTATTACCAAATCATAAAATTTTTACAAAGATTATATTGTTATTGATTTCTAACCCATCAATTATTTATCAAAGGTAAAACCTTTCTATTTCAAATTATTATTATTATTATTATTTTTTTTTTAATAGCATGAGCACTTTTGTTTTTGAATTATTACATGATACAAAAATAAATGTAGGGAGAGGACACGTCCTCATGTATCCCATGTATTCCTCAGATGAATACCATGCCCTCTCTCCAAACCTTTATCTATATTTTCTATTTCTCTTATTTATTTTTATTCTCGTTATGCCTTTATACAGGTTCAATGAGTTTTCAGAGCCTTTTGTAAAATAAAGTAAAGCGTACTGTATTTACAGAAGGAATGTTTTTACCCACTTCATTTTGTTTTATTTTCTGTCTGTTTTATTAAAAATTAGTTTCGGTACCCCTGCTTAATTGCATTCTCTTCAATACATATATATATATATGTTTGAAAAACTATGTTAGAAATAAAATAATTTCAAAAATGATTTTCATACAGTTTGATTCATGTAAACCCTTACAGCTAGATTAATATAATGATGCAACTGAGAAGTGATTTCTCAAAGGGTTAATGTAACATTGTCAAAGAAAGCCTTTCGACTTATAGTCATAAAAATATTTAAACAGTCACAATGTACTTTTACTACTGTTCATGCAAAGCAGGATAATGATGAATGACAGAAAAGTTCATAATGATTGATTGCTTTTCAAAACAATGGACGCTGTAGATATTTACTCATGAGTTGAAGAATAAATTAGTTATCTGTAAGAGAGTATAATTTTATTTACAACAGCAATAAAAATAGCCCATGGCGACAATTATTAAATGATCAAAATACATCTACTCTGAGCAACTAGATAAATATTATTTAAGCCTTTACATTGATTTGACTCAGTTTGTAAGAAACAAAAATGCAATGAAGATTCCTGCACAAAAATATATTTAAGATCTTTTTAAAAAAATTTATTTGAAACTGATGCTTATTGAACAATGACCAATCAAAGTGAAAGATATTAGATTACACGTAATTTTAAACTTGTCTAAATGCATTTGGAGTGAATAGGATCATAATACTCTCTGTAAGATATACAACCAAAACTTTATTTATTTAAACTGAGTAATAGAAATTTATCAAGTCTAAGGCTTGGCAAAGGACATCTTTGTGAGTTTAAATGTTGCTTTCTTATATGATTATGGTAGAATATTGTCTTGTTTTTGAATAGCTTACAAAGGCCTCTATTTAATGTTGCTGGATACGTTCTTGGATAAACTTTTTAAATGATTTAATACCCTGATTAATATTTAAATTTGGTAATATTTTGATATTTTCTGATAAATTGTTAAAAATTTTTTACACATGGTAAATACATGTTTTAATATTTTGAAAAAAAAATATTTTAATAGATTATCAAAAAATGATAAATAATTTAGAAAGATTTTCCACCAATATTAGATCAAGGCAAGAGAGTCGGATGGCCTAGTCAATCCAACCAAATAAAAAAAAAAATAGAAATTATGTATCATCTAATAACCTTGACTTTTATTGTCACTAGGATAGCGTCTAACCTTACAGGACTAGATAAATGATTAAGAAGTGTGGCGTTTTTTGGGGGGTTTCAAAAGGTTGCATAAGAGACATATGTAATGCAATTTGACCTGGATGGTTTTGACAAAAAGAAAATGACTCAATGATTAGGTATACTTTAACATTATCACAACCTTGGATTGTACAATTTCATCTTTATGGAAACTACTTCTATACTATTAAATGGGGTACTCTGAGCACCATATCCACTACAGTTCGCTGTAGTAGTTCTGGTATAATGAGTCTTTGGGCACTGATCTTCGGTTTTGTTTCTAGATGTTTTTGAGTCTAACGATTTCGAGAAGTTTGGAGTCCTAAAATGTTTTACATATAAGCAAGAAAAAGGCTTCTCCAACCATCGAGCACTATGAGTAAAACAGTAGCAGTACACCAATGCTTCACAATGCATTTTGACCCTATGTCTTTCTCGGGTGCTCTGAACATTTACTGCCCTCTTCCTCGTTACTTCCTCCATGTTTGACATTGTGGAGTTATATAAAGGTGCTGGACACGGAGGAAGTGATGTGGGAAAATAAGATAATTTACTGAACTATATATGTGGAAGAAGGCAGTAAAAGTTCAGAGCACCTGAGGATGACATTGGGTCGAAACAGATTATGTTGCGTTGCTGTACTGCTACTGATAAAACATTTACATTTGTAATCAAAATTATTCAACCCCATTAAAAATCAGGTTTATTGTCAAAATTTACAAACTTTCAGCTGTTTGCAATGTACAAACCAAACAAAATAATATGAAATAACTCAACACAACGAATACTTCAAGTGATTATCCCAAATTCAACCAAAAATGCAACTTATAATTACTTTTCCAGTTTCAAAATTATTAATTGTTATGTATGTTTATAGCTTTCCCAAGAAAGCATTGACACGTTATCAAATTGCCATTTGAATCCCGTTAACTTCTGTTTAACTTCTGTTGGAATTAACTTCTTAACTTCTAGAACTGAATATCAACATTATTGCTTTCATGTACTTTGCATAATGAAATTTAGTCCATCAAGCCTCACTCACCTTCATTTATACTCTAGGAATGATTTGACCTCCCAGCCTACAACTCCCAGAATTAATTGAATGAATAACTAGTGAGAGAATCATGAGAGTTGTAGTCCAGCGACATCCGGGGTCCAGATTTTGAGTAGGGATACCTGCTGTAGAAGAACAAATTTCTCTGCCAGATACTAATGTAATGTCTGCAATTGTGCAGAAAATGTCTGTTCACCTCCTCCTTTCAGATAAAGCAAGCACGTTTCAATGGGTCCTACTGTTACTACAGTCATGGAGGGTGGAGAAGTGAATTAGTTCTACCATTTTATAGTTAGCATAACATTAGCATTCCAGAAATTGACAAAGATTGTTAAATAACTTTTTAGACACATTTATTTTATACATATATGGCATGTACTGTATGCAGAAATACTTTTTGCAATCTGTTGCCATTGTCAATGAGCTACACTGCTAGTAATACCTTCAGGGTCCTTAGAAATGCCTATGAGTAGGTTACTGGACCATTTTTATTTGGCTATTTAATGTCATGTCTACTGTATGTGTGAACAATGTTTTTTATGCTTTTCTGCTACCATTTTCATTCTGGAAACATTTCTTTAAAGATAAATAAATATATAAATATTAATATTTTATTAGATGCTATTAAAGAAGTGTCTTGGAATTAATTTCTGTAAGCTCATTAATGCCAACATCCATGGTGTAGTGTGGCCTGTATTTTTGTAGCTTGTTTTTATTTTTCCTTGAACGAGCTTACAATGTATTGGAAGTGGGTATAAAAAAAAACACAATAGGAAGAGAAATGTTACAGGGCAGTGACAGGGCAGGAAAGTAGCTGGATTGGAAGGTTAGAGTGAAGAGAAGTGTGGACCCACTAATTAAATTGAGAGTGTAAGATATGGGTTTGAGAAATGACAGCTACACTGAGATGCCATAGCCTATTCTGAAGAGATAGGTGTTAAGGGACTTATTAAAGAATTGAAAAGAAGGGGAGACTCTGATGAGAGAAGGCAGGCTGTTCCATAGGAAGGGAGCTGCCCAAGAGAGTTCGACTTAGCAGTATGGGCAAAGGCAGCATACAAGAGAAGGTCACTAGCATCTATGAATTAGTGAAGAAACGTAGTAAGGGATAGAGTTATTTAGAGCTTTGCAGATAAGAATTTATATTTTTAACTTAATTCTATAGGGCACAGTCAATTAATGTAATGATTGATAATGCCCAGGAGTATGAGAGAAGCTATATAAGAGAAAAATAAGCCTGGCAGCAGCATTCATTATGGACTGTAAAGAGACAGTATGGTTTCTGGAGAGACCAATTAGGAGAGAATTACAGTAAAAAAATAGAAAAAAAGAGCATTAACAAGCTTCTTAGTAGCATCTTGGCAAAAAGAGCCAATGTGGGCAATGTTTTTAAGGTGGATTTGGTGGGATTTTGTGACAAACTGGATATAAGGTAGAAAGATGAGGTCAGAATCAAAGATAACACCGAGGCAGTGAGCTTGCAATAACAGATTAATGGGCATACCGTCAACATGCAGGAAGAGTGAAACAAGAGGATTACTTTTATGAGGAGGGAAGATAAAAAGCTCAGTTTTAGAAAGACTGAGTATTAGAAGGAGGGAGGAAATCTAATCAGAGACAGTAGAGAGACAACCAGTGGATATGTTGTGAGATAGTAGGAGACAGATCAGTGAGGAGAGGTATATTGGGTTGTCATAAGCCTATAGATAGTAGTGGAATGCAAGATAATTAATAAGTTTACTGAGAGATACAGTATAAAGAGACAAAATTAAAGGGACCAAGGGCAGTGCCCTGTGGCACTCCAAATTAGAGAAAATGAGGAGGGGAGGTGTTACTTGAAAAGGACACTAAATCATCATTGTGAAAAATAGTGAGAAACCATATGTTAGTTTGAGAGAAAGATGAATGAAGGGTGGTAAATTATTTCCATAACTGATTAATCTTGTCAGTGAAATAGCATGCACATTTACCAGCTCCAAACCACAAATCAGTCTCAGTAAATCAAACATTCTTTCAGGGATATCACTTAAATTTTTTGGGGGAATTACATCCAAATGGAAAAACTGAGGCAAGTGTAGCTGATCTGGAAAAAACTCCAACTCAGCCATAGCCTATTTTGCCTCAGTTTTGTCATGCAGGCTTAGTTCATGAACTCTCAAGTGAATAAGCCTATATAAATATTTTATTTTTACTTCTTGTTCTGCAGTTGAATGATTATACTGTGCTAAAAGATCTAAAATAGCTAACAGTTAAATTTAGACATACACTTCATGTTTCATTGATGGTTTATAAACAACACTCCAGTAACCTTCCAACCTACCTTAGCAACATTCTCAACCCTGTTCTCAACAGTATTTATGACCTAAGGTCCACTTCCAGAACTTTTGATTACCCACTACAACAAGGACATGTATTCTTAAATGTAAATAACTATATGTTCTATATTTGTTAAATATGTAATGTTAACTTATTTAAATGATCATCCAGCAGCTATCACTCTTTTCCAAGAGAATCATTTGAATAAAGGTTCTTCAATTGATCTCTAAAGTCCTGTAGATCTCTTCTTGCATCTCAGCACCTTAAAATTAAAAGTTCAGAAGAATCACCATCTCATTCCACAGAGAAATTCAATATTCTATACATGATTATATTTCAGATTTAAACTAAGGGGGAGATTTATCAAAGTATTTTGTTGTAAAAAGTTGCACAAAATTGTAGAAAAAGAAGAAATCCGCAATGGAATGTGCCTGCTGATTACATTGGTTTCTATGGTAATTGCCTGACATTTAGCACTTTAGAAGAGAACAGTTTGATAAATCTTCTCCAATATATCCTCCTTTCCCAACAGCACCCAAATGTATGTTCTGTTCCTAATATTGGACCATATCCCAGTAACAATATCCAGTTCTCTAGATACTTCTTCTAAATATTCAAAAAAACAGAGGTTTCCCTTCTACCTTAATTCTTAATGTCTTTCTTTGCAAACCCATCTAGAAACCAATTAGGTGAAATTTCTTTATGATAACCTAATACATTCATATGACCCAAATCTAATGTGGGAAACCTCCAATGCTGTAATGAAAGGTGAAAGGTAATATGATATCCAATATGACACATCATTGGAAAAAATCTTTACACACCATTCAGACTTTGGAGATATGTGCTTATTCTTTCCTTCAAATATACATAACAAAACAGTATTTCTATTTCGGCGATGAACAGTTTTTGAAATTTGTAATATCTCATAAAGCAAAATTTAATTCATAATTTCAACAACATTTTTATAGATGGTAAAAAAATCTTGGAATATTGCTGTTTTAACTAGTGAATCCTAATGCCAAGAGAAAGCCTCTCAGCTCAATCCTTTCTTTCTCTGACTCAACTCTTAGCAAAAAACAAACAATTTATTATTTTTTTATTTCTATTTTCTTTTTTACAATACCTCCAGGTAACTAATATACTTTTTAAAATTTGTAAAAAACTCCTTCAGACTGAGAATGTGTCACGTATTCATCCACTTATAGAAATGTGGTTAATTACATTTACTGTCCACACAGGAAAAGTTGTGCCGAGCAGCAACCTAATCCACAGAAGGGTTAATGCTGAGCAGTAATTGTGCAAATGAAACCTGGTGTCATGTATTCATCCGCTTATAGAAATGTGGTTAATGACATTTACTGTCCACACAGGAAAAGTTGTGCCGAGCAGCAACCTAATCCACAGAAGGGTTAATGCTGAGCAGCAATTATGCAAATGAAACCTGGTGTCATGTATTCACAGAAAGTGGTTAATGACATTTACTGTCCACACAGGAAAAGTTGTGCCGAGCAGCAACCTAATCCACAGAAGGGTTAATGCTGAGCAGCAATTATGCAAATGAAACCTGGTAACTGACTCAGTATAAAGGAGGGGTATTTAGGCCCAGTTCTCAGCCTGCTCAGTGCCCTGTCGTGGTTTCCCTTGTGGTTGTCTGAGAGCGCGTTCCTGTTTATAGTTTTCTACCTGGTTTTTGACTTTGGCTTTGTTTATTGACTTCTCTATATTCTGGTATCCTGACTCCTGGCTTTCCTCATCGCTGTGTCCCTTTCTGTGTTCCCTGACCTCGGCTAGTATTTTTGACTATTCTTTGTACGTTAAATCCGGCCATTCTAAGGACCGGTAATACGTTACTTATTTGTAATTCGTGCTGTACAGTTCTACATGCTGGATCAAACAGTAATCCTGAATGAATGTCTCTCAAAACAAGAAAAGCACCAGGTCTAGATGAACGTCGAGCTGATATTATAAACTTATTTAATGTTATAAAATTCTGAAACACGTGTTGGAAACATGTTGACCTCATTAATTGATATAATTTTTCTGGAGGGTTTATTCCTACAGTTCTTCAAGAACAATTATTTTGCCTAAAGCTGGCAAAGGCCTACAACATTTATATTCTTACCACCTGTCATCTATTTTTAATTTAGTAATCAAGATACTGACTGAAATGTAAACTTCTGGCATTGCAGCCTTCCTCCCTAATTTCTCATATATCATTAGCTGGGATATCTAAGTGGATGTTATCCGGTGGAAGGGGTCAGACAGGCCCTGGCAGCAACAGTGCAGACAAGACAACATCATCAACTTCTGGGATTCCAACCTTCCTCCCTGATTTCTGATATATCATCAGCTGGGAAAGCTAGGTGAATGTGATCTGATGGAAGGGATCAGGGAGGCCTGGGAGCAATAGTGTGAACAAGACAATATTATCAACAGCATATTAACATTCTTCTCTCATTGTTGATATAACACAAAAAGCTTTTGCAAAGTAATTTTGCCGTAGTTAATGATGTTACCTAAGCTCCATAATTCTTGGCCACGTTTTTGTTAGTTTTATAAAAAAACATCTTCTCATTTCTATGTGACAAAAAATGATGACGACTATTATTCTTCACAAAAGAGGACATCTCCAAAGCTGTCCTTTAGCTTCTATATAATTTGACCCAACAATTGATCCCCTTCATTAGGCTTGACTTATTTTCCATTTCAATATTGCCACTCACACCCTGAATGCCTATATAAATTTAATTTTAAATGATCCTCTAGTCACTTTACCTCATATCTTTGACAGATTTAGGTGCAGCACATTGGATTTAGATAATTTGATGGTCTGCCATTGGGCTAAAATAGCAAAAAGGTCAAAGTCCCCCTCCTGTACTTTTCTTGCTTGTTACCTGGACTACCGATTGACCTAAGAATCTTGAAATTCACGTTCCCAGTGAATATCAATATTAATGAAAAATTTAATACGATTGCTTGTCTTGTTATAAATTTAGTATGTTTGTATTAAATACAATTTAGTTGTATTTAATTTTATGTTTTAAAACAATATTATCTGGCTATAGAGCACATGCAATTTGTATAGTTTAATTTATAATGACTAATATTGTTTCTCATTCTTAAGAAGTAAATTTTATATTCTTGATATTTTATTGTGAACCATTCCTGCATAGATAATAATAAGTCTAGCAAGTTCATATTTGTTTTACTCTCTTTTATTTGTCAAGCATATTCTAAATAATTATGTTGATTTTCCTTGATTCCACCATTTGACTGCTCCTTTTCACTCTTTCGTTAGCCATAAGATAAGTTTTTTTATAATAGACCATGTACAATAGGTGTAAAATTTTTTAAAATATATGTCAAAATGTTTTAAAATCATTCTAATGGGCTGGGGAAATAGTTGTTTGTGCTATGTGTTAATCAGATGCAAATTGAATGCAAATTGTTTTACACTGTTCACATTTGCTATTATAAAATAATAATGTAATTATGACAGTGTAAGGCCTTGTCAAATCTAAACTTTGTCAAAGTTTAACTTTTAAATAAGCCTATTTTTGCTTCATACGGATATTGGGTTTGTCATTTATCACTGATGATCTGTTAAAATATGTATAGGATAACACATGGCCAAACATGCTGATCAGTCTGTGAAACATGTTTTCCTATTAAAATAGGTGTGATTTATTAATTACTGAAATCATCCAAAAGTCAACAAGTTTTCTCAAGGATTATAGAAGATGAGACTTATGGATAGAACATGATTATAGATTTTATATTCCCTTTGGAATACTAATGTACTCTATGTTTCTTAATGTTATTATTGTTGCAGTATGATCCAGATTTTCAAAATATATTTTCAAAATATAGATCTACACACCAAGGAACAAAACAAAGAGCTGAAAGCATTGTGAGTGTTGCAGATTAACTGATAAGCATTTAAACTGCTAACTAATCTCTAAGCAGTATTTATAGATTATTTTAGTTTCTATTGATTACTAAAAAAAATTAATTAGAACATTTCAACATTCATTGTCCTTGGATTGATGTAATTTTTAAAGTTAAAGGGACGCTATATTTATCCATATGAATTTATCTCATATAAGTGGTCTGTGTGCAGTGGCCATGTCCTTTTAACCCAGCATTGTAAAATGTTGCAGTTTTTTTGAATTATAGCATTAAATCCCCCTCTGGTGGCTGCCATAATGACAGCCTCTAGTGGAGCTTCCACGGCAATGACTGAGTAAAACATGGTCACATGATACGGAAACCAATAGGAAAGCATTGAATATAATGCTTTACTATGGGTAAGCTTGGATGCAAGTGCATAAGATCCCCAATGCTCTATGAGGAGCATTGAATCGGATCATTGTGGAGAAGGCCAAGCTTCCTCTATGATGTCATGGGAGATGGACAGGTGAGCTATGCCGTGGGAGCCTCAGCTCTTAAAAAAAGGTAAGTTAAACTTGATTTTAAAGGCACACAGTGGGGGTACCTGTATACAGCTAGGGATATAGGCACTATATCATTAGGAAAACAGGTTTGTATTCCTAATGCTACTGTGTTCCTTTAAATAGATAGATTGGGCAAATTTTACCTGACTTTTTTTTCTTTTTTTGTTTGTGTTTTTTTATTTTACATTTCACTTAGCAATAGAACTTACAATACATTGTGCTGTAGAGATGGCTTTAAGGTCAAGACAAGATTAAACACTCATTTGTTGTGAACAGTTAGGATACAAAGAATATCAATATACAGGACTCAGTTATATAAAATCCACTTGTCTTCCTCTGCTACTGTTCCTTCCACCAGTGGGCAGTTCCATCTTGGGAAATTTTTTGACTATTACCATTAATATTTAATTCACATTCACAGATGTCTTAGTAGACATCTCTATGAACAGCAATCTGTTACCATTAGCATAGGAATGGGCTACTTGCAAATCCGTAACATTCTTGGAAGTTAAATACCTTGTTACCCTATAATGCTATGACAGTGTTGGGACTTGCTTGTCTTACCTAATTGTTTGTCATAGGAAATAATTCCTCATGTACAATTTCATATTATGCTATCTTATAATTCATTTGACAACAGACTTTCCTAGAAGAGCAAGCTTAAACTGACAGATATTAGTCCCTCATTTAGTCCATTGGGTTTGATGGCTAACCATATTCACATTTTTGTCAAAGAGAGCCTTACACTCGTACACAAAAAAGGAAAATAATTAAACATATGAATCAGGTCTATTTTTATCCTTTTGTAAGTGATGCATAAACAGTTCCAATCATATCAGGGAGTGACCTCCATCTAGTTGCCTTTTCTACTTTAAATCCTCTACCCTGTGTGGCCCAGATCACAAGATCATGCTCTACAATGGAATTTTTAGGAACATTGTGTACATATATCTGCTTTGTAGGTTCTCTCATGACATGCATCCTCTTCTGATGTTAAATTCAGCAAGCAAATGGCTGAATTAGCACATCCAATACCTGTTGGTGTTACCAGGTGGCCTCTTTAAAGTACCCAACAAAAATATATTGGTAGCACAATATCGAAAGTGAACAAGTGTTCATATTAACACCATTGTAAACAGATTTATTTAACCAATCATTGTTAACAGGAGTAGTCCCAGAAGATTGGAAGTTAGCGAATGTTGTGCCCATTTACAAGAAAGGTAATAGGGAGGAGTCGGGCAACTATAGGCCAGTAAGCCTTACTTCAGTAGTGGGGAAAGTGATGGAAACCATGTTAAAGGATAGGATTGATGAACATCTAAAAACACATGGATTTCAAGATCAGAGACAACATGGGTTTACTTCAGGGAGATCATGCCAAACTAATCTTATTGATTTTTTTGATTGGGTAACTAAAATTATAGATCAGGGTGGTGCAGTAGACATTGCTTACCTAGATTTCAGTAAGGCTTTTGACACTGTTGCACATAGAAGGCTTATCAATAAACTGCAATCTTTAAGTTTGGATTCCAATATTGTTGAATGGGTAAGGCAGTGGCTGAGTGACAGGCAACAGAGGGTTGTAGTTAATGGAATATATTCGAAGCTTGGACTTGTCACCAGTGGGGTACCTCAGGGATCTGTACTTGGACCCATTCTCTTTAATATTTTTATTAGTGATATTGCAGAAGGTCTTGATGGTAAGGTATGTCTTTTTGCTGATGATACTAAGATATGTAACAGGGTTGATGTTCCAGGAGGGATAAGCCAAATGGCAAATGATTTAGGTAAACTAGAAAAATGGTCAGAATTGTGGCAACTGACATTTAATGTGGATAAGTGCAAGATAATGCATCTTGGACGTAAAAACCCAAGGGCAGAGTACAGAATATTTGATAGAGTCCTAACCTCAACATATGAGGAAAGGGATTTAGGGGTGATTATTTCTGATGACTTAAAGGTAGGCAGACAATGTAATAGAGCAGCAGGAAATGCTAGCAGAATGCTTGGTTGTATAGGGAGAGGTATTAGCAGTAGAAAGAGGGAAGTGCTCATGCCATTGTACAGAACACTGGTGAGACCTCACTTGGAGTATTGTACACAGTACTGGAGACCGTATCTTCAGAAGGATATTGATACCTTAGAGAGGGTTCAGGGAAGGGCTACTAAACTGGTTCATGGATTGCGGGATAAAACTTACCAGGAAAGGTTAAAGGATCTTAACATGTATAGCTTGGAGGAAAGACGAGACAGGGGGGATATGATAGAAACATTTAAATATATAAAGGGAATCAACACAGTAAAGGAGGAGACTATATTTAAAAGAAGAAAAACTACCACAACAAGAGGACATAGTCTTAAATTAGAGGGACAAAGGTTTAAAAATAATATCAGGAAGTATTACTTTACTGAGAGGGTAGTGGATGCATGGAATAGCCTTCCAGCTGAAGTGGTAGAGGTTAACACAGTAAAGGAGTTTAAGCATGCGTGGGATAGGCATAAGGCTATCCTAACTATAAGATAAGACTAAGGACTAATGAAAGTATTTAGAAAATTGGGCAGACTAGATGGGCCGAATGGTTCTTATCTGCCGTCACATTCTATGTTTCTATGTTTCTATGTTTCTATGTCTATGTTTCTATGTTTCTATGTTTCTATTGTAATGGAGCAAAATAACAAAGTAACAAATTAAACGAGAGAAGTAAATACCAAGTAAAAGGGAAGGATATGATTATCTGACTTTATGATGTTGGCCAGGGATTCACTTTGGTGGGCGGTTGTGTGATCTATTCTCTATGCTACTAAATCTAGTGCAATTCTTAACTGGGATCTACTCACCGTACAATACATGAATTCTTAGCAGTGGTGTAACAAAGAAAGGGTAGTGGAAAACTATTTACATAAAGCTAGATAAGGCTTGGATGATTGAGAGAGAAATAAGTGAAGGAATGTTGAGCAGAAAACAGAGAGAAATGGCGCTTTTAGGTGTATAAAAAGAGGGAAAGAAGGTGGAGGGGAAAGTTTGATGAAAGTGCATGTGCTTCTTACTCTTGCCTTAATAAGAATGATTTGTTCTATAAAAAACTAATTCTAATTGCATCTTTATATATCTCCATTCAGCCAAGTGTCCCACACGTTGTGGAATGATTTTGGTGAGTCATGTAATGAGGGAATGCCACCCATGGACCAATGTTCTCCTATTCTCCCATTGTCGTATGGGTCGAGAGTGCAATTTTGGCCATCAATTTGATTTCAGCATTTGTAAAGGTATATAAGGAATTAGAAAGCAAGAGGGCCCAAGGGTATAAGAGATATGGCTGTGTCTGTCTGACAAATCACCGGTGTGGAGGCTAAGCTACAGAGTTGCGTATAGCAGAAGAAGTAAAACATTGAAAGGGAGGTGGAATTGGATAAGTCAGAATAGGCTACGATGTTAATTGGGGAATTTATATGGCCAAGTCTTGTGATATCTCTGTCTTCAATGTTGGCAAAATGTTTATGGTGCAAGCCAGGTGGTTGTTTCACATTATAGGTGTCATAAGATAGAGAGAGGAGTAGGTTCAAACTTAGTTTTGCCTCAGTCCCATAAATAAGGAATTTGGGTAATGGAGAGAGAATGGTGATCTTTTAAAAAAACGAGATGTTCCAAGTCCACCCATCTTTCGCGATCCATGAACAGATGCCACTGTTAAATATAAGATAGTTGGGTGACTGTAAAATAATGGATGAAATTGGGTAATCCCAAACTTTCATAGCATTTGTGAAATATAGAGTTGCTCTACGTAATCTAGAATTGGTAATCCTCCAGATGAACCCATTGTAGAGATTTAAAGTCAGAGTACTTAAGCGGGACAGGAAGAGTTTGGAAAGCATACAAGAATCTAGAAAGATGATTCAATTTAATTGAGGTGATCTGGTCCAGTCAAGAGATTCCTTTATTACTCCAGCGGTTAAAGTCAGCATCATTCTCAAAAGAGGGATATGATTAATGTCATAAAGAGATGCTAAATTCACAGGTATCTTAATTCCCAAATAAGTAATAACTTTGGTCTCGATTTGAAATGGAAAGGACTTTTTAATTGCTAAGACTTCCCAGCCTGATGTCTACTGGAAGTAATTTAATTTTTGTATGGTTTAATTATAGCCAGATAGTTTGGAATAACTTAAAATAAATGATTATACCATTCATCCATCCATCTGTTTGTTTGTTGGCATCCTGGCTGTATAATAGGAGTATTTCACCTATCTTTTTGTTTGTGTTGTCAACCTTTAATTCTGATTTTTATTTGTATATAAATGGTCAAGCCTTAATGGAAAAATGAATACTTCAATGCATGCATGTTTTAAATTGGGGCTATATGTAAAAAAAACAGTGGTTTTAATTTCTTTGTTTGCCCCTTTAATATAGCATTTAGCATATAGCTACCTTTTAAAATTTCAGTTTTAAACTGTTTTTCCATTTTAGGAAAAAAAACTAAATTGAGCTTTTACATGTTTAATTTATTTTTCCTTTAAAAAAATAATAAACTAATCTAAACAAACTACACTACATTATTGATTAAATGTGTTTCAAACAACTTTGCTGTTACAGTAATCAGGTAATTATCATTGTTTTACCATTGTTTTTATTATATTACTTCTAACCAAAATCTCTTAACAAGGATTTTTGATTTATTATTTTGTTACTGCTTGCTCATTTTTATTCATGGGAATGAGAGTGGGTCAACAATAGAGTCTAAAACACAGATGCTGTCTTTTGGTGTCAGAATGACCCCAGTCCTCTGGATGACTAATTGCTAATAATTATTAATAAGTTTTCTATGAGCATCTACTGACAAGGTCATTTTTCATGTGTAAGATATTTTGCTAAAGCAGATTAAAATTATAAGCTTCTATTATTTTTGACTACCCTGTTGTTTATGAGGCACAGTTTATAATTTGTTGACAATCATGTCTTTGAATAAACAGAAGCAAGTGAATATTTGATTCACGTTCAGTGGAAAGACAAAGACACCCTAAAATCAAATGCATTGTGATTTGGCAATCCAGATGACACATTAAATAACTGTTATTTATAATATGCTGATTTTGAGTTGCTAAAGACAATATTAAATTAAAAATCTAATTTCTCTTCTAAAAATCTCAAAATATAGTTTATGAAATTCTTGTTTCTGCCTGGAAAAAAATATAGATATTGTTTTCCCATTGTTGCTGGCAAACTCTGTATTAATTGACATTATGCTTTTTTTTTTATTATTATATATTTTTTAAATGACTCTTCTGTTTAAAACCCTATGATACTACTCCCTATTTAATGGTACACATTTTCTCAAGGTCAGAAGAACGAAAGTGTTATTTGAACATGATGAAACCTGTAACCATAAGGTTTTAACAGGTAAGTCATTTAAAGCATTAAGCAACTCATCAGCTGTAGGTACAAAGTTTTTAGATAATGTTTAAACCAAGCACACCAAAATTGCAGCTATGGTTAGCTGGTATAGTGATTAGCCATACAAGTTATATACTACCAAGTTAGTAATAAAAGGAAGCAAATAAAATAAAACCATTACAGCCTAAAACGTATAGATTATAAAAAAAATCCAGAGTATCATTATCATTTAAAAAAAATGAAATGTTAGCAGTTGTTATATCAATTAAGAGTAGTATGCAACTAAAAATGTAAAACTTACATTGGATAAGTTGTCAAAGACAAATTGTAGATCTCTCTCCCACAACTACAATATAGATCAAAACTATGTATATCCACAGACATAATTAATGACTTAAACAACTAATATTACAAAAGCGTTTTAACCGCTTATGGACCAAACTTCTGGAATAAAAGGGAATCATGACATGTCACACATGTCATGTGTCCTTAAGGGGTTAAAGCCCACAGCATTAAGTTTCATACCTTGTACACATTATTATAAAATATAGGTAAAGTACTGTTCGAGTTAGAAATGCAAGTGTATGAAAGATAAAGCAATCAAGAGGGTACAGTGAGATGTCCAAAATATAGTTGCGTTAAAAAGAACTCTTCTTAATGCAATCAGAGTGCAGTGTTAAACTGATCATTTTTCTTTTCATGGTGGATTTATTAATTTAAAGCACCATTATAGTATCCATTTTCAATTTATATAAAAATTATATGTCCATCCATACAGGCTAACTGAATCGTTGTGGTCCAGAGATGGGAGTGATGACCAGTGCTTGTGAAATTTGTAAACTATAGTATTTTAAAAAATACCCTGCCATTCACTGATCCCCTTGTTGTTTATTCATTGCTGTTCGTGATTTATAAATAGTACATTTATTGTTGAATTCATTTAAAATAATTGCGTTGGCATCTGGTGTCCAAAGGGTTAATCCTTTTTCAGTTCCTCAATACTGCAGCTAAAAACTGGTTTTAATCTTTAAATCTGTACGAACAGCTGACTGTCATTTCCCAACAATTAACATTTGACATACATTAAGATGCATTTTAATCTGGTAAATTTTGCAAGCCATTTTTGATTAATAGCCAGCTGAATTTTTTTTTTTAACTTGTAGTTTTATTGTATTTTGTACTGCATAAAACACAGAGGAATTGGGGGTTCAGAAGGGAAGAAGGGGAAACACGTTTTAACATGGTACATCATAGTCACATCATTTCCACAATGTTTGTAGTGTCTGCGTTTACACATGAGCATATTATATCCTACATACAGTTTTATCATGTAAAAACTCTGCTTGTCCGGGTGTGTCTCACACCCTTTCTGATCAAGACTAAACTGTATACAGTAGCATGTACACAGTAGCATGTTTGCATATACATTACATTACAGGTGACATTACAGGTGAATTGTGGTTCAGTATACACACTATTTACCTTCAGCTTCTAGGGTTTGCCTATCTCCAGTCATTCCACATCTCCCAGGCCTCTCTCACCCACCGTGTTTGTGGGTTAATGTTGCCAAAGCAGATTTCATAGATCTGCTGGTTGTCTAAGTCCTGCTTGAGGGCTTTTATACTTGGGAGTCTAGTGGACTTCCAGGCTCTTGCTATTAAGCGTTGTGCTGTCAGTAGAATATGGCAGATTAGTTTGTGTACTGCTGTGGGAGTTTTGCATGGTGTGTCCAGTAATAAAAAGGACAATGGGTCAAAAAACAGAGTAATCTTGGTGATATCAATAACAATGGGTCAAAAGGCAGAGTAATCTTTGTGATATGAATAATAATTTTTCCAGAATTTGGTTAGGTGGGTGCACGACCACCACACATGGAGAACCATACCCTCATCTTGTCCACATCTCCAACATAGAGGGAATGAGAGTGGGTACAACTTATGTATGTGGGTGCAGTGGCAGATCCAGAGCCTGATCTCGGGAGGGGCACTTGTAGATTATTTAAAGAAATAATCCAGACACAATAACCACTACACAATACCAAAACCAGCGGTTATGGTATCAATAGTGCCGGGACCCCCTCCCAGAGTAAGTAGTCAACCCTTTTAAGAACAGTTTGACAACTTACCTGAGGTCTGCTGGGAAATAGGGCTGTAGTAGGGCATAGGAGTGGTGTGTGTGAGTGGTGCAATGTGTAAGGGGTGCAGTGTGTTTGTGAAGGGGACAGTGTGTGAGTGAGGGCTGCAGTATATGTCAGAGGTGCAGTGTATGTGTGTGTGTTAGGGGGCAGTGTATGTGTGGGTCAGTATTTGTGTGTGACATTTGCAGTGTATGTGTGTGAGGATTGCAGTGTATGTGTGAGTGTGGGGCAATGTGTGTGTATGGGGGGCAGTGTATGTGTAGGGCAATGTGTGTATGGGGTAGTGTGTGTGTATGGGGGTAGTGTGTGTGGGGCAGTGTGTGTGTATGGGGGCAGTGTGTGTGTATGGGGGGTAGTGTGTGTATGGGGGCAGTGTGTGTGTATGGGGCTGTATATGTGGGGCAGTGTGTGTGTATGGTGGGCAGTGTATGTGTGTGTGTGGGGCAGCGGGGGGGGAGCAATATGTGTGTGTGATTATAAAAAAAGCCCCCTACCCTTCTTATCACACACATTGCCCCCATACATACATAATAATAAAAAAACAACACATATTATAAAAAAAGCCCCTAACCCTTAATTAAAATAAACATTCATTATGTCCCCCCTCCCTTCTTACCTTTACTGGGAGGAGGGGGGACATTTCTGGATCCCTGGTGGTCCGGTGGGGAATCCCTGGTGGTCCCAGTGGTTAGAGTGAACTCTAGCCCGTAGCTCCAGGGCTAGAGTTCACTCATGTGAGATCCGGAGCATTGCCGTGGTAACCGTGGCAACGATCCGTGCTCGTGAGAATAGGACCCGGAGGAACTGCAGGCTAAGCTCCCGGGTCCTCTCTCCCTCCCCTGCTGGCTGCCAGCACTGCCTGTGGACCGAGGAGGGAGATCTCTGATGTCTGATCTCCCCTCCGGTCCCGGTCCGTGAAGGCACATTGTAGGACTGGCACTTGGACAATGCCAGCCCTGCATTAGCTGGCAGAGGAGAGGGAGACCCTTGGCTTTCTCGGGGGGGGGGGCAATTGCCCAGTTGCCCCCCTGGGTCCACCACTGTGTGGGTGGACACCATATACCACCTATACAAAGTTTTTTGTTGTTGTTCTAGTAATGTGGATTTAGTTATTGTTTCATAGAGCATATGATATCTTCCCATTTTTGTTTGGGAATATCGATGTGAAGGACTTTGGACCAATGTGCTGCAGGTGTAGAGAATGCAAAATGCTCATATGCCTGGAGGAGTTGGTAGCAGCTGAAGAGCAGTTTACAGTAGAGTGGAAGTACACCCCCAACCCCAATTTGTTCCCAAAACGTGAGCTCCTGTGTGTTGTGAACTTCTGTGGGTATTTTTGAGTCATGTCTGTTAAGAAAGGACTGCAGTTGCATATAGGAGAATTGTGAGGCCTGTGGGAATTGGTAAGTCCTCTGAAGTACCGGAAAGTCTATCAGTTTGCCTAATTGATGTGTATGCATTAGGTGTGTGACCCCCCTCTCTTTCCATGGTATAGCGTGGAAAGTAGGGATGCAATATGTTACAGCCTCAATAAGGGTTGCTAGGGACAGAGAGCGAAGACCTGTCAACTTCGACCTATGCTTATCCAACACCTGTAGGGCTAGTTTAATTTGCGTCGGTAGTAGAGGGATGGATGGCCTGAATTTTGGGGGAAGCCACACTAGATTGGGGATGTTGAAGTGTTTCACCGATACGTTTTCTAGTAATACCCATTGTGGTTGGTTATTTCTAAGGAAGTGAGCTATTAATGATGCTAGTGTTGGTGCCTGGTAGTAGGTTCTGACGTCTGGGAGTACCATCCCCCCTGCCTCACAGTGGCCCCCAATAATTTGCCGGAGATCCGAGCTCTACCATGTCCCCAGATAAATGTAATCGTTTCAGAGTGTATAGTCTTAAAGTTTAGACTGAAGATCTAAAGGTCCCTGGTTCAATCCCAGGTTTCAGCATTGGTTGCAGTGTCCCATTATTCAAACACATGGATTTCAAGATCAGAGACAACATGGGTTTACTTCAGGGAGATCATGCCAAACTAATCTTATTGATTTTTTTGATTGGGTAACTAAAATTATAGATCAGGGTGGTGCAGTAGACATTGCTTACCTAGATTTCAGTAAGGCTTTTGACACTGTTGCACATAGAAGGCTTATCAATAAACTGCAATCTTTAAGTTTGGATTCAAATATTGTTGAATGGGTAAGGCAGTGGCTGAGTGACAGGCAACAGAGGGTTGTAGTTAATGGAATATATTCGAAGCTTGGACTTGTCACCAGTGGGGTACCTCAGGGATCTGTACTTGGACCCATTCTCTTTAATATTTTTATTAGTGATATTGCAGAAGGTCTTGATGGTAAGGTATGTCTTTTTGCTGATGATACTAAGATATGTAACAGGGTTGATGTTCCAGGAGGGATAAGCCAAATGACAAATGATTTAGGTAAACTAGAAAAATGGTCAGAATTGTGGCAACTGACATTTAATGTGGATAAGTGCAAGATAATGCATCTTGGACGTAAAAACCCAAGGGCAGAGTACAGAATATTTGATAGAGTTCTAACCTCAACATATGAGGAAAGGGATTTAGGGGTGATTATTTCTGATGACTTAAAGGTAGGCAGACAATGTAATAGAGCAGCAGGAAATGCTAGCAGAATGCTTGGTTGTATAGGGAGAGGTATTAGCAGTAGAAAGAGGGAAGTGCTCATGCCATTATACAGAACACTGGTGAGACCTCACTTGGAGTATTGTACACAGTACTGGAGACCGTATCTTCAGAAGGATATTGATACCTTAGAGAGGGTTCAGAGAAGGGCTACTAAACTGGTTCATGGATTGCGGGATAAAACTTACCAGGAAAGGTTAAAGGATCTTAACATGTATAGCTTGGAGGAAAGACGAGACAGGGGGGATATGATAGAAACATTTAAATATATAAAAGGGAATCAACACAGTAAAGGAGGAGACTATATTTAAAAGAAGAAAAACTACCACAACAAGAGGACATAGTCTTAAATTAGAGGGACAAAGGTTTAAAAATAATATCAGGAAGTATTACTTTACTGAGAGGGTAGTGGATGCATGGAATAGCCTTCCAGCTGAAGTGGTAGAGGTTAACACAGTAAAGGAGTTTAAGCATGCATGGGATAGGCATAAGGCTATCCTAACTATAAGATAAGGCTAGGGACTAATGAAAGTTTTTAGAAAATTGGGCAGACTAGATGGGCCGAATGGTTCTTATCTGCCGTCACATTCTATGTTTCTATGTTTCTATGTTTGATTGTGGCACAGGGATAGAGAGGTTGCGGAACAGATACTGTAGTCTGGGTAATATGGACATTTTAAGATCTATTATATGTTCTGTCCAAGTTAGGAATAAAGGGTTCCAAGTACACAAGATTCCAGACTCTAGTGTAGTTAGTTGGAAATGTGTCAGTCATTTTCCAGGTAAATGTTAAACCTAAGTATTTCAGGCTGTCTTTTCTCCATTCAAACTGATAGTCCCTACGTAGGCTCCCTAGTTCTTGGGGTGTCAATCTGATTCCTTGGGCCTGTGTTTTACTAGTATTAAGAGAGTGAAAGGGCATCTCTCCATAGTCCTTTATCAGTTGTAATATATGCGATAGGGATATTTCGGGTTTTGCAAAATATAATAGTATATCATCTGCGAATGCGAGTTTAATTTCTCTGTTTTTAAATGTAATTCCATGTATATTTTGGTGGCTCCGAATTGCACAAAGCAGGGGTTTCAATGCCAGTACATAGAGCAGGGGGGACAAAGGACACCCCTGCCTTGTACCATTTATAATTGAGAAGGTGGAAGACTTAAAGCCCGCCTGCATCACCTGTGCCATAGGGGATGAGAAGAGTGCAAAAAATTGTTGTATAAAGGTCTTAGGAAATCCATACACTAACAACACCTTGCAGAGGAAGGCCCAGCCCAAGCGGTCAAACTCTTTCTCAGCATCTAGAGCTAATAGTAGACCGCACCGGCTGGACCCCCGGAGAGTTTCCAACACCAAGGATAACTTCCGAGTCTTGTCTAGGCTCTGTCTCCCCACCACAAAGCCCGTCTGATCATCCTTTATGAGTGACGGGAGGACAGGACCCAGCCTGCTAGCGATGATCTTTGCCTACATTTTCGCATCTGTGTTGAGTAATGAGATGGGACGTAAATTCTTACATTGGTCCAGAATTTTATGTGGCTTGGGCAAAGTAACTGTTGTGGCTAGCAACATTTCTGGTGGGAGTGTCCCTGTGCCGGTGGCCGACTGGTAAACCTGCACTAGATAAAACGTTGCAAATTCTTGTGTGATATCCTGTGGATTCATCTTTTTTCTACCATCTGCACCCTTAAGGAATTGTATCTTAGAAGAAACTATTTTCGCTCTCAATTTTGCCAACAAATTCCATAGCGCTTTACAATGGGTGGACAAACAGACATGTAGTTGTAACCAGACAAGTTTGACACACAGGAACAGAGGGGTTGAGAGCCCTGCTCAATGAGCTTACATGCTAGAGGGAGTGGGGTAAAGTGACACAAAAAGTAAGGATAGTATTAGACTAATGACAGTTGCAAGAGAGGAATCAGTCGGGAGCTATTAACAGTTTAATTGATAAGCTTTTATGAAGAAATGGGTTTTTAATGATTTTTTTTAAGGAATGGAGACTGGGGGAGCATCTAACGGATCATTGTGCCCCCCAGTCATCTGCTGTGCGTCTAGGGCAGGCCCCAGAGAGGCTGGAGGTGACAGTGAGCTCTCTCTCTCTCTCTAACCTCTTTAAAAAAAAATGTTGGAATGTACACTCATTGGACCAATTCACAGATTTAGGATTAAATCCTTTAGGCTTACAAAACGAAGTAAATAATGGATCCCTGATAGTTTGTCTAAAATCCTCTGTTCTCTTTTCATATTCTATGTTTTGGGTGGCCAACTTTGATGTAAGAGTGCTGACGTTGTCATTAAAATTCCAGGGATAGAGAGAGGTCTACTGATATCAACCACACCAGGAAATGTAAAAGATTATTTTGAAGAAGATTGTGAGCTTATATTTATGGATTTGTTAGATAGGGAAAGTATTCTATTAATCTTGGAACATTTATTGATATTGTCATTCATGAACTAGGATTGTGTGGTTCAAAAAAGTGTTGTCAACACTCTTGTAGTGCTCTGATTCCTTACTTTTGAGAGAGTTATCGAAATAAACGGACACTGTGGAAAAGCATTATCTCATCCTATTGTTAGAGATGTTGCGAACTGTCCGCCAAACTGTTCGTGAACTGTCCGCCGGCGAACAATAGCGTGTTCGCGTTGGGCGAACATATCCGATTTCCGGTCCGCCCCCTATACGTCATCATTGAGTAAACTTTGACCCGGAACCTCACAGTCAGCAGACACTTCCTGGGAGGGAGGGTCTGCTGCTGATTGGGTGGAATGTGTCTGCTGGCTGTGAGGTTCCTGGTCAAAGTTTACTCAATGATGACGTATAGGGGGCGGACCGAAATCGGATATGTTCGCCCAACGCGAACACGGTATTGTTCGCCGGCGGACAGTTCGCGAACAGTTCGGTGGACAGTTCACGACATCTCTACCTATTGTCCATTTCTGAAGAAAGATATCCACTGTCAATGCATCCAAGACCAGCCTCTAGGTATTCAGTTGGTATGCATGTTGATCTACTTGAAAAGGAAAACAATAATTGTTCTATTTTCAGGAAAATGTCTCTGTTCTGATGCCAATCTCACAAATCTTTCATGTGATGAGAATGCCAATCTGCAATAGTGTTGGATAATTACAGTAAGTATTCTCCCAGTAAGTATTCTTATTCTTACACAGAGATATTGAGCTCCAAACAAAACTTCCAAAATTCCTTAGTGAATTCTGATTTTTAATTTTTTATTCGGAACTTCCAAGACATACTGGACTGCATAAAAATTGTCCATCTTTACAAAACTGTATTGAGTGGATTCGTGTTGTACAAAAATTTTCTGTGCAAAAGAGGCCCACTAAAAATTCTTGACAATTGAGAAGATTGATAATACCTGCACAATGAGCCCCACAGCCTAGGTTGCTAGCATTTGATTGAATGATCATATCTAGATCAGATTTAATTTTTTTTTTTTTTATTATTTGATTTCTCTATATGTTGGAGCCAACATATAAGTTTGTCATGAATTCAGAGCTATAGGATCTGAGTAATCTAGTCCCCTTTGTAGGTAAAGCATTTTTAATTTTTGGAGAGTTCTGTAATGTAGAGGTACATAGGGATTCTGATTGATGATGATAACAATCCTTTTTTTCCTGGCTAAGTGCCTTGGTCTCCCCATCTGTAGTTCTGGGTCTGTCGATATCTGCTTAATTCTTTAATAAATTTGTTTTAGAATTTTTGACCATTTCCCTCTTTGACCTATTCTTCAAGAGACATAATCATTAACTTTGGCTCTCTTTGGTGTAATATAACTTTATGCCTTTTTATTGCCAGTGTGGTGTTTGCATTTTTAAATAGTGAATCATTTTAGGATCTATGTCTGGTATAGGACATACTTTATTTTAAATAGCAGGTCCCTGGCATTTAACCTTCAACTTATTTCTGCTAGATTTATCAAGGGGGTCTCTCACTTTTCCCCAGATAATTTGCCCCTGGATCCATCAGATACCACTCTGCAGATCTTGGATGTTGAAAGTCCTCTGGATCAAAGAGAGGCTCTCTCCCTAATTAACCACAATAATATTTGCAGAATTATCAATTGAAACATTATTCGCCAGGTGCTTTATATTCAGAATCAAAATGTGAATTTTGTACTGATTCAATCCCAGCCACCTCTTCCACGTGGCAATCTAAGTCTATACTACTGTGCTCTTTTCCCCTTCATTGTCACTTCTTCTTGACAGGAATGTGCTTATTTGGGTGATTTGTGCACATATTTTGTATAGCCTATCTTTCAAATCACTTCTGGAGGTCAACTTGCAAAAAGTGTTAAGTCTTTTTTTAAACTTTTGTTTAGAAGTTTTAATTTGGGTTTTGGATTCCTTTTTGGAATATGAATCCACAGACACAAAACTATCAGACAAAAGAGTTTCAAAATCATAATTTTTACTTCCACGGAAGTACTCTTAGACTACAGAATTGCTTGTGAAAGGGATGTTAAAAAAATTACCAGTCATGACCTCAAAAGATGACATGCAATGATCAGCCACCACATTAAAACCCCCTGCCTAATATTGTCTAGGTTCCCCTTATGCTGCCAAACAACGCTGTTGCCTTGAGGCATGGACTCCACAAAACCCCTGAGCATGTCTTGTAATATCTGGCACCAAACCATTAGCAGCATATACTTTAAGTCCTGCAAGTTGCGAAGTGGGGTCTCCATGCATTGGATTTGTTGTTTCAACACATCCTTCAAATGGTAAGGTGCATTATCTTGCTGACAGAGGCCACTACCATCAGAGAATGCCATTGCCATTAAGGGGTGTACAAGGCCTGCAACAATCTCTAGGAAACTGATACATATCAAAGTAAAATCCACATGAATGCCAGGACCCAATGTTTTCCAGAGGGATATTGTTTAGAGCATACCACTACCTCCACCATCATGCCTTTTTCCTGCTGCCATCCCTTCCCCAGGTAAGCCATGCACATAAAGACACATAAAGGCAGCCATCAACCGGATCAACCTGATCTACAAGAAAATGTGACAACCTTCTTCCATTGCTTCATAGTCCAGTTTTGATGTTCACAACGCCATTGAAGATGCTTTCAGGGGTGGAAGGGGTCATCATGGGCACTATTTATAAGATTATTGTTGAATATAGATATATTTATAAACAAAATGTGTTGCTATACTTTAGTAAAGTAAGAGATAATATAATATAATATAATATAATATAATAAGAGATAGTGTAATATGCACTTCCATGGCATAATAAAGTATTACACATCTATCTATCTATCTATCTGTCTGCCTTCCTGCCTGTAAACTTTATATGGATATATACAGAAATTCTCTACCTTCAAGCACAGAGATAAGAAATGACAACTTCTGACCGCATATATGCTTTATATTGAGAAATACACATGCTATCCGCCGTTTTCTTTTTGTGGAAGCACATGCATTTTTAAGCCTAGTCATTAATAATTTTTCACGCCTATTCCCACAATGTTTAGTTTACTAAAAGTGGCAAAATATTATAGACTAGCAAATTTGGATTGCCAGCATCCAAGCTTCTAGAAGCATTAGTATATTGTTCAGCTATTTTTCAGTTCACATTAAAATGGAAACATTATTTCACTAAAGTATAACAATGAATAACAAGAATAAGTCATGAGATTCCACATTGAATGGTGCATAATTCTAAGTTAATTTCATCTCAGTCAATTGCAGCATATGTAATAAAAAAGCATATTCTATAATTGGACTCCAGTTTTTTGGCATTCAAATGATGCAGGATCATTGGGGGGGGGGTAGTCTGGAGTCGACATTGAGCTGGTTTGAGATGATGTGGATATTCAATTTGGACACTCTCTCTCCCAGTGGTCTTAATGTCCACTTTGAGATGTCTGCACTTATCTAATCGATTAGGCGCGCGTCCCATTTTTTGACCCCCCCATTTTTGACTCCCCTTAAATATTTTCCCCCCTTTCTTACACTTTTTAAAATATATTTTAACATATTTTTTAAGGTAAATAATTCCCCTTTTATTATTATTCTCTTACAAGAATTTTTACCATTATTTTTTTTTATCTTTTTGCTCCCTGTAAAAGATATCATAAACTCTATAGTCCATTTTTATTGACTTTTTAAAATTATATATTAATTTTCTTTTATTATTTATTTTCCCCCTCTATACAATCTTAAATTTATATATTCCCCTTAATATATATGTTATGCATGACTATCTCTCCTAGTACTATAGATGCATTAATATTTTTTATATTGATAGTGCAATATATTTTGATTAATTTTTATTAATTCTCTCATTTTCTCCTTCTTTTAAGATACTAGATAAAGAATGGAATTAGTTGTTATATTTATATGCACAATGTTTATTATTTACTATGTTTGTATTATGTTATGTATTACTGTTGTGGTTTATATATGATGGGTTTGTGGTATGGACATTATTCCAAAATGATGAATTACATAATTTAGACAAAGCTGCTATGCATTGTAAATCCGGCGAAACCCGTAAGTACCACAATGACGCATACGTCACATGACTGGAAGTTCACGAACCCGGGAGTGATCGTGGGATGCAGGCAAAACAGTGCGAAATTAAACTACCAATGAAAACAGATATAAAGCACCAAGATAGGAGATCCACCATGCACTTTGAGAAAGACCCCAAGGTCGAAACGCGTTAGTGCTGGTGGACTTTTATTTGTATGCAGTTGGCTTATGCTGTATGCCTTCTTTTATTTTATGTTATTGTATCCAGTAAAGTTTATTTTATCATTTATTCTGGATCCTGCTATTCTTCTCTTGGCACTGAAAAGGAGACATAACATGGGAATTCCACAGCCTGAATAAGCTGATTATTCAAATGCTATCTAAGCCAGAGCCTGCTTGTTGTGGCTCTGGAAAGTGTGAGTGACCCAATACCTCTGCAATAGATCTTAAATATATATGTAACAATATTATGCTATGATTTCTTTATGTTATCTGTTTCAGATCAAGAGGTTCCTCACGTATAAGTATACCATTTAGAATTGTTGTATTATTGTGCACCCTCCATCACTTTTTATTCTCTTTCTAAACACTTAAGTGTCTTTTGAGTGATTTTAGGCACTGGGGGTAGTTGCATTTTATCTGTGTACACAACAGCGCCAATCCACCACTATTTTGTCCTGTTTGGATTTAATATCTTCTTATCATTCTATAATTTGAGGCTGGTGTTTTGTGGGGTGGTGATACCAATACTTTTTTTTTAGGGACATAATTAATTTTAGGCAACAATAAAACAAGTAGGTGGTACCAGTGTTAATTTTGGCAGCAAATTTTAATTTAGTTTTAGTCATAGTCTTTTGACTATAACTTCATTTAGTCATCTGAATTGTTTTAGTTGTAGTCTAGTTTTACTTGACTAAATCTCCAGTAGATTTTAGTTGACCAAATCTCAAGTGACAGGACTACAAATGGGTTAAGTTAAAGCCTCTCTCTGTCTCTATTGCCCCTTCCGCAGCCCCTCTTTTTCTCTGTGTCCTCCCGGCCACTTAAGATGTCTCTCTACCAAGCCCTGGTCTGTCCCTTTTCCCCTTCCACAGCTACTCTGTACAGGGTTAGTTTTGGCTGCAAATTTCAATTTAGTTTTTGTCATGGACTGTTGACTAAAAAGTCATTTTAGTCATATTTTAATCATCTGAATTGTTTTAGTATTAAACTAGTTTTAGTCTAAATCTCAAAGATTTTTAGTTGACAAAAATTTGACTAAAATTGTTAGTCGACAAAATTAACACTCGGTGGTACTAATATTTTCAGCACATCTTTTGGACTGCAAAGCAATGTGCCTGTTTTTAGATGTAACCTAGCACCATATGAGCAGTGCACCTGACATAGATAAAGATCCTGTTAACTTTTTGACTTTCTAGAGTCACCTCTGATTTCCCCAGTGCTGATGTGTTATTTTAAACAAAAAAATAAGTTAAGGATTCTAAAAACGTATTCCTCTAATACATGGTTTAACATTACACATCTTTTATACAACATGACTTTTTCAACTGGATGTTAAAGATATAGTTAGCACAAGAATATACATACATAAACAAATATCCATGTAAAACACACAAACATGCACAGAAAAACACTCACATCTGGTTATTTCTTGAGGAATCACTGGGACATAGATGCCAAAATTAATGTAAAAACACTCCTGGGGAGCAGCTGTTACTAGAGGATACCATCGTTAAAGATAAACACTATATCGGTAAAAAAAAAAAAATGAAATGCATTTAATTAAACATTGCAAAAACAAAACAAAAAAACATTTTTTTAGAAGTATTTATTTATTTTTAAATTTACTAACCCCTAAAAACATACCTTTCATTAGCTCAAAAGTAGCCTTGCAGCCATGATCTGCTCCCCTTTTTACCCAGAATTTACTTTCTTGTTAATGGTGGGCTTTGCCCTATCAAACACTTTGCATAGAGAAGCACTGAGTATAAATCTCCATTCCATTGAGATTTAGTGATTCAGAAGAAAAATATCATACTGAAGTACCAGACACAATTAGATCTTAGACTTGATTGATTCAGCTCCTCTGAATAATTATTTTGCAATGCGTTCAGGACTAGACTCAAAGAATTCCTACGCTCTGTAGACTGGGCTTTCCTTTGGGAAGTACTGGAGTGAGGGGGTCTCCCTTATAGATTTGTCTTTGCTGTGAATTAACTATATAAAAGCCTATGGTTAGAATCTTGGCAATAGGTGTTTTCTGTTTTAAATTCAGGATTAGAAGGTGTACCCAAAAAAGTTATCTCTCCCCTTTACTCTTGGCCTTATGCATTGAGCCACTAGTGTGTACGATTAGGGAGAATGTGAACATATCAGGCATAATATTTGTGTCATTGACCTTCACTGTACCAGGCTATATCAATATTCTGTGGATTGCCAGAGTACAATTTAATTTAATCAAAATACAAAGTTTTCAATTTTACTCTTCAACAAGGAGAAATTTTGGACCTATCCATGATCTGCTTCAGAGGTAACTAAATGAACTGTATTGGGGTGAGGATCACCCTATCGAGGGATTCTCTCTGCATACTTAATTGTACTCTGTTGTTTTCAGAACAATAAAAAAAATATCAGCTTGCTGGCTGAGGCGAAACGTGTCTTGGGATGCTAAAGAAATTTGAAGAGAACATTGGATAGTTCTCCTATTTTCTTTACACTTGTTTTTATTATTTTATTTTTGTATTAAAAAAGTTTAAAAATGTAAAAGAAAAGTATATACTTTTTATTTATGGCACCCAGTTCCTGCTATCTGATGAGAGATGTGGTATGGTTCTAAACCATACATTGTGTATCTACTGAGCCATTTATTGTTCCACTTTTGTGAGTATTCAATTCAATTTATTAAAGGGGAAAATCCTTTTTATACACTATTACCCTATGTACATATTTCTTTGAGCTATACTATAGGAATACTGAGAAGAATTGCTACATCTCATTTATGATTCTACCAAGAAGAGGAGGGTCGCCTATATGAGGGACAGTTTGTCACTGCTGTCCATACCAGAGCTAGGTTTATTAGGTTTTTTTAGTGTGAGTGTTCCATTGTCACTTCTTGTTATATTGTTTTTTTGTATGGTTTTACACTATTTTGGATATTTCTATTTTTTAAAAGGAATATATTCCTATTTTATATCAAGTAGTTCATAATAATTAAGGTATTTTATATTTATAATTATTATATAATTTTCACTCATTATATAATAAGAGCTCCCTTTTTTATTTTTATTTTTGTGAGCTTGGAAAGATTGCACATCACAGTGTGGTAGCGGCTAAAACCTTATATATTTTATGTATAACAATATTAAAATTTTATAATATAGCACTTATTCACGTTATTGAATATTAATGCAATGGTTAATTTTCTAATGTCTATCGATTACAACATTAACTCCTTTTGAACATTTACTTATAAGTACAATAACAGATGCAATTTTAGCAATATATTGTATGCATTGGGATGTAAACATTGATAATAAAACAAAATATCAAATTGTAATTAAAAAAATATATATATTAAAAAATTTTGTTTTTACTTTCAAAAGTTAATTTATTTTTATTCTACCCCATTTCCAATTACAAACCATTATCTTCAATTTTTAAAAAAATTTTTTTTTCTTATTGTTTCATATCCCCCCCCCTCCCTTTCTTTCTGTTTTTCAGTTTATATTAGTTTATCCTAGAGTTTGTATTTAATTTGGATTCTTAGTACCTTTTACATATTAATTACATGCTATTTAGAGTTGATGCAAATAAATTATCTACAATTAAAAAAAAGGAAAAGGAGAAAATAAAGGGGTGAGAAGGAGAAAGAGGAAAAAAAGAGCATAAATTAGGAAAGTGAAGTCAGGTCACTAGCAATTAATTTTATAGAGTTAGTGTAATCTGTGATTGGCTACTACCAAGTTATTTCTACCTGTTTGTGGCTCATGCTTCATATTGTGAGTATGCCATTGTCCTGTTATGTCGCATGTACTGTTTGTTGCCTATTATGCTTAATACAAAATATTAAAACAAAGAAAAAAATAACCCAAGAAGAACAATGAATCCTTAACGTATTATGGGAATGTCTACAAAAGAACACTTGAAACACTTGCTGCACCAGCCACAGACTCCAGATGCCATCACTTCTGCCCCTACAACATAATACAAATCACCTCTATACAGCCCTCTTTCCCCAGTCTTCACGTCATATTTGACACAACTGACGCTCTGTCAACAGCAATGCTGTGGGGAATGCAACATATAAAGATGACTGCACATTCCTTATTAGGGTTATTTTGTATGGTGTTACCAGTATGATCTAGAAACCAGAACCAGGTCTAGTAGCTGAACTGTCCAACTAACTTTGTTTTTGTTGTGATAGTACTTCATCTCTTCTGGGTCTTAGGTGTGGCCACTGGTGCCAGCAGTCATATTTTATATTTTTAACCAGCATCACATGTAGGATAAAAATATCAATAAGTGCATTAAAAAGCCATTTATATATATTTAACATTAGAGATGTCCAGTTGTATACACATACCAACCTCCAGTAAGTATGCCAGACTAAACTGACTGAGACAACAGCCTAAGGAACGATACATCATGGATACTTTCTTGGAATATGACAACACTGATGAACCTCATCTTTATATTTCAAACCATGTGACCACTCATGGAATTGTAGCAAATGTGATTGCCAAAGATGTTCTCTTGATCTTGTAGAGCCACAGTGTCAATATGCATACAATCAATTTCCTCACCACATTGGAAATTCCTCCCATGTCATATAATCTGCCTTAATCCTATGCCTCTCATCCAGTGTTAATTAGATAAATCTGGTGGGTCAGTCTTTTCACTGCCTTAACTATCCCAGACTAAGCAGTCTGGATTGTTCCAAAATTGAATTCAGTGATTGTTTTTAAATATCCAGGAAATGTATCAACTATATCAACATATGCAGTCAGGTAAGTATGGTAGTGACCATTCTAATGAGATCAATACCATCCCAAATATGGCTATATATGTATATGCTAATAACAGGTGTAAGGTGAGAGTGGTATTTTATCTCCTCTCCTGATGTTTCAAATATACTGACCCTTATGTTGTCTTTTAGTACTCTTATCAATTCACTGAAGTTCTAGTAGTTCTGGTAGTTCTGGTAGTAGCACAGTAAAATGTCAGTATTCATTCTAACAGTAGTCTTAGCTACCTGGAAACAATATCAAAGAAAAATAATGTGGATAGTTAGATAACATATGGTGTTGATGTTTGAGGTGTTGTTTTTGATTGGTTGTTACCTGTGACATTGCACAGATTTGAATATGGGGTTTCTCCTGTCACAGGATATGGCAAGTCATGCCAAGTGATGGAAAGTTGCTCTTTTATCTATGAGTGATGTTAAATCAGTTAGGAGTATCTAAGAGTGGTGTTCAAATGTGGCTTGATATTTACAAGTTGATAAATGCACTGATGTTGTGTCTATTCAGAGTTTTTCCGTTGTTGAAATTAGTTAATTTCTTGTATCTTTCATTTGAGCATGCATACGATGCAGACACCTTTTGACCTTACTTCAGAAATGTTCATGCTTGCTCTGAAGAGGCAAATAATTTACACCAAAAAAATATAAATTTTCCTGTATGAACTCACCTTGAGATTTCTTTTCTAAGGAATTTGTCTAATTCATAGTCAATATTTTTTTGCTTTGTTGTAAGATATGCCAGCCACATTTAAATTAATATATTAATTGGAGTAAGTTTTCTGCTGCACCAATTTTTTTTGTGTCCGGTTCTTGTAAATTGACCTGCAGAAGACATTTAGAAAACTGAGGCTATTATCACATCCGATTTGAATTGTCGTATTAGTCCAGTAATGTTAATGCAACATAAGGAAGTATTGCAGTTCTTGTAATACATTTTAACTGGACTAATTAAAATCAATTGACTTGAAAAAAGTCAAAAGCATTTTCTGTTATATATGATATATGCATTTTCTGTTATATATGATCATGTATAATTTCATATGGCTTTGTTGGTCTAGTTGTAGGTATAGTTAAACAAACAAACTAGAGGCATAATTTGTTAGAACAAAATGAAATTTACATAATGTCATACAATGGCAGTGTCACATAAAACAGACAAACAAACATAGAAACAGAAGAAAAAAATGTCAAAGGAAAATAGCCTATTAGAACAGTGTAAAGACTGTGATGTAATTTGCTATTTATTAATGTATTCTGTATTTCACAAACACAAGACTGTCTGTTTTTTTAAGAGAAAATGTATGCTTTTAAAAAAATTGATCTTCAACTTCTTTAATCCATTCCTCTAGTCTATTGTGTAGAGTAACACAATTCTATAATCTCTTCTGTCGCACTGAAAATTCAGTATAGTACACTATAAGGCTAAAAGCATTATCCTGCTATAACATGGGCACAGTGGAAGAAGATATACCTCATCCTCTGAACCCATGCTGTAGGAAGATGCCACCTTATATGAAGATAAACTTCTACATTTTTGCCATTCACATGTACATGTTCATTACAAAGAAAAAGAGAAGCTTCTTTCTAAGCACCTTGTGGATAACATGGATAACATCCATGGAACCACCATTTATTTGTTTTAAGGTGGAATCCTAGGTAAACTGAAATGAATGGTTAAGAGTTCTTGCTAGCTGAACATCTGGTGGGTACAAATGAGTTTCTTTTGATAATTTTTTTTTTTTTGCTGAATACTATATAATACCAAAAAACCAAACAGTTATCTCCAACCAAATCTTACCCCATCTTTAATGTGATCATTATTTATTGCTGGATAGCTGCAGTTTCTTTTGCAAACTGGTTTCCTTAAATTACTCATTCTAAGTCATTTAATATAGGTTTTTGGATATAATGTGTGCAGTACATGGCATTTTATGAATGCAATATACATACAAATGAGCACATTTGCATTCTGATTTATGTACAGAGTGCATGGTATTACCTAAACAACTGTCTATTTGTGCATAAACCATGACTCATTTATACATATCCTATTAGGTTAATTAAACAATTTATGATAACGTTTACTATTATATAATGTAAGATATGTAAGAAAATGTAATTATATATAATTATTTATTATAGGAACAAAGCAAATATAATTCACTTTAACAGTGTTGAGACAAAATGTCATCAATATGAATATTATTACTAATTATTTATTAATTTTTAAGTAACCATATTACTCTCCCTTTTTTTTTTAACCTAGTTTAACTATTTTTCTTTAAACTAGTCCACTATTGAACAAAACGGACTACTATAAATGACTTAATGGGGACATGTGTCTTTTAAGTGTACTTGATATTATTCATCAAATAATGATATAAACATATTTTATTCTTATTTCCTTTTCCTCCCTCCCCATTTTCTGTATTCATGTTACCTTGGGGTGAGAGTGTATGCATGGATTGCCAATGTAAGGGCAGGCATGCTAGTGCTCTCACTCTTTTCCCTTACTTGAAATGGCATTAATGGCAAAAATGGGTAGTGACGTGTAACATTACAGAGATATGTCACTTCTGGCTCTAATACATGGACAAGCGCCCACAAGGAAAATGGGGGCGGAAGGATCGGAAGTGACATGGATAGGGACGTCACGTCACTTCTGATTACCCCAACGATCTGGAGGTGTCTAACCAAACCTTGTACCACTGTGGACGCATGATTGTAAGATCACTACAGGGGAGGATGTACTAACCGGAACCCGGCAGGTTTAAAAACCACAACTAGGCAGGAACAGATGATACTGATTGAAAAAGCCCACAGCACGTGGGCGAAACGCGTCTCGGACTTAAAGTAATAGTTGGACATTTTATACTTTTGTTATTTGTCCAATATATATATTTTTTATCCACATTTATTTTATTTAGTTAGTTCCAATAAATCAAATATACTTTTTATTGTCCACTTCCTGCTACAAAGAAGGATAGGTGTCCCCTCAACAGACACCCAGATCTGCTATCCAGAACCAGGTTTTCTTGGCTCTTAATCAGGTGAACACAACCAACACCACTGCCTGCTGTAAATCTGTGTTTATATGTAATGCACTCGAGATCTCTCTTTTTATCTTGTTTCTGGAGGATAAACACCACGATAAAGGGTTCAGTGTCACCAACGACACTATCTCTTAAGTGATTTGAGCCTGTCCCCTAGAGGCTCTCATCAATGTGAGTTTGATACATTTAGAACTATATTGTGTATCTACACCATCTCACGGATTCACACTATATTATTTAAATTTGTGTTTCCTTATTTGCACTAAATGTCAATATGAACCTTACACCCTAATTTGGGGTAAGTGTATTATTATTATTTTTTGTACTTTATATAGTGCTCCACTTCCTTTATTAGTATAGATTTGGGCCTTTACTCACATCTAACTGATTTGTTTTCCTTCACTAGAGTAAGGGGATCAATAAAGACAATTCAAAAGGTCTGGGAGCCTTGGGAGAACTGTACACTGCCAGATTGATATGAGGCATGCAGAGAGAGAGAGAGGCACCAACCCTACTTTTGGAGCCATAATTAAAACGTGAAATGGGAGAACAATGTATGAGTAGCCCTTTCCTTGGGCACCGAGCACCCTCTCCGCTCTTATCAACTCCCCCTTCCCCATACGACCCATCAGAACTAGAACCTTGATCACATGATCCTCTGTAACCGCAGCCGGTTCCCATATTTACTACTATTGATGTGGATTAATTTAGAAATAAACAAAAATGTTTAAAAGTCTATCTGTTCCTGTCCAAATCTGAGATGAATAAATTGCATATACGCAGAAGTAAGTTCACACTGACACATGCAGTTCAGGTTAAAAACACTTCAGGAAATGTATTAGCATCTAGTTAAAAAGCGGGCACGCAGGCCTTTTTATATGCAAAATGACATCATCATTGAATATCAGATAATAACAAATAAACATAATTAATTGGGTTAAATGTTAAGTGGCTATGTCAGTGTCCACCCATTAATATTTTTAATTGGCTCAGAGATTTGAGTGACTAGTGAGGCACCCTCCCATCATGGGATGTCGTCGCCATTGCTCTTTAGCACGAGGCTTACTCGGTGGAAAGGGGGGCTTGGGCGTCATTTTACGTAGTTAGTGATGTCAGTCTCGTGGTCTGGTCCAAGGTTCTTTTATGAATAGAACATTTCATTTAGTCGCTGTTCTCCTGGCCTTGGATTATACTATGTTGCAAGTCAACGGAGATCCGCTAACTCCGGGGCTAGTTATGTCCTTAGAGAGAGAAAATACAATCTCTTATTCATTATACTGAATACTGTCAGGAAATTCTGTCATGTAAGGTGAACAAAATGGAGAATTCTGTCATAGTGTGAGATTAAAATGGAGTTAGTACAATAATTCAATACAGGTTCTAATAAAGATTTTAATAATTCTACATCAGTCCCCCCTATGAAATGTTAGATTCTAAAAGATAAACTTTATTTGTTAGTATCAGAAGACGTGTTAGCCCAAAGGCACAGAAACCCTGTGAAGTAACGGTTCTTAAAGTCTTCTTAGTTCTTCAGAGGGACATCATAAAATAGACAAGCTTACATTACCATGTGGACCTGTGTTATCTGGAGTATAGGCACAACAAGTCATGTTGACAGGTAAACGTTGTTGGTTGCAATAGGTATAATAAATGCAAATCAAAATATTATTATTAGCAGTGACGGTTTGGAAAATGGACTCAAACTTTCTTTTAACTGCAAAATCATCTGGTACCCCCCTTGGCACACCTATGGCATCAATATATATATATATATATATATATCAAACTTCCCTTTAGAGGGGTGCTCCTCTTTGTGTTCTGAAGCATGAATGTGGTGTGTCAAGAGTACCTTGTCATGTTTTATGTGTATGGACATAATAACCTTGGCTAGGGCACATTCGCTTATTCACCATAGTATTAAACCTGTCCTACGCTACATCAGTGTAGGTGGACTTGGATCATTTAGTCAATATTAATATCACCACAAACTCAGGATGGGCAAATAATCCTGAGGAAGCTTGGCGTTTGGATCTCTTTATCTTCACGAGTACTCCTTTTGGGGTCCTCGGCTTTCCATCGATGGCAGGTGGTCAGGCATTATTATGGCCATCAACCACCTACTTGTTGATATCTTTAAATTTATTTTTGTCTTTTAACAGGTAATTTTTCCATTAGAGTCAAAAGTTTGTCAAGATCAACAAATGTTACTTCCCATGTTGCAGAGAGAGTCTTGAATCTGGAACAGTGAATCCACTGAGTGATCTCTGCAACTTTCACAATGCACTATTGGGTATATGGTCTTGGTTGTCACATTGATGACCGACTAGGCCTCTGGCCATCCTGGCAAAATGTCTATTATGACTAGTGCATATTTGAACCAGCAACTCTTTGGCACCTGGATATAGTCACTTGGATTCTTGAAAGAGATAGTGAGAGTTAGCTAGGTGCTTAGAATTCTCTTCCTCTTCTGCCTGAGCTGTCCTTGGCACAAATGACACAGGATCGGCAGTAACTGTTGATTAGAGGAGTAATTCTAGGTGCTTCAGAAAATTTATTGATCAAAGTGTTCATGAGGGTCTTGGATAGGTATAAAAAAAACTCCATGGGCCCACTGCCCAGTACATGTTTTTCCGGTAAACAGAACTTAAGAGTGTTGGAGTACAGCTCGTCTTTAAGTCTTTAAGGGTTGCCCCTTTCTGTTTCCAGCTTTGTATTTCTTCAGGATCAGCAGCTGCTTGTCATTCTTTCAGGATCTTGAGATCCGTGGATAGGATCTTCATGGTAAATATCGAAGTTTCTTCAGCGGACACTCTTCTGTCCACTTTCCTTAGTGCACTTGCGGCTTGTTAGGCAAGGCCACTTCTTCAGCAGGAGTAGTAGGGCATCCACCAATTTCTTAATAGCCGTGCTATGCTTAACTGGCGTGCCAGTCGCTGTGTGAAATCTTCTTGTCTTCCAGATTAACATTTTGCATGCCACTGAGAAGGCTGTCAATTTGGTGTCTTGAGCAGATGTGGGTGAGGAAAGTAAAGATGCTTGACGTACCTGATCTTCTGTAGCAACAGCAAATCCAGTATGGTACCTTTCCTCTTCATCCGCAAACAGAGTGGAGTCAGGATCTGGCAAAGCTACTGCATGCCTTGTTGAGAGGTGTCTTGTTTCTTCTTTCATCTGTTCAAAGCAACCATGAGGAGTAGTAGAAGAGATATCCTCACCTATTTCTGTGTGAGATTGAGGGTATTTGTCTTTCCATTTACAGTTCTCTTGCTGCCCCCCCCTCTGTAGAGAGCTGATATCGATTTTTAGTGTTTCATGTTTTATTGAGTCAGGTTCCTTTTATGAGATTTCTGGGGACTTAGTGAAGAAAACATGAGGGGCAGCCACCTCCCAGTGATGATACAGGTGTCTTATTTCCATGGGAATCTGGGTCAGGACCGCACTATTTCCTTGAGAGTGCCCAAAACAGTCTGAATAATAATTTGTTTTTGTTTTTTTTTGTTTTTTTTAGTGTGGTATTCCCCCCTGGGAAGTGGCGGAAGAGGGGCCAGAGCAACTTTTTTTTTTTTTTTTTTAAATATAATGTTGTCAGGTAGGGGACAAGGTGGAGTAGAGAGAGGAGTAGGAGGAGGAAAAGGTGGAGTGGGAGGGAGGAGTAGGAGGAGTAGAAGGTGAAGTAGAGGGAGGAGTAGGAGGGGGAGAAGGTGGAGTAGAGGGAGGAGAAGGTGGAGTAGAAGGTGAAGTAGAGGGAGGAGTAGGAGGAGGAGAAGGTGGAGTAGAGGGAGGAGAAGGTGGAGTAGAAGGAGGAATAGGAGGAGTAGGATTGAATAAGAGGAGGAGGGAGGAGTAGGAGGAGGAGGGAGGAGTAGGAGGAGGAGAAGGTGGAGTAGGAGGAGGGGAAGGTGGAGTGGGAGGGAGGAATAGGAGGAGTGGAAGGTGAAGTAGAGGGAGGAGTAGGAGGAGGAGAAGGTGGAGTAGAGGAGAGGAGAAAGAGGAGGAGAAGGAGGAGGAGAGAGAAGTAGAAGGAGGAGAAGGTGGAGTAGGAGGAGGAGTAGGAGTAGGCAGGGGTGGGCAGGTAAGGGAGCAGACAGGTCTCTCTGGAGGCGTGGGTATGTAGCAGTGGAGGATACATCAGAAATCAGAATTAAGTAGAAATGCAATGGAGGCTGCAAATAGCACATGTACAACAACTGTTAACTGGCCCTATGCTTTCCCTAGAGAAAAATAATAAAAGGCTAACAAGCACATCTGTCTGTACAGGCCTCGAACGCTTCACTCCGTGGGTATCCCGCAGTGGCTAGTCCACTACATCTCCCACACCAGACTTTTGCTCGTAGAGACAGACGCTATCCCTGACTCTCTCTTTTTTTTTTTTCTTCAACCTATCATAAAATATAACTCTTACTTACATCACAAATATACATTATCGCAATTTTATGTCTCGCAAAAGGGATAAAACTTATTTTACTCTTCACTGATAATGTATTAAAACTTACAAAATAGACAAATAACATTGTTTTTCTGCGAGATAAATGAAAAAGATAATGGAGGTTTTGTTAAGCTTTACATTTAGCTATACATTAATTTATCCTTTCTGGTTTCCAGTTTCTGGCTGTTAATGACAATGTACAATGTAATAGAGCAGCAGGAAAAGCTAGCAGAATGCTTGGTTGTATAGGGAGAGGTATTAGCAGTAGGAAGAGGGAAGTGCTCATGCCATTGTACAGAACACTGGTGAGACCTCACTTGGAGTACTGTATACAGTACTGGAGACCATATCCTTAGAAGGACATGGATACCTTAGAGAAAGTTCAAAGAAGGGCTGCTAAACTGGTTCATGGATTGTAGGATAAAACTTACCAGGAAAGGTTAAAGGATCTTATCATGTATAGCCTAGTGGAAAGACGAGACAGGGGAAATATGATAAAAGCATTTAAATACACAAAGGGAATCAACACAGTTAAAGTGGAGTCTATATTTAAAATAAGGAAAACTACCATAACAAGAGGACATAGTCTCAAAAATAGAGGGACAAAGGTTTAAATAAAAAATACTATCAGGAAGTATTACATTACTGAGAGGGTAGTATTTGCATGGAATAGCCTTCCAGCTGAAGTGATAGAGGTTAACACAGTAAAGGAGTGTTTAAGCATGCATGGGATAGGCATAAGGCTAAGCACTTGCTGCTAGTAACAGATCTAGAATCAATACACTATAATGCCCAAAGTCTCGACTTCTATGCATATATAATAATAAAATATCTGGGCTTACATTAAAAAAAAAAAATATGTTAGTCAGTCTTTAATCTTGGTGGTTAACATTATCCAATAAAGACAGATTGGAATACACTCCCCCCTTATCCATTTGTTAGTAGTTAGGCTCATAATGTTTTCTGGTTCTTTTTCAATTAGATCAAAACATCTTGAGACCAATCTTTAATTGTATTACCATTTGTTCAAGAAATCTTTGTTTATTAGAAATTTCTTTTAGTAACCCTTCTTCTAGCATGTTATCAATTTTTTGTACACAAAGTTAAAACATATTGTTACTTAACACGTGAATCGGTATATATATATCCTTTCTACATATTAACCATCACTTGTCACAGACACTTTTCTGATATAGGGAAACATTAGCAGGATTATTTTAGTAATTGTAACTTTCTTGTTCATAATATGTGGGAATTAAGGAAGACAGCATGTCTTAAGATAGGATGAGCATGATAGGAGTAGATCTCGTCAGCCATGGATGGCCAGAACTGACACGATATATGGGCAGATATGACCTCACTAAGGGCAGAGTGAAGGCACTTAAGGACAACCTTCTTTTGTTCTAGGGGCCATTTTCCTTTAGGGCATACTAAGTCTCTCTGGAGGCGTGGGTTTCATGGGAAGTAACATTCTGTTCGGCAAAATGAAAATCTGAACTGTGGACAGACTTGACGGATTAAATAAGACAGTTGTGAATATTATACATCTAACAGCCCACAAAGCTGTCTCTAGAAACATATACTAACTTAATAACTTCTATTCCTGCATCAGATTCACTCCCTAACCATCCTATCAATTTCTATTGAGATAACAAAATACACAATTAGAATATTTTCTAGCAAAAATTCCATTGCTAAAATCTTATCAGTAGCTTCTGAATAACTCTACAGAACACCGAAGAGACAGACCTAAATCGCAAGCATGTCACCACCCCCCTCCGCCCCCTCCCCCCCGCGTCTCACAGAAGCGAGGGGAGGGGGGGGTGTTTTAGCAGAGGGGGATTTGAGTGGAACAAGAGAGAGACTGCCTGCCAGCACGAATTTAACCATGTCAACGCTGTACAGTAACAAGACAGAAGGACAATTACATTACAAAGCAAAGAGACACAAAAACACAACATTTCATTTAAACCCCCACCCTCTACCAGGGTAATGGCTAACACAAAATACAAAAACCCCACAGCGTTTTAAGATTGGGGTGGGATGGTGACCATGGTCAGCTACATTTCGGTCATTACTGACAGGATGATGGAAGTGGTCACCTCCTGGAACGCCCCGACAGGGCACTGGCTGGGATAACTTCCCAGTAACACAATTATTATGATATACATACAGTTCTTAACCCTTTATGATTTATCTCTTCCTCTACCCAACCCTCCTGCTGGATAGCCTTTCTACTCTGTACCATGCTTCAGCAGTACGCAATAAATCATTATCTGTAAGCTTGCCTTTCTTCTCTGTCAGTAATCTACGCCAACTTTCTGGTTGTAATCTACCACATGAAGGCACAGCAATTTTACACACTTTAGCAATCTTTGCAACATTTTTAACCAGTTCTTCACCTTCTCTATCTTCAACTAAATCACACGCGAGCCAGCCCCTAGCGGGCTTACTCGTTTCCTGTCCCATATCCCCCTATACAAAGCGTCCCAAGTATAGGTAAAGGAAAATGAAACAGAACGTCTACAATGCTCGACTGCCACTAGGAAGGGTGGGTCCCTCCCAGTGCGTCTTCCCAAAACGTAGACCAGTCACTGAATCCGTGTACCCTCGATGGTAACCACGGATTGGAGCGGGGTGAGAAGTGTGTGACCAATCACTTCTCTTTCAAGAGAAATAGGAGTGGATAGTGTAAATAGTACAGGAAGTAAAGTAAAAGTAAACAGTGAAAGTAGAGACAGACCCAGGAGTTTGAATGACTCCACACTTAAGACAACATTTAATACAACATTTCAATTGAAATACAGTGCATGCATCAACAGTAATCCCTTTCCTTTACTCTTGTGGCCACCAAGGCCACCTCCCCCAACCTCGTAGTGTCCCCGCTCGGAGAACAACTTTCGTAAGTTTCACTACCAGCGGCCAAGGATAACGACTAACACCGGCCCGAAATCCATATGCCTCCCTCGTTACAGCAGTCCACTTAAGTGTGGCCACCTCTATCCTCACTCCCGTAGTGCTCCCTATGGACCCACCCACAAGTCACACTACCCCGTGGTGATGGAGACAACAATGCCTGCCCGAATCCACACACCACAAATAAATTGGAATGCCACCAGCCTCAGCGCTCGAAGCTGGAGGGTACCATAACCTCTGCAAGCAGAGCAACGTACACAATGAGGCTAGCTAGAATATCAAAGTGACGTAACCGGGAAACCCCAGGAGGCAAGTCCCCTCCACAGATCCCCCAACCCTTCTTTTTCCTTACTACTGTTAGCTAGACAGTACCTAAAAGAAGTAAACAGGAAAACAGGACCCCTTTGGAAAATCCCCACAGGTCCACCCCCCCTTTTTTCCCAACAGTCTGGGCCAAGTGACTCCTAAAAAGGGGTAAAAACAGGCAACAGAAGACCCCCAGGCAACCACCCACGGGTCCACCCCCCTTTATCCCAAAAGAGGGAAAGAACAAAACATATACCACTAGCACACCCAGGCAACAGATAGACTAAATGCAGGTAAACAAATGGGTAACAAGACACCGGGCAAGATATTACCTGTCTTTGATGCCCTCCCGGGAAGCAGTCACAGACACGTGGACGGGTCAATCAAAGGGGCTGGAACATACCGGTGGCTCCTGCAGAAGTCTCTACCGTGTACTCAGAGGTGATCAGTCTCTCTTCCTTCCCCCCCGATTCCTCCGTCCAACAGCGTCTTCCTTAGGACGGCTTACCGGCCGGAGGCCATAGCCCGATGCCCCACGTTGGATGGACGCCAAATTGATGTGGATTAATTTAGAAATAAACAAAAATGTTTAAAAGTCTATCTGTTCCTGTCCAAATCTGAGATGAATAAATTGCGTATACGCAGAAGTAAGTTCACACTGACACATGCAGTTCAGGTTAAAAACACTTCAGGAAATGTATTAGCATCTAGTTAAAAAGCGGGCACGCAGGCCTTTTTATATGCAAAATGACATCATCATTGAATATCAGATAATAACAAATAAACATAATTAATTGGGTTAAATGTTAAGTGGCTATGTCAGTGTCCACCCATTAATATTTTTAATTGGCTCAGAGATTTGAGTGACTAGTGAGGCACCCTCCCATCATGGGATGTCGTCGCCATTGCTCTTTAGCACGAGGCTTACTCGGTGGAAAGGGGGGCTTGGGCGTCATTTTACGTAGTTAGTGATGTCAGTCTCGTGGTCTGTCCAAGGTTCTTTTATGAATAGAACATTTCATTTTGTCGCTGTTCTCCTGGCCTTGGATTATACTATGTTGCAAGTCAACGGAGATCCGCTAACTCCGGGGCTAGTTATGTCCTTAGAGAGAGAAAATACAATCTCTTATTCATTATACTGAATACTGTCAGGAAATTCTGTCATGTAAGGTGAACAAAATGGAGAATTCTGTCATAGTGTGAGATTAAAATGGAGTTAGTACAATAATTCAATACAGGTTCTAATAAAGATTTTAATAATTCTACATCACTATAATGTCTTAAAGCATAGAATTTAGCAGGGCTAACCATACAGATATTTTAGCCATAATATTATATAGTTAGTAAGAGTTACTCTGTTTAAAATATATAAATAATCGAGAATACAATATAAAATAGGGATTGTCTTGGACGCAATAACGTTTTGTCTTTTAAAATATTTTATTAAATAAAAATATAAATATAGACATACAAAACCTTAATAATCCATTACAATAATTTATAGCAGAGTTTATAAGATTAAAGTATATCAGTGAAATAGAATAACATACCCTCCTGAACATGTCAACCTCTCTCTCAGTCAGGATAAAATGGAGCAGCGTCTCTGTCTCCAAAATCTCTCCTCTGCGTCCTAATATCAATAAGTACACATATTTATACCTCAGATGTTAAATTAGGTCATTTTAGGACTTACCTTAACTTGGTAAAGATATGAGGCCATAACTTGGTAATTTCACATGGGAACATCTTATCTATGTTTAGACTAAAACGTAAGGGTGCACACAACATGGGAAATTCCCTGACTTGGGGAATTACACTAACCTAAGACAAGATGGCGTCCTAAAGTCTGAACTCCATATTCACTGAATATGGGCAAGAGGTCATTTATTAAAGAAACATTTTATGAAAAACAATATGTTCCATTTCTAACAACTTGTCAGTTTGTAAAATCTCTTAAAGACAAAGTACACAGTTTAAGAAATACAACTTTTCATTTTAAAACGTGTAATAATTGCATTTGCCCATAACACCTCTAATACTGTCTTCTCTCTGTTATTCTTTCTCTCTTTCTTTCTCTCTTTTACTTCTTATAGAAGTTATATCTTGGGACTAGGTGCCATATTTGTAGCCCTCGGTGGCAACTTCAAAAAGAACGTGCCATTAATAACTATACCATTACAGACGTGCCACATGTGTTACGTATGTTGCTATGTCCACATTTCGCTTCTCTGTTACATATTGAATATTATGTAATTCATAAAAACATGACACTTCTGGAACTCTAAAATGTGTTAGCCATAAACATGCAACATGGCACGTTATCAACTTGTACTATAATGTTAAACCACCATAACACTGCATAATGGCTGTTTTCTCTGATGCATGATAATGATGTGTTGCCATTGTGATTTAATTGATATCATGCAAAAATAAAGAATTGTGAATGCAGGGTGGAATTTTATTATCATACATGGGGCTGTATCTTCGGTTTACTTTCATTACTGAATTGCAATTTTCCCATAGTCTTCAGTGGAGGAATTACTATTTAGTAAGCAAAGTAAACCTCTAGTCTGCTAAGAGAATCCAGCTCAGAGAGTTAGATGTATTAAATGCCGAAGCTCCAAAATAAACTCCTAATTTTTCCCCAATAGTTATTGTTGCACTTGGAAAGCCCTTGCCACACATTACACATAATGTTTTCACCAAATAAATTTTTTTTGTGAAAAATAAAAAAATATAGTAACATTTTGGCAAAACAGTTTATCTTAAAAGTCTGTGATTCAGCTGTTTATGACTTCTTGCCAATTCAAAAAAATCTGTTTTACTTATGAAAGATCTTTGTACAGACAACTAAATCTAGAACACAGTTCTATGTTTTCATTACCTCTAACTATTTTTAGCAATCCCAAAACATTCAATATTCCCCAGACCTCCTAGATTTGTTTTTATGCCACTAAGGCCAAGAACTCTTAAAGCATTACACACAAAGGTATATGGCTGACTTATCCAAATCTCACCCATAACCAGGCCTGTGTTGAAATAGGTGCATATACTCTTGCACCAATACTATGATGTTGACATAAAGACCTAAAAGTTTGGCTCATACTTGATTACTGAATGGCCCTCCGTAATACTAAAGTAAGAAAAATACCCATAATTTACGCTTTTGAATTTGTGTGTCCAGCACATACTGCATGAAATTCGACCCTGCACATATTGCATTGTGCCCCCAAGTGTAACAATAAATATTGCATTGTTTCATATTATCTCAGTTGTAAGGGTTTTTTTACATAATGTTTCTATACATTTAAGTTTAATTCCTAATTGAACATTCACTGCAATTTAAACAGATGCATTCTTAGGATCACTATTCAATTACTGAGTCTAGTAAGTAGTTTGATTGTGTATACTTTTCTAGTTCCAACTCTTGCTGGAAGGAATTAAACCTTGACCTCCTACATCACTTCCTTGTACAGTTCTCGGCTATTGGAAATCGGGTTTCCCTCCAGGTCTACCCCTTTTTTGGTTTGCCCTTACTGATTACAAGGATTAGCGACCATGGAACTATATTACCAGATTTTTCATCTGCCCTGCCTGGCTTGGCTAATTAAAAGGAAAATGGCCTGGACTTGTACTTTGGACTACTCTTCATCTTTTTCCCAAATTGGACTGACAGCTAGTTGAACGTTGAACGGATTTAAAGGTAAATGACCACAGCAATATTCAATTGGATCTCTCTCTAAATTGGATTCTTATTCTCAATTAATATCCTAGGACAGGGGTAGGCAACCTTCGGCACTCACAACAGGTGTTGTGAATTACAAGTATTATGGCCGTAAGAGCATTATGGGAGATATAGTCCACAACACCTGGAGTTCCGATGGTTGCCTACCTCTGTCCTGGGAGATCTCTTGAAATACCTTAAAGGTACAAGATTTCCTATTATTATTTTTCTTTACTAATGTTACAATTGAATTTCCTTTTTTAAATTTAAAAGTACTAGTTTATCTGTAACGATTAAACTATTTCTCAGCTGCAAAAAGGAATATTTATCACTGAAGATCTTTCTTAAACGAAAACTCTAACTACAACTATTGAGGATTAAACAAATCCATGAAACGTTGCTAATTTCTGAATAGAATCATTCCTGAAAACAAAACAGCATCACAAGCAAAATTTGGTGTAATTTTCTTTACTGTGGAACATGTAATGTCACTTCTCCATAAAAATGTATTTCACAAAACCTGTGGACCATGAATATCCTTAAATGGCAGAGGAACCATGGCAGTGGAACCATGTATTAAAACTCAGAGTTTCACCAACTGACTGTAGCTTTTTTCACATGAACAAACCAACTGACACCTTACCTCTGGATTTATATTCATCTTATGTTCAATATTTTACCAGGATAAAACATGGTTCAATTTCTTTTTACATTTGGTACCCCAAAATTAAAATAAAGCATCCATAAAAAAAGTTGGAATAGAAAGAACTTCTTAGTACTTTGCTAAGGGCTTCAAGTTTGAACGCATGCCAGCATTAGGTTTTCACAGAGCAACTCGAGAAGGGGGGGTACACTGGTGTTTTATCAAGAGGGTATACATTGTTTGTATGTAATTCTATAAGCTCTGTCCTGATGACAGTTTTACTTCAAAACTTAAACTTTGATTTCCCCCCCCCCCCTCCAGCAAATAAAAGTAAACATATGTGACCTAATATTAGAAAAGTCCTGGGAGATCTGTGTACTGGCTTTTGTATTTTTTGATGAAAAGCACCAGGCATTTAATAGGTTAGTATAAGAAGTGCAGGATTACTTGGCTATATATACACATATACTTCTTTTTGTTTGATTGTGATTGTGGCCATTTTGTACATTAGAATACATTGAATAATAGCATTGTATTAACCTGGTGAGCATACCTTTTTTTTTATTTGTAATTTGGAAGATAAGCCCACCTGTGATGACTGTCACACCTCTTCCTGACAAGAAGGTTGATATGGGCATATATGGTCCAAATCATAAGTGATGGTCTTATCTTTATTTTGTAAATACATGAACGAAAAATAAACAGAGTGAATAAAGCGATGCAGGCTGAATCTAAAATTGTGATCAGCTGCTATTGATGCTTATAAACAAACATGATGAGGAAACCATTAAATAATAAACAGTTCAAATATAACAACATAAAATATTCATCTAAAAGTGTGGAAAGGAGCATTATTTTTGATAGCAAGAAAAATAATAAAAAAGCTTGGCGGGGGAAAACAGGACAGAGAATGAATGGGAGAAAGTTGACCATGTCGGGCTATGTATGATGGTCAGAAAAAAATAAAAACTGTAAGCTTTCAGTAGAGGAAGTGGGGAAAAGAAACTAATTCCAAGGTAACCAAGTTTCACCAACCCGATCCAACCACAAGACAACATAAAATGTAAATCTTCAACTTTGGTCCTCCATTACTGGTGGGTGGGAACAACAAATGTTTTCCAGAGAGGTGGAATTAATAATTTAGCTGTGTTTAAATGATGTTTAGTTATCTTTTTAAACATCTTTACGCCCATTTCCCATTTCTGCCATGGTGAATTCCAGCAGAATATGCATTATTGTATCTTTTGAAAAAAGGAAATTGATGCCAAATTGTTACACTATCCAAGCTTATTTAAGCTACTATGAGACTCATTGCCTATTGTGTTTCATTCAATCCTCTACTGCATTAATGTACTCATTGATTTCTGTGAATTGACCCAACTTGCAATATGCATATTCCTGACGTGTAGATCTTGACTTTATTGATTCTTAGTAGCTTTCTTATCTTTTATTTGTGTGGTCAAGATCTGTTCTTGACCTGTTCACACATTATTATTTAATCACATGACCTAAACTACGTTAATCCCATGCTAATATGCTATTTTCCTATTTTCAGTCAATGAAAGCAGAAAGTGGGCTTAATTTGAGAAGGTGATCACTGGATCAGCTTAAAATATTCCAGTTATAGAAAGAGAGTTTTTTGGTAGTCTTTTTTAACCAAGCAAAAGAAGGTATCTTATCTAATAATTCTCACTATTAAGAAAGTAAACTGAAATTAATGTGGAGATACAGGACAGAGCATGAAATCACCAAGAATTACTGGGTTTAGTAAAAGTCTAAATATCCATATGATTGACTGTTAATTGAAAATGAAATATTTTGGAAATTTAAGATTGAAATAAATTATATTTTTTAATATAATATATATTGTATTTTAGATAAAAAAGAAATTCTTAGCGTAACCTACATTCACAAGCTGTGACAGTTTATTTTTTTTGCGTGCTACAAATGAACATATTTCCAGCAGAAGTACTGTAATTGTCTGTCATATCTGTTACTTATTGTTCATCTTCATTACCTGCTAATTATGGTATCCTAATTACTTCCCATGAGAAGAAATGCAATATCTAGGGATTGCTAGTTCATCAGTGATTCAAAAATCTTTATCTGATGATATTTCAAAATGCATGTACTTGTTTGATTTATACAATAAATTATGTCAATCATATAAATTGCACCCATGAAATATATCATTTGTTTTTGTTGTCCCTCTGCAGAGCTAAATTTTACATCTATCCTAGCATTGGATACATCAATTATACTTTTTATTTTTACCCCGTTAGCACAGTATTATGTAGATTACATATTTAAGGTCACTGAAACAAGCATAAAGCGTTTGTTTGCCTTGCAACCGTGAAAGGGGACAAGTTCTATAAAATTAAGATAATGTGAAACTATGTTAAGTTGGCACGTTCCAAAAACAGGTCAGCTGTGAAAAGATATTTTATAAAAAGGGAAAGACATTCATTTACATTTTTTTTTATGATTTGAGATTATACATTAAAATTAGTTTACAGGGGAAATGAAGGCGAATTTGCATTTGCTGCTAATTTAAATGTATTGTCTGCTTGCAAAAATTAAGGAGGAGGTAAATCACTTGAAGTTCAGTCTTAAAGGGACACTAGTGTCACCAGAACAACTACAGCTTATTGTATTTGTTCTGGTGAGTAGAATCATTACCTTTTTGCAGTAAACAAGGTCTTTTCAGAGAAAATACAGTCTTCACATTACAGCCTAGTGATAACTCCACTGGCCACTCCTCAGATGGCTACTAGAGGGGCTTCCTGGGGCAGTGCTGCACACTGTGCAGCACTGCCATTCAGTGTCTCCATCCTCTGCATGGAGACAATGAACTTTCCTCATAGAGATGCATTGAGTCAATGCATCTCTATGAGAAGATGCTGATTGGCTAGGGCTATGTTTGACTTGTGCTGGCTCTGCACCTGATCTGCCTCCTTGGCAGTCTCAGCCAATCCTATGGGGAAGCATTGTGATTGACTCATACCACCACTTCTGATGATGTCAGCAGACAGCAGGCAGATCAGGGGCAGAGACAGCAGAGGCAGTAGCTGCAGACTTAAATACAAGTAAGATTTTTCTATATTTAGGGAGGCAGGGTGGGGATGGAGAATGGTGGTCAGGAATATACATTTGTGTTTCTGACCTTATAGTGCTCTTTTAAGCCAGGGCTTTATTTGGTTGCATATTATATTGTTATTATAGAGTACAGTCCTAAGCTTCCAATATTGCTTTAATTTTTTTTTGTGTTTACAAATGAACAAGTTACTTCTTGTAAATTAAATAAACTATTTAGTTTTTTGTGACCCCCCCCCTATACAAAGTTGTATTTATTTTATAATTTTCAATAACATTTTATATATTTTTAAAAGTTTTATATATGTTTTATAGATGTTGCTTTTAGAGCCCATAATTGCTGTTACTAGATTTTTATTTGTGTATGTTTATCATAGATAGCTATACACTTGTTTGGAAACTCTTTTTAATTGGAATTGTCTACTACCAAGCAAAAAAAAAAAGGGAAAAATTACTTATCATAGTCTGATATAAATAGTCAAGTGGGAACAAGGCTGTATATTTGCCAGTAGAGATTTGTATTTGGGTTGTCTATTAAAAACCACCTATAAATGTGCATTTATACATATTTTAGATATATTTGAGAATGCTTATTCTGAGTGGTACATTTTTGTTTTGTTTTAAGAGAAGAAAGAGAAACCAGGCAAATCTCGGCCCACGAGCACCTGACATATTAAGTGTACATTTATCACATGTAAACACGTTTACTTTTGTTTTTGAAACTATCTATATAATAAGTGACTGTTTTCTTTGCGAGCATCATTTTGTGTTGATGAAGCCTCTTCTTCCCATAGGTAAAAAATTCTGAGACGTCATCACACATGCATCAACACACAGGCTTACATTTAAAAAGAAAATGTGCCACTTGTAATTTCAAGTTTGTTCGGATCACCTTGTTTTCTGAGTTTTATTTTAATTTTAAAATCAAGGAGAGCTTAAACTAAAGTGTGCCTTCAAAATGTTATAGTAAGCAGGTACATATATGTTAGTTTTAATGAAACACTATTAAATAAATATAACAATATATGAAATAGTAAGTCTTTAGAGAAAACTTTATTTTTTAATAAACACACAATGATCATAACATTCAGAAATTCCACTTTCTTATTCATTTAGATTGCTTTGTTTTACCAAATAGGCACATAGAAGGAGAATATTCAAATCTATTAATATTCCAAATGCACAGCATATGACATGCATATCATTATGATAATTTCCTCTAATATATTCACAAGCATAATCGCTAAGACAAACAAAACCAAGTACTTTAAAAAAAAAAAAAAAAAAGACATGGGCATAAAAGAGGTACAATAGCAATTCAAATAATAGTTTTCTTTTTATATCATTGAAATACTCATTTCATCAATGGATCTGCTGAGGCGTTACAGTAATTCTAAAACCATTACCACTTCTTACCTTTAATTCATGTTCCTCAAGCTCGGGGCCTTGTTTCAGAAGGCATGTTTTAGAATAAGCTATCACTGCTATTACTTGATCATCTCCCCTAGAGAGCTAAATGTGATATAAATCCTATATCCTTCCTTTACTGGACAAAAAAGGGAGTATAGGTATATGTAATATATCCTAGAAAAAAAGGTGCAAATTAGCCAAAAGGCACAAGGGTGGAATATTATAATGAAATACACCCGCTTGTGTCATTAAGCTGTGCTATCAAGTCCTCTAGGTAGGAGAGTAATTCCCTGCTCTTACACCAACTGCTTGTTATAGAGAATCACTGCATTCAATGATTCTCTATGACAGGATCGTTGGTGGATGAACGCTAAAAATTGAGCAGAAAGGACTGCTCAATATATTGTGAGTACATTTCATATTTTTCTTTTTATTTACATTCATATCATACAGTGAGCACTATATATTTTATCTGCTTTAATTTTTGGTCGGAATCCTCGGTGGACCACCTACTTTGCAAGTTACTGCTCCATATATCCTTGAGTGGGGATCATTCCATTTCACGCACTTCATACCAGAGCTGGATTTTAGCTCTGGAAATTGTGAGTAATTCCAATTTATTGCATATATATTCATCTATACCTACCTACTGTACCATTGGTTGTCCTTTTTACTTTTCTCCACATATGGCTCATTGAAAATACAAGTCATCATCTGGGACGAAACTACATTACGCTACAAAGAACATTCCTCATTTATCTGTGGACTATTACCTTGGACTTTTTCCTCCTTATTTCTATTTTATTGTACTTTTTAGTTATATATTTATGCATTTTTATTAAAGGCGCGCCCTATTTCTTTTGTTTTTCCATTTCTCATTAAGCTATAGGGGATAGGCGTGTACCCCCTTTTTATAGGTGTGCTGCCTCTTTACTACTTTACAATATATTTTCTGTGGCATTATTAGCGCTGATCCTACTTTGATAATTTAGTGTTAAGAATACAGATTTGTGTTCCAAATTTTATAGTGTCCCTTTAATAAAGAATATGCTATGAAATGTTTTCATATCACACATTATGGTATAATTTTGTCGAAAGTTAGTTACCCATTTTTATGATATATCAAACTTCTGGGTTAAGACACTCAGCATAATATCATATTTGATGATACATAATTAACAATGATCTTTTACCTATCCAGATTAATATCATCCTCTAGATATATTTATTTTTCTAGTTTCTGCTTAAAACCTTCTGTGATCCGTGGTCATTATGATACCTATAACTGATTTTTACCTATAACTGTTATTTACCATCCCCCTGGTTCCCCTCTTCTCTTCCTTGACCACTTTGCTGCCTGGCTACCCTATTTCCTCTCTTCTAACATCCCATCCCTAATTCTCGGGGACATAAATATTCCTATAAACCCACCTTTGACCTCTGCAGCCAATAAACTACTTTCAATTACTTCCTCCCTCAGGCTATCACAGTGGGCAAATTCTCCCACCCATGTAGCTGGCAATACCCTTGACCTAATCTTCACTTATGCATGTACTGTATCTAATATCTGCAACACTCCGTATCCACTCTCTGATCACCACCTCTTATTGTTTGCTCTCACGTACCCCCTCACCCAACAACCTCCGCCTAACCACCCTCAACTCAGGAGGGACCTTAATTCTCTTGATCTCCAACAGTTGTCAGCTGACATTGATTCACAACTGCTGTCCATCCCTTCCCTCTCCTGTCCTTCACTGGCCATCTCCATATATAACTCTACTCTTACATCTGCCTAGAACACTGCAGCGCCACTCCAAACAAGCACCTCAAGAAGGACCCGCCCCCAACCATGGCATACTAAATCAACGCGCTACCTGCAAAGATGCTCCCGTTGTGCTGAACGCTCCTGGAGGAAGTCTCGCACCCAGTCAGACTTTCTCCACTATAGATTCATATTGTGTTCATACAGTGCAGCCCTTGCCCTTGCCAAACAGTCCTATTTTTCCTCTCTCATTAGTTCATGTTCCCGCAACCCCGGGCGTCTCTTTGACACCTTTAATTCTCTTCTTCGCCCCGCTGTGGCCACCCCCCAAACCAACTTTAGTTTGTGGTACCAACATCAGCTCATCCTTGCAAGCGCGCTGTCTTGGCGTCACACTTGACTCTGGTCTCACCTTTGAGCCTCACATCCAGCATGTTGCCAAATCCTGTAGATTCCATCTTAAAAACATAGCCCGCATCCGCCCCTTTCTTGCACCAGATACTACCAAGGAGCTTGTCCATGCTCTAATAATTTCACGCATGGATTATTGTAACCCTCTCCTGCTTGGTCTTCCCAAAAGCCGTACTGCACCCCTACAGTCTGTAATGAATGCTGCTGCTAGACTGATTTTCCTCTCTAGTCGGTTCTCTCACACCTCACCCCTCTGCCAGTCCTTACATTGGCTTCCTGTGTGCTATAGTAGTCAATTCAAGGCACTAACTCACACCTACAAAGCACTGAACAACTCTAGCCCCTCTTATATCTCCTCACAGATCCATAGGTATGTCCCTTCTCGGTCTCTCCGCTCTGCCCGTGACCACCTCCTGTCCGTTGTCCGCACCCGTACGGCCAACTCGCGCTTGCAGGACTTCCTATGGAATAGCCTGCCTCCCACCATCAGACTCTCCCCTAGTCTTGCATCTTTTAAGAAGTGCCTTAAAACCCATCTCTTTAGGAAAGCTTATGGCCTCCAAGACTAACCCCTACCTCACATACCTGTCTCTTGCCCTCTCCTAAAGGGCAGCCCACCTTATTTGATTGTAAATTCCTGTCCTACTGTGTTTTACACCCCACCTCCTATAGAATGTAAGCTCGATTCAGCAGGGTCCTCTTCAACCTATTGTTCCTGTAAGTTTATTTGTAATTGTCCTATTTATAGTTAAATCCCCTCTCATAATATTGTAAAGCGCTACGGAATCTGTTGGCGCTATATAAATGGCAATAATAAATAAATAAATAAATAAATTTGAGTGCTCACTATTTAAGACTTACCTCGAATATGGTAGAATATGACTACATATGAAGGAATAAGAGTGAAAATATAAGATAAAATGCACATTTTTATTTTATAATGGCAACATTGTTTAGCAATTGTTTTAAAAATATCTTTGTTTGAAATGCACTAATTTTATTAAATAGTAGGTCACATTTTATAAATAGCAGTTATAGCCATGAATTATAGAGACATTTTTTCATCCACAGTCGTATTCTTTTTTTTTTCGTTAACATTCTGAATTTAAATCTACAATTATGTTTTTCTATCTAGTATAGTGTAAGTTAATCAGGACATTAACTAGAAAGCAAGATATAAAATCTAAAATTTCCGTGCATAGAATATGAACAATTGGATATAGTGTAACTATAATGATCCATTCTATAAATATTTAGTATGCAATTGTTAGCTAATTATATCAACATGTTGTATATGACAAAATAAAAGAAATCGTTTTGACAGTCGATGCCAAGGAATTTTAGAGAACAATTAAAGGAGGTATGGTAACTAGGAATGTATAACCAAAACAGCAAATACTTATGTATTGCTTATTTTCAGTACCCTTTCCTTCGGTTCTAAAGTTAATAAAAGCAGTTTTTCTAGCATTTTGCATTACTAAAAATGTAAATTCACTTTTTTATAATTGTGTAGCCTACCTGTGCACCTTTTCAATTTCCATCATATCCACATTTAAAGTTGATGCCAAAAAACTACACCACACATTCAAGATTGGGTTTTAGTATTGATTTATAAAAAAGGAAAATAATAGTTGATAAGGTAGATAATGTACGTTTTAAAATTCAGTAATTTGTGACTGGACTCAATTAGATTGTGATTTCTAGATTCTAGAGTTCTAGTGTAGTCAAACGACTCTTCCAAAAATAACTAATAATAATAATAATAATAATAATAATGATATTCTATTATAATTATAATAAATAAAATATCTAGACTATTTGAAATGATAAATAATTAATTGATAAAAAAGTTATATAAATCTACAACAAAAAAGACTCAATCAGTGAAACACTTCTCTTATCCCAATCATGCAACCATTTAAAATGCCAAATATGTCAACATGACGTGCGCACTCTCTTTCAATTGAAGTGTCCTAAAGGTGCTACTCACTTATATTCCCAATATTAAGTAAAGCACAGCTCAATAAAAGTGCTAAAAATGGCAAAAAAGTATTGCACAAATATTACATTTACAAATCAAATACACTTAGATGTGTGAAAAAAATCCTGAATTTGCAAAAATCTAAAATGTACAATATGCAATGTGTAATAAAACCTTTTGTGCAATCAACAGCAGTATTGTAAAGTGCAAGATTAACAAGGTATAATACCCTTATAATACAATTTTCTTGTTTGGGGATCTTGTTTTGTTTGTGAGAATTCTTATTCATGTGTGATAGTTTTAAGGTTTGAACATTTTGTAAGGACACATGCCAACAATTAATATGTTACCCCTCTATTTTCTCATGTAAATTTCTATAAAGCTTCAACGGTTTTGCTCGTCATCATAGCATTTCCTAGGCTTTAATGTTTAGCTAGATATCTAACATATCCCTTCCCTTTTTTATATCCATCCTTAATTATATTCATTTATATTAACTGCCCAGTTATGTTTTTCATCTCTGTATGTGCCATTAATACCAATTATGTCATACTATTCATTATCTGCCAATAACTCTAGCTCCCTGATTATGTTAATCAAGCTCCTTTGATTAGCATGCATACATTTGCTGTTATCCTCTCTTTTTTTGAAGATATATATACATATATATATATATACATTTATCATACAGCACACTCACTCATTCACTTAACAGCAATTTCAAAGCTCACAGAATATAGTTGTTATTTCTTTTTTTTTTTTTTTTAAACACCTAACTACGGCAAAAATAATTTGGGCTTAGCTACAGTATATGATCATACATTGGAAAAGCATGTCACAACGCCAAAGTACCTAATTCTTGGCAGGTCCTATCCTTACTTAATGAATCCATTGCTAAAAATGGATTATAAAGTTTGAAACTCAATGCCTGTGTGTTAATTTGCATGGTAAGCTGGAAACTCTAGGATAGTTGTGGAAACATGATTCCAACTTGAGATATGCAGGGGATGCATACAATTTTTTCTTTTTGCACTGTGGGGAGTTTTATCTTGTTTGGTCTCAGTACAGTCTATTGTTACCTAGTTATATGCTCTCAGAGAAACCTCAACTTCCAGACCAGAATTGGTGCCATGCTGATGAAACCCACAAGTCAAAACTGCAGTCTACAGCTGGTTTCTGGTGACTGGTCCTTTTGGATTACAGCTGTGTTTAAAATATTCTTCTATTTCTAAGGGTGTCTGCAGAAAAGAAGTCTGAAACACTATGTCTGTCTGCACTCATTTTCATGTCAAATAGGGAACTCTGGGATAGTTTCTCAGGATTTCATGAGTTTCTGTGCCCAAGGAGGACTTCTCAAACTCCAACTTCAGATATGCAGGTGATGCATAACAGTAACTTTTGTATTTATACAGTGGGCAGTTTTATAATGCTTGGTCTCACCACAATCTTTCTGGTATCAAGTTATATGTATTTTCTGTAAGAAGAGGTTTCCATCTGGTCAGTCTTGTATGAAGGCCAAATATCTGGAGTGTTGCAGTGACGATTGTCCTTCCACCAATTTCTCCCATCTCCACTCATGATATCTTGAGAACACCCAGAATGACCATCAGGTTCTTGATCACCTCTATGATAAGGCCCTTTTCCCCAAATTGCAGCAAGCTCTAAGAAAAGTCTTGGTTGTTTCAAACATCTTCCATTTAAGAATTATGGAGGTCGCTGGGCTAACCATCAATCAACTTTTTATTCCAGAATTAAAACAGAAAGCAATGAGACTGAGGGCCCAGTTTAGAAATAAGGCTTATCCGAATAGGTGCCTTAAAGCTGCATTCAAACGTGCCCTTCTAGTTGACCGCAAAGAACTCATGACTGATAATTTACCAAACAAATCTTTCTCTGAAATCATTAGATGCATTGGTAACTTTGATGCTGGCTGGCATTCAATAATCAAGGTTTTGGAGAGGTTCTGGCCCCTACTTCATCAAGATAAACATATACACAAGGCAATCACTCCGCATTTCTCAGTTACAGCGAGTCAGAATCTGAAGGACATTCTAATCCCCAGTTTTCTCAATACTACCCCCAATAAATCTACATGGATCAAATCCTCTATGATAGGCACCTACCAATGTAGTAGGTGCAAAGCATGTAGATTTATATGGAGACCATCTAGAACAGTGGTTCCCAACCTTTTTTCACTTTTCCATAAATTGTAACTTGTAACTAATATAGCTGCGTTTATTTCAAATGTATTTGTTTTTCTCTGTCCCATATCTCCCTTTACTCTGCCGTAGGCTCTCCATGTTTCCCCTCTGCCCCAGGCTCTTCCTGCTTATCCTCTGACCCAAGCTCTCCCTCTTTCTCATCTGTCCTAGGCACCCCCTGCTACTCCTCTGCCCCAGACACACAAACTGTCACACATGCAGACACACATAAACAAACACTGACACACATATAGATACAGATACACACATATAGATACAGATACACACACAGATGCAAACAATGACACACATGCAGATACACACACCAACATACATACAGGTACAGATGTACAGCCACAATGATGCACACACATACAGATACAAACACTGACATACATACACAGACACACAAAAACATACATACAGATAAACAGATACAAACACTGACACACATACAGATACAGACAGAATGTAACACTGACACACATGCAGATACACAGACACACATATACACACACTGACACACACAGATACACACAATGACACAAAGATACATACTCTCACACACATACAGACACATATACCCACACTGACACACAGACATACAGATACAGACACTGACACACATATACACTGACAGACATGCAGATACAGACATACAAATACAGACATTCAGTCTCAGTGTCAGTGTTTGCATCTGTATCTGTATCTGCATGTGTGTCAGTGTCTGTGTTTCGGTGTGGGTGTCTGTGTCTGTATGTGTGTCAGGGTATGTATATGTGTGTCATTATGTGTATCTATGTGTGTCAGTGTACGTATCTATGTGTCTGTGTACCAGCATGTGTGTCAAGGTGTGTATCTGTGTGTCAGGGTATGTATCTGTGTGTCTGTGATTCAGGTTGTGTATCTGTATGTGTGTCAGGGTGTGTGTCTGTATGTGTGTCAGGGTATGTAGCTGTGTGTCAGTGAATGTGTGTCAATGTACATACCCTGACACACATACAGATACACACTCTGACACACATACAGATACACACCCTAAAACACAGACACACTGACACACAGATACATACCTTGACACACATGCATATACACAGACACATGTACACATACACTGACACACATACAGACACATACCATGACACACAGACACACTGACAAACAGATAAACACTCTGACACCCATGCAGATACACAGACAAACATGCAGATGCACAGAGATACATACAGATACATACCCTGACACACATACAGGCATGTTTGTTCGTTCACCCAATGTAAAGCGCTGCAGAGTTTGTTGGTGCTATATAAATAATAACATAATAATAATAATTTGTATATGTGTCTTTTAACCTCCATGGTACTTAAAGTGTTTTTAACTCCTTAAAACCGGAGGGCATACTATTACGCCCTATTCTAAGCGTCTCTAAATGTCGCAGGGCTTAATAATACGCCCTCTGTTTTTTTGTTACTTACCCGGTCGCCGGCGATCCCACGCTGGCGATCGCGGTTTGGGAGACTCACCTGGGATCCCAGGGAGTCCCCCACAGCAGTTCCTGCCTCCTCCGGCCCCCCCAGCCATGTGAGAGTGAGGACCTCACAATCACATGGCCGGGTTAACTGGCTGCTGCATTGCCAGCAGGGGGACTACCTGTAATGACAGTTAGTCCCCCTGCTAGCTGGAAATAAAATACATTTAAAGTTAAAATCAGTGTAAAAAAAATGATATACTTAGATCATAAATATATGTTCTAAGTATATATATATACACATACATACACACACATACACTGTCTAGCTGTATTTTACTATTAATATATATATATATATATATATATAATTATATATATATTAATATCAAATTACACATAGACTAATACTGATTAAATATATATATAATTATTGTTATATATATTTATATATAATATAAAAAAATAAATATGTAAATACGTTTAAAAATAATTGAAAATAAATAATTAAAAAATATATAGATGTGTGTTATTTCGTTCTAACTGTATTGTGATATTAATATATATATATATATATATTTATATCAAAATACACGTAGAACGAAATAATATATATATCTATATACATAAATATATACGTATATATCACTATATATACCTATATATAAATAAAAATATTTTTTAAAAATTATATATATATATATATATATATATATATATATATATACATATATATTAATTCTACATATATATTTATGTAATATTTTTACATAATTAGGTATTTTACTTAAATACAATTAGCGGGACCTGCCTGACAATCCATGCCGAAAATATAGGGAATTTAATTTGCTAGCACTATATTTAACCCTATAACTTTCCAAGACACCATAAAACCTGTACATGGGGGGTACTGTTTTACTCGGGAGACGTCGCTGAACACAAATATTAGTGTTTCAAAACAATAAAATGTATTACAACGATGATATTGCCAGTAAAAGTGAAGTTTTTTGCATTTTTCAATCACAAACAGCACTTACACAGACGATATTATTGCTGTGATACTTTTTACTGTTTTGAAACAGAAATATTTGTGTTCAGCGAAGTCTCTTGAGTACAACAGTACCCCCATGTACAGGTTTTATGGTGTTTTCAAAAGTTACAGCGTCAAATATAAGGCCTGTGTTTCATTTTTTTTCACATTAAAATTCACCAGATTGGTTACGTTGCCTTTGAGACCCTATGGTAGCCCAAGAATGAAAATTACCCCTATGATGGCATACCATATGCAATAGTAGACAACCCAAGGTATTGCAAATTTGGTATGTCCAGTCTTTTTTGTAGCCACTTAGTCACAAACACTGGCCAAAATTGGCATTTTTTTTGCATTTTTCACACACAAACAAATACTAATGCTAACTTTGGCCAGTGTTTGTGACCAAATGGCTACTAAAAAAGACTGGACATACCCCATTTGCAATACCTTGGGTTATCTACTATTGCAAATGGTATGCCATTATGGGTGTAAATTTAATTCCTGGGCTACTAAACAGTCTCAAAGGCAACGTAACCAATCTGGTGAATTTAAATTTCAAATGTAATATGTTATATTTGATCCTGTAACTTCCCAAAACACCATAAAACCTGTACATAGGGGGTACTGTTTTACATGTGAGACTTTGCTGAATACAAATATGTGTTTTTTATTGCAGTAAAAACAAACAGTATTATGACATTTACAGTTAAATTGTCATGTAGAACTAAAAAAATAACAACATTTCTTATTTTCTCCCATTTTTTTCATATTAAATTATGTTTCATAGCTAAATATTTGATATTAAATGAAAGCCCTGTTTCCCCTGTATAAAATGATATATAATAAGGGTGGGTGCATTTAATATGAAAGAGGTAAATTACGGTTGGACAGACATATAGCACAAATGCCAGGTTTTGTTTACGTTTTGTTTTGCTCACAACGTGTACATTTGGCTCAGTCCTTAAGGGGTTAAGAAAGATTGAAAGGTTAGCGCATTGTTGTTGCTTTGACTCTGCGTATAGCTGTTATAGCTTTGTGTGTTTCTGTAGTGGTTTCTCTGGGAATAATTTTTCTTAGTTCTTATTTTCTGTTAATGCTTATTAATTTCTCCATATTTTAAAAAAACAACATTTTTTTTTATTGTTTCATTATTATTATTATTATTATTATTATGATATTTATAGAGCGCCATCAAATTCGCTTTACAATGGGTGGACGAACAGACATGTAGTTGTAACCAGACAAGTTGGACACACAGGAACAGAGGGATTGAGGATTACCCTTGCTAGCTAAATATATTAAAAAACTTATTTTGTAAAGTTAAGGCAGATGATTATATGTAGATAATTTTAAGAAGAAACATTATAATACAATATAATATAAGGCATAATGTAACTAATTGTACATCAAACTGTTGCAAAATGCACTTTTTCTGTTTTTTTCACACTATATTATGAATTACAAAAAGCACTTTTTATAACAGGAAATTAATATAATCTGGTTGTTAACTTTTTTCATGTGCTTCCTTTATAGTGATTAAATACATTACTGTATATTAATGCAAATATATCGGTGGTGCATGAACAGTTAGACAGTTTGTCTCTTTATGAGACAAAATTAGCTCTAATGGAGGATCATCACCAACATCGTAATGTTCGCACAACTGGCCTACCATAGACTATCCTACTAGGGAGATGCCTTATTTACTAAGGAGGCTATAGACTTACTTGATGAAGAAAAGCACATAGCACTGTAGACCCACTTTAGAGTACCCAAGTCCCCTAAACCCCAAGCAGATGTCCCATGGGATCTGTTGGTGAGATTCAGTGCAGAAGCTGACAAGGTCGCAGAGATGAACGTGGCTCCAGTCTCCCCAACTTGTGCATTTGAGGGCTATGTATTTCTATGGAGATTTTTCCTGATCAACTATTGCCTGGAGGCAAACACTCAGAGCCATTACTCATCTTTTAGGAGAGCACAACGTTGACTTTCATTGGGATCCGAGGCACAGGCTGACCTATCCGACATGCAGGCAAACATTTAGAAGTCTTGGATATCTCAGAGGCAAATGCTTTTGATACAGCTCAGGGACTTTCTTGCCCTGCAACAGCCTTCTCCTTGATTGATCGGAACCCAGGAAATTCATGATGGAACTTGGGTAACATCTAGCCATTCTACCCTGCAGGACCTCAGCCATATAGACGACATACAGACTACTAGCTTTCATAGGATATCTCTGGTAACGGACATGCAGAGCACAGCCTTCTTATCTCTATGCTGATCGACACAGACTGAACTGACTGGAGGAACTGTCTTTTTTATTCTCTGATTTTAGAGAAATTTAGACATTTGACAAGGTGTGTGATAGGCGAATATAGCTAAACATTGTCTGGTGGAAGGAGCTGGTGAGAGAAATAGAGTAGGTTCTTGTTAGACACACTTGCTGTTTACATACTTATTGAGTGGCAGTCTGTAAAGAGAATCAAGGGGAGTTGCAGACAGAGTAAATATGTCTTCAATGGTCTTCTACCTTAGCGAACTGTCTCCTTTACTCTTCAATACTGATGATCTCAGCCAACCCAATGCTTTACAACTTGGAGGCTAAGGCACATGTTTTCTTATTTTTAATACACATATTTTTCACAAGCTTTCCAATATACAGAATCTGACTGATGCACCATGCAAGTGTATTATATTTATTTTACCTTAATACTGATGTTAAGTGCTTTAAAATGAATGTATTTTGTCCCCTGCATTGATATTCATAAAAGAAAATAGCATATTTATGGAGAACTACAGCATTTTGGATTAAGGTGTGTATTATACTTGATCAGTGCATCTGCTTAACATGTAAGTTGAAAAGTATTTTTTTTTTCCCTGTGAGTTTGAAAGAGTGGATGGATTATCGACAAGGGCTGTCGAAGACCCTGCTGTCATGGTCCATATTGGTACCAATGACAAAGTTAGAGGAAGATGGAGAACCTTAAATAATGGGTTCAGGGAATTAGGTAGCAAACTTTACAAGAGGACCTCTAAGGTGGTATTTTCTGAGATATCATCTATGCCCCATGCTACAATGGAAAGGCAGCGGGAGATTAGAGAGGTCAATGTGTGACTGAAGTCTTGGTGTATGAAGGAGGGTTTGGGGTTTTTAGCACACTAGGTCAATTTTTGGCTTGGGTACAATTTTTATAGCTGTGATGGTATGCACCGAAACAGAAGAGGGTCTGCAGTGCTGGGGACAGGATGGCTAGAAGGTTTTATGAGATTTTTTAAATTGTGGTGGGGGAGGGATAAAGAAATCTACAAAATGGAAAGAGGACATAAACGAGATGGGCTTAAGTACAAGAGGGGGTTTAGATGGGGCAGGGGCAAGATCAGAACAAAAGAGGTATGTAATAGTAAGAACAATTCACATAAAGTACATGTGACTCATCAAGCATAAATGTATGCTTATTAATGCAAGGAGCCTAAATAACAAAATGAGGGAACTTAAGGCAATAGCGTACATTAAGCAATATGACATAATAGGCATGGCAGAAACATGGTTGGATTAGACACATGACTGGGCAGCTAAAATAAATGGTTCATATTATTTATGAAGAATAGAAAAAACAAGAAGGGTGGTTTGGTATGTTTGTATGTTATCCATGAGTTAAAGACAAATCTCAAGTGACTGGAATGTGCTGAGGAAAATGTGGAATCTTTATAGATAGATATATGCATGGGGCAAAAGAAGGGGAATCAATTATTCATTGGGATATCTTATAAACCACCTAATGTTAATATTGATGAGGAAGAACAAAATTGGGAAAACTGGGAAACACGTTGATTATTGAAGATTTTAATTGCCTGGACTTATTGGAATAGAGGGACTAGTAGTTCAGCAAAGGGAATCAGGTTTTTGAAACTGTTAAATGACACCTTCATGTCACAACATTTACAACACCAACTGGAATGGAAACTTCTCTGGATCTGGTTATAAAAAACAATGTTGATCTTTTGACCAACATTCAAGTAGGGGAGTACTTGGAAAATAGTGATCACAATATAGTGTCTTTTGAAATAAACTCAAAAAAGGAAATGCACATGGGGTATTCTAAAACATATAATTTTAGAATTGACTATTTTAATAATATTAGGGCAGCTTAAAGATATATTGACTGGAATAAACTCTTTAAGGGAAAAAAACGATAGCAAAACCAACCACAAACTATTTTTTAAGTACATAAATTCTAAAAAACTAAAAATGAAAGTATAGGTAGACTGAAAACAGGTATGGGGCTGTATGTTATTGAAGACCAGGGAGAAGCAGACATTTTAAATAAGTAATATAAAATAAGTAATATAAGTGATTTAATTTAAGTATATATTAACAATATATATATTAACAAAGAACCTATGTCTTGAGATATGCAAATGATTGCTGCAAAAACTTGCAGAAAAATTCTGATTGGATGACTCATGACAAGGTGCTGCCCCTATTCACCCACGAGTACTTAAGGAAATAAGTGTGGGAATAAGTTAACCTCTGTTTTTAATCTTTCAAGATTATTTTCTTTCAGGAATTGTATTGGAGGACGGGAGATGTGGCTCCTATATACAAAAAGGCTTCGGACATCTGTGGCTGGGAAAGTATTTGAAGGGTTATTAAAGGATAATATTCATGAATTCATTGAGAAAAACTCTACTAGCAAAAATCAGCATAGTTTTATGAAACATAGGTCATGTCAAAGTAACGTAATTGCATTATGCAAAAAAGTAAGTGGAAGTATAGATCAGGGTGTTGCAGTGCATGTGATCTACTTGGATTTTGCCAAGGCATTTCATATGGTTCCACACAATAGGTTAGTGTTTAAACTAAAATAATTTGGTCTAGATTAATATTTTTTTCTTGGTTAGAACATTGGCTTAAAAATAGAGTGCATATAGTTGTCATTAATGGTACATTTTCAAGCTGGACAAAAGTGGTAAGTGGTTCTGTTCTGTGACAGCTTCTATTGACCATATTTAAAAATGATCTTGAAATAAACATTGAAAGTCATGTTTTAGTGTTTGCAGATGACACAAAAATCTGTAAAGTAATACAATGTGAGCAAAATATTACTTTTCTGCAGAAGGATTTAGATAGATTGGAAGACTGGGTACTCAAATGGTAGTTGAAATATATTGTAGAAAAATGCAAAGTTATGCATTTTTAGGTAAAGAATGCACTAGCAACTTACACCCATAATGGTAAAAGTGGCATTAATTCTTAGGATGAGAATGTAAGCTTGCTTCTTAATAAGTGACTGGTAAATTCATAGATTACATATGCTGTGCAATTTTGGGCTTCTGTTCTAAAGAAGGATATTATAGCACTATAAAAAAGTGCAGAGGCAGGCTATAAAATTAATAAAAAGAATGGAACACATTTAAACCTCTTTGTTTTAGAAAAATGGCACATCAGAGGGGATATGATAGCATTATACAAATATATTGTGGGCCAATACAAACCATGAAAATCTATTCATAAATACATAGGGCAAGAGGTCATGCATTTAGACTGGAAGAAAGGAGATTTAGTCTAAGGCAAAGGGAAGGTTTTTTTTTTACAGTCAGAACAATAGAGATGTGGAATTGTCTGCCTAAAGCAGTGGTTTAATAAGAATCTGTACAGATGTTTAAACAGCAACTGTATGAATACTTGCAAAAACATAATATTCAGAGATATAATTTGTAATGTGTGGTGTAATAGCTTTTTGATCCAATGATAAATCTGACTGCCATTCTCAGGTCAAGAAGGAATTTTTTCCTAGTTTGTTGTAAAATTGAAAATGCTTCAAACTCGTTTTTTGTTGCCTTATTTTGAATCAACAGCAAAAACAGATGTGGGAAAGGCTGAACGTGATGGACACGTCTCTCTTTAGCATATGTAACTATATTTGACATAACAAACTGTAATAGAGTCAGACAAATATTTTGTCTGAAATATTTGCAGATTGTTTTCTTAGTAAGACTGGTAATTTGTAACAGTTAAAGGGACACTAAAGTCACCAAAACAACTTTAGCTAAATGAAGCAGTTTATGTGTATAGATCACTTTTTTTTCTGTTAATGCTGTAGGGGTCATTCCCTTGTCACACCTCCCCTGGCTCTGACTGACACAGCCTGGATGACAAATGTTTCACTTTCAATCAGATGTAACTTTCTTTAAAAGTTTTTAAATTCAACATTTTATTGTATTTTTAAAATAGGATAAAAGGGGGGAGGGGAGATACAGAAAAAATAAAAAAGGGGTGGGGGGTGGAGAAGGAAGACTTTAGAAGTTTTTATATCCTGCTCTGTTAATTGAACTTTAATTACCTACAGGAGGCTCTAGCAAGTTCTAGCAAGCTACAGAACAGGAGATAGAATATTCTAAATTAAACAGAAGTTGCAATTAAGAAAGTATAAAGATAAGATGACTCCTCACAGGAAGTGTTTAGGAAGGCTTTGCAAGTCACCTGCAGGGAGGTTTTACTAGGTCTGGTGGGCATTTGTTTCACAAATTAATTGTTTAATATTGTGACGGAACGCTGGTACTCCGACTGAGTACCTCCGCCAATCGATGCTCCTAGTGCTCGCTGAGGACTCCAAGCACTCCAACCGACACCATCAGCACTGCAGACCCCACTTCCAGCGATGCAACTGCGCCGGGGTCTCTGCTGTTTCCACCCACCCTGGACCCAAGGCCAGGATCCAGCTTCCAGTGGGTGAACCTCTCTTTCCCCAGAGAGCAGGAACAGGAACAAATCAAGCTATTGCAAGAGCTTCCTCTGGGGAGTAAGTGATTATAGCAATCCCCAGAGTGTAGGTATCCCTTCCCCCAAACATGAGCCAAGGCTTAATGCTGGAACAAGACTGATTTACTGGCACACAGAACTCACAATTTATGCAACACAAAACTCCTCCTCTGGGCCAGGCTAGATAATTGAGTTTCTACAATACACAAAGCTCAATTATCTGCTGGCCAGAAATTATACAGTTTCATAAAACACACAGGGACCCCAAAACATGCAATAACCCCATAAAAAGTATATCCTTGGAACCGGGGGATCTGGGTGAACCACATATCCAAAATTCACCCAGATCCATTCAGTACTTTGGAAAATACAGTTTAATGCAGATTCTGCAGAATGAATAGGCTAAATGAAAAACAATCACTGTATAATGTGTCCCCTGCTGTATAGTCCAAAACCACTGCACGATGTCTCTGTGCACCAAATACTGGCGAGATGGCACCGTGTTGAAAAGTCCAAACAGTGTCTGTGAGTTAAAATGGCCGCCATCCATTGTTCTCACCATGTGCTTCTGATACAGGAAATGGTGGCCACCCAGTAACTCCACAGTATGTCCCCAGATGGTTCTTAAAGGGCCAGCAGCAGCACAACACAAATCCATTATGCCCAAATCATGTCTTTAAAGGGCAATACATCCCAGGGGCCATAGTCACAGGGCAAGAGGCGGGCAAGCAGTCCTCTCCAGGCACAAGTGGCGAAGGGCACTTCGTCACACATCTTCCCTTTGGGGGGAAGACTAAACAGGTACCTGACCTTCTGCCGGTCAGTACCTAGATTAGTCGGGCAGCCCACCCACAAAGAAAAATACGCAGAGTAACCCCCCCACAATAAATGGTACTGGTCTGTAGGTTCAAGTTTGTAGTGGGACAGCGCAGCACTCTCGGTCTCCCTGGTGCAGCTAGGCAAACTGCTGGTGTTGCTTGGGGGGCAGAGGCCAGCGGCGCTCTGCCCTGCTGCCAGCTCTTCCACTGTGGTAACCCGTGGTAAGTCAGGCTCTGATACAGGGGAAATGGGGGGGCAGAGGCTAACAGAGCTCTGCCCAGATGCCAGCTCTTCTGCTGGGAGGGGGTCAGTGGGTATCACAGGCTCATCCACTGCCCCCAGGACCCGGTTGGGATGTAGCTGGGGAGGGGAAGTTTCACTTACCTCCTCCTCCTGGCATCCCTGCGGAGTTGGATGGGGATCTGGACCGCCCGTCCAGCCTCCCTGTAGGACTGGCACAGAGACCGCGGTCCCATCTGTGCCAGTGTGGTTAGGTTTGTCTTCCCCCTCTCCCGGTATCTCTGGCTGCTGTTGGAGGGGGAGGCTGGTTGCCCCCAATCCCCAGGACGCTGGTTGCTGTAAGGTGGAGGGATCGACCATCACCTCCTCCTGGAACTCAGGCCGCCACTGGGGAGAGAGACCAGTTGTCTCCCCTCCCTGTATATTATACTTCCGCTGGGGACCTGGGCTGAATGCCCAGCATCCCTGTAGGGCTGGCAGAGAGACTTCGGTCCCATCTCCAAAGTTGTGGGGCTTAACATCTCCCCTTGGTGAGTTAGGCTGCCGCTGGAGAGAGGGTGTAACAAGCTCCTCTCTCTGAACTGTAGACTGCCGCTGGGGAGAGGGGGTAACCTGCTCCTCTCCCTGACACTCTCTTTGCTGGTGGAGAGGGGAACCAACTGTCTCCCCTTTCAATATTTTGTCCTGCGGCTGGGGTGCGAGACAGACGGTCTCTGCTTCCTGGGGTACACACTGCCGCTGGGGAGGAAGGACGACACCTTTGGCTCCCTGGGATACACACTGCCACTGGGGAGGAAGGATGGCACCTTCTGCTCCCTGGGGTACACACTGCCGCTGGGGAGGAAGGACGACACCTTCAGCTTCCTGGGATACACACTGCCGCTGGGGAGGGAGGACGGCACCTTCTGCTCCCTGGGACACACACTGCCGCTGGGGAGGAAGGACGGCACCTTCTGCTCCCTGGGGTACACACTGCCGCTGGGGAGGAAGGACGGCACCTTCTGCTCCCTGGGGTACACACTGCCGCTGGGGCGGAAGGACGGCACCTTCTGCTCCCTGGGATACACACTGCCGCTGGGGAGGAAGGACGACACCTTCAGCTCCCTGGGATACACACTGCCGCCGGGGAGGAAGGATGGCACCTTCAGCTCCCTGGGGGACACACTGCCGCTGGGGAGAGAGACCAGTTGTCTCTTCCCTCTGTACGGTGCACTGCCGCTGGGAAGGGAGGTCGCTGCTCTCCTCTCCCTGTAACTCACTCTGTCGCTGGAGACGGGGTGTCAATACCCCCAAACTCCACAGTTGGTACTCGAAGTTCCGTGCGTCTTGGTTCTCCGCACTCAACTGGTGTATCACTTGATGGACCACCTCATCTGAAGGGTTTGGGCCAAACCAGACCAGCCGCACCTTTAATTCCTTCATGAAATCAGCACCCTCATAGCACTGTGACAGGCGGATTTGCAATTCACTGGCTGCTGTCCAGGGTCTTGCTAGCTCCATGTTGCTGTAGGTAGGGACGCTGCACAGAGGCTAGCGTTGCCCTCAATTATAAATCCATAACTCCACACGTTACCGGTGTCTCTGAGCTGCTGGTCCTCGCACTAGGACGCCATCCCGCCGCTGCCACCAAATGTGACGGAACGCTGGCACTCCGACTGAGTACCTCCGCCAATCGATGCTCCTAGTGCTGGCTGAGGACTCCAAGCACTCCAACCGACACCATCAGCACTGCAGACCCCACTTCCAGCGATGCAACTGCGCCGGGGTCTCTGCTGTTTCCACCCACCCTGGACCCAAGGCCAGGATCCAGCTTCCAGTGGGTGAACCTCTCTTCCCCAGAGAGCAGGAACAGGAACAAATCAAGCTATTGCAAGAGCTTCCTCTGGGGAGTAAGTGATTATAGCAATCCCCAGAGTGTAGGTATCCCTTCTCCCAAACATGAGCCAAGGCTTAATGCTGGAACAAGACTGATTTACTGGCACACAGAACTCACAATTTATGCAACACAAAACTCCTCCTCTGGGCCAGGCTAGATAATTGAGTTTCTACAATACACAAAGCTCAATTATCTGCTGGCCAGAAATTATACAGTTTCATAAAACACACAGGGACCCCCAAAACATGCAATAACCCCATAAAAACCGGGGGATCTGGGTGAACCACATATCCAAAATTCACCCAGATCCATTCAGTACTTTGGAAAATACAGTTTAATGCAGATTCTGCAGAACATATACAGGCTAAATGAAAAACAATCACTGTATAATGTGTCCCCTGCTGTATAGTCCAAAACCACTGCACGATGTCTCTGTGCACCAAATACTGGCGAGATGGCACCGTGTTGAAAAGTTCAAACAGTGTCTGTGAGTTAAAATGGCCGCCATCCATTGTTCTCACCATGTGCTTCATCCATTGTTCTCACCATGTGCCTCTGATACAGGAAATGGTGGCCACCCAGTAACTCCACAGTATGTCCCCAGATGGTTCTTAAAGGGCCAGCAGCAGCACAACACAAATCCATTATGCCCAAATCATGTCTTTAAAGGGCAATACATCCCAGGAGCCATAGTCACAGGGCAAGAGGCGGGCAAGCAGTCCTCTCCAGGCACAAGTGGCGAAGGGCACTTCGTCACAAATATGTCTGTAAAAAAAAGAATTGACATATATGTTTTTCATCAAAGCTGATAGTGACATGCTTGGAAAGTTAATTAATTGGTGGTGTGAGTGCAAATAGAATTGGTGTGTGTAGATGCAGATATTGGTGGGATGTGCAAGAATTTAAAGTGAAAGTTCACAAATATCTGGAAAATCACATCCTCTCACCCTCCTTCCAAACAGTAAGGAAAACTTAAAATATCATACTATTCCTGCAGTCAACTAGGAGAGCAGTGATGGAGTTCTCTCATCTGCCTCCTATGCTTTAGTAAATAACTCGGATTGTGTGTGTGTAGAAAGTGGATTGTTGATGTTTGTGTTTCTATGTGTGTGTAACTCCTTAAGGACACAGTTTCAGAAATAAAAGGGAATCATGACGGAATATTTCCGTCATTAAGCAGAAATTGATGGTGTGTGGAAGTGAATCGGTAATGTGTGTGTGTGTGTCTGTTGTTGATATTGTATGAAAAAAGAACAAGTGTCTCTGTATAAGTAAAAGAAAGTAGCAGAATAGGATTGGTTGTCTGTGGTTTGAAGTTGTAGTAGTTAATTTGTGTGTATATGGATTTGTGTAAAATGCAGTAAATGTATGGCAAGCAAATTTGGTTTGGCCGAGTTGAATTGGCATAATTCTGAATCTTCACTCAAACCCGTTCATCTATTGCCTGTGTCATTTGTTTTGTGACACATCCATATGCCACTTGAGCGTTATGGAATTTAGACGAATCATTTGAATTTTAAACCAAATGTGCAAGTCTAATATATAGATTATACATACTTTCATATGCTGTGCTTACTACTTGAATATATTTCTAAACATTTGTGATGAGGACATTCAGTGTCTGCAAATGACAATGTTGATGAAGACATTATTTTTAAGTGACATTTAAGAGTTGAGCAGAATAGTTTAAACTTAATTCACATAGAATCTAACAGTTTCTGCTGTCGTATTTCCAATCCATATCCCTTATAAAGAAAATGATTTTAATTTCACTTCATCTGTATCAGGAGGAGTGCCAGTGATACTTTATTTTAAAGTATAGTACATTATATAAGGAACCTTCCTTTTATTGTCTATCACTACACTTGTTAAACATTTTTGAGCAAGAATAAGTTCACTACCTATATTGCTACATCCTTCTTAAGGTCATAACACAATATTAAATAGAGGCAAGGGAAAAAGGGAAAGTGTAACAGTTTAGTTGGCCAACAGTATTAGAAGTGAACAAAGTGTTGGACCAAGTTAAGCAAACATTAGGAGGATTAGAATACAGATATATACAGTCTTGGGTTCTGGGGCCATTTTAAGCATGTATGGCAGGAAGGTGGGGGGAGGCGGGCAGGAGATTCTCAGCCTCCACCTCTGCCAGGTCCTTTCTCTCACAAGCCCCAGCAAGTCAGAGTGTTACTGCACGTAAAAAAAAAGTTTGAGGAAGAAATTGCAATGAGTTCCAAAACCTGGGGAGTTTGAGAGTACTAAGTCAATCACTATAGAACATGGATATATGGCAAACTTTCTATAATTACTGAAACCTATTCATAGGCATTGCCGGAATGAGGTTGCCCAGGGCCCTAGTGAGAGTGAAAGCGCTCACTAGGAAGCGTTGAATGGCTTTTAATCCTATCGGCAACGGCCAGTCTAAGATAGCCTCTAGTTTCTTTGGATTAGTGATGTCGCGAACCCGAAATTTTCGGTTCGCGAACGGCGAACGCGAACTTCCGCAAATGTTCGCGAACCGGCGAACCGCCCGAAACGCCATTGACTTCAATGGGGAGGCGAATTTTAAAACACACAGGGACTCTTTCTGGCCACAATAGGGATGGAAAAGTTGTTTCAAGGGACTAACACCTGGACTGTGGCATGCCGGAGGGGGATCCATGGCAAAACTCCCATGGAAAATTACACAGTTGATACAGAGTCTGGTTTTAATCCATAAAGGCAGAAATCACCTAACATTCCTAAATCACAATCAATATGGATTGACACCTGACATATGACATATTGACACCTTGACATATGGATTGACACCTGTCCTCAGAGCCCCTGATGCACACGGACACAGAGCAGAATAGAGACTGGTCCCCCTACATAGGGTCACTTGGCAGATATGGATTGACACCTGTCCTAAGGATCCCTGATACACACCGACACAGAGCAGAATAGGGACTGTTCCCCCTACATCGGGTCACTTGGCAGATATGGATTGACACCTTGTTACAAACTGCTATTTGTAACGGCCCTTTAAATGGCAAATTGCCCTGCTTCCCTGGGTTGTGGAGAAGCCTATTTGCCAGCCTCCTCCCGCATGACTATGGCCCCTGGGAGATTGTGAAAATGTATGCACTTTTATTTGGTGTGTATGGCCCTTTAAGACTGTCGGTGGGAATATTGGGGCTTATGGACTCTTTATGTGACTGGTGCTGGCCCTTTAAACACCTTTTTGGGACATCAGGAAGATTGGGACACTGCCCCTTTAAGGCCGTGTCCCCAGACTTGTTGGGGACACGGCCCCTTTAAGACAGTGTCCCCTGTGTCCCCAGACCTGGTGCAAACCCTTTGTGCCTGCCTTGCTATTTCCCACTTGGTTCAGTAAATGGGAAATTATTTCAGCTGCAGAGACTAAGTCCCATTCGGCGATGGGACTTAGTCTTTTTTTCAGCCGTTTTTTTCAGCCTTATTTCAGCTGCAGAGACTAAGTCCCATTCGGCGATGGGATTTAGTCGTTTTTTCAGCCTGAAATAGACCGACCTCACAGCCCAAATCTATGGAACTGTTTTGGGCAGGAAAATGTGCTTGCGGTCGGTCATAAAGGGACCTCCAGCTAACTTTTTAACCCCTGGATGGATTTGGCTGATTTTTGGTTATGTTTATGTTTTAAGTGTGCTGATTCCAAATATGTAATTATGAAGATGGGATGTGTAGTTTTAAAGTTACAGGGTATGGCTAAAACTGTATTTTTACTGCCTGTGTTTAATTATGTTAATCTCTTCCCAAACGTCATTTCGTTCAAAGTGGAGAGAATGTTAAAAAAATATATTTTTGTTCTGAGTGTGAGAAATGCTTTTCAGCCGCTTCTAATCTTAAGCATCATTTGAGGAACCATACAGGAGAGAAACCTTATTTGTGGTGTGTTTAGTATTGTTATGATCAGTTTAATACCTTCCGCGTCTCCTATCAGTGGACGTGTATATGGCAGCCATTTTAGGAACCGTGACACCTGGGACCCGAAAGCAAGGTCACCGCTCAACAGGGCTTGCAGCGTGATCCTCCAGGAAGAAGAGCCTGAACTCTTACCGCTGCACGTGTCTTACCTGTGTACATGGAAAGCTGCTGTGGTTCCTGATGAGCTAAAGGCCCTCGTGGAGTTAACATGTCCCGCGGAGAAGCACTCTGTCCTGTAAAGCCTCACCAAAAAAAGGAGTGGTGTAGTTTAGTACTATTTTTATCAGTTTAATACCTTCCGCCGCTCCTATCAGTGGACGTGTACACGGCATTGATTTTTGTAACAGGGAGATGGAAGAAGAGGCTTGGTCGGTCCTCTTACTGCAAATTTGGGGCACTGCGCGGTCAAGCTAATGTGACACCAGATAGGGGGGGAGTGTTTAGTACTATTTTTATCAGTTTAATACCT
>OW240915.1:266971628-267294181 GCA_933207985.1 Pelobates cultripes | reverse complement strand
TAACATTTCCGCCACTGTCTGCTTATACCGGGGGTCTAGTAGCGTGGACACCCAGCACAGGTCGTTCTCCTTCAGCCTTTTTTATACGAGGGTCCCTCAACAGGCACGACAGCATGAAAGACCCCATTTGCACAAGGTTGGATGCCGAGCTACTCATTTTCCGTTCCTCCTCCTCAGTGATCTCAATGAAGGTATGTTCTTCCCCCCAGCCACGTACAACACCACGGGTACCAGATAGGTGACAACGAGCACCCTGGGATGCCTGTTGTGGTTGGTCTTGCTCCTCCTCTTCCTCCTCCTCAAAGCCACATTCCTCCTCTGACTCCTCTTCCTCACAATCCTCTTCCAGCGTTGCAGCAGGTCCAGCAAGCGATGCTGATAAGGCTGTTTCTGGAGGTGATGGTGACCACAACTCTTCCTCTTCCTCTTCACGCTCATCTGCGGCCTGATCCAGCACTCTTCGCAGGGCACGCTCCAGGAAGAAAACAAATGGTATGATGTCGCTGATGGTGCCTTCGGTGCGACTGACTAAATTTGTCACCTCCTCAAAAGGACGCATGAGCCTACAGGCATTGCGCATGAGCGTCCAGTAACGTGGCAAAAAAATTCCCAGCTCCCAAGAGGCTGTCCTAGCACCCCGGTCATACAAATATTCATTAATGGCTTTTTCTTGTTGGAGCAGGCGGTCGAACATTAGGAGTGTTGAATTCCAACGTGTCAGGCTGTTGCAAATCAAGTGCCTCACTGGCATGTTGTTTCGCCGCTGGATATCAGCAAAGTGAGCCATGGCCGTGTAGGAACGCCTGAAATGGCCCACACACCTTCCTGGCCTGCTTCAGGACGATCCTGTAAGAAACCTATGTACTTATGCCTGGCGTTATGCGATCAGATTACACACATGTGCCATACGGCACATGTGACCTTCACTTAACTTCAATGCGCTAACAAATTTGTTCGTTATGCAAACCGCTTTGCGATATCCAGTAAGCTGCGGGTCAGCCACTTTTCCACCTGTGCGTTCAGGGCGGACAGGGAGTGCTTGTCAAGTGTGACTCTCTGCTTTCAAGCAGTCAAACCCAAGGCAATTGACACTGCCGTATCCGGGATGTGGGATATTACCTGGGGAGCTGGGGGGGTGCCGTTGATGTGGAACATGACGCAGCAGCAGAAGAGGACTCAGCCGAGGAGGTTATGGAAGAGGATGGAGTAGGAGGAGTAGAGGAGGTGGCAGCAGGACTGCCTGCAAGTCGTGGCGGTGTCACCAACTCCTCTGCAGAGCCATACATTCCATGCTTGGCAGCAGTCAGCAGGTTTACCCAATGCGCAGTGTAGGTGATATACCTGCCCTGACCATGCTTTGCAGACCAGGTATCAGTGGTCAAATGGACCCTTGCCCCAACACTGTGTGCCAGAGATGCTATTACTTCCTTTTGCACAATTGAGTACAGGTTGGGGATTGCCTTTTGTGAAAAGTAATTTCGGCCGGGTACCTTCCACTGCGGTGTCCCAATAGCTACAAATTGTTTGAACGCCTCAGACTCCACCAGCTTGTATGGTAAAAGCTGGCGGGCTAATAGTTCGGACAAGCCAGCAGTCAGACGCTGGGCAAGGGGGTGACTTTCTGACATTGTCTTCTTACGCTCAAACATGTCCTTGACGGACACATGACTGTGGGAAGATGAGCGTGAACTGCTCAAGGCGGGAGGCGGAGTGGCGGATGGTTGAGAGGGGACAAGGAGGACGGCAGTGGTTGACGTGGCTGAAGATGCTGGACCAGGAGGAGGCTGGCGGCTTAGAGTAGGCGAGCTGCTTGTACTCATGTGTTGATCCCATAGGCGTTTGTGATGTGAGATCATTTCATAAAGCAGTTGGCCACCTAGGTGGGTGTTGGACTTCCAGGCTGGTTCTTTTGCTGGGTTGCAAATGGCATCGCTGTTGTCAGAGGCAGACTACACAAAAATGCCACACTGCTGGAGCTCTGCAATGGCCCGGCGGCCTGGGCAAGATTTGGACATCGTTGATTGGCGTGCTGGCCGGGCTGACAGCGGTGTCGATGCATGCTGCTGTCTGACTGTGCCACTGGCTCCCCATGCGGCTGACCTCCCCCCTGCTTCAACTTCGTCTCTCCCCTCCTCCTGTCTCCCCATCCTGAACTTTCGCCCTGTTCTTCTTCTTGGCGGCGGGCACCCACGTGTTTTATCCATGGGCGCATCGTCATCATCAACCGCTTCACTTGTATCTGACAACTCAGCAAAGGAAGCAGCAGCGGGTACAACATCATCATCATCATCACACCGTACGTCCATGTGTGTAATGCTGCCTGCCTGAGACATATCCCTGTTATCTACATCCTCTGGCAATAATGGTTGCGCATCACTCATTTCTTCAAACGGATGTGTGAATAACTCCTCTGATATACCAACTGAAGCGGCTGTGGTGCTAGTTTTGGTGGTGGCGGCAGGCGGGTGAGTGGTATCTTGAGAGGTGCCTGAAGCTAAGCTGGAGGAGGATGGTGCGTCAAGGTTCTGAGCGGAGGCTGTAGAAGATTGGGTGTCCTGTGTTAGCCAGTCAACTATGTCCTCAGAACTTTTCAAGTTCAGGGTACGTGGCCTCTGAAAACTGGGCATTATTCTAGGGCCAAAGGGAATCACAGCACCGCGACCACGATGGCCCCTGCGGGGTGGCCTGCCTCTGCCTGTCATTTTTGTTGGGATTAGTGGTACTATGCGTGCAAACTACTGTGAGACCAGATATGAGTGGCAATGTGCACTGGCACAGTTGTGCAGAGCACAGGCTGTAGGCCTGACACCCGCTTTAAGGACACTGACTGCTATTCAATCTATAACAGTGAAAAAAGTTTTTTGTTTTTAAATGCAAGCTATTATGACACCAGTGAGTGGTGGCACTGGGCACCGTATCCACTGTTAGCGTAACACACCCGCTTTAAAGAAACTGACTGCTATTCAATCTATAACAGTGAAAAAAGTTTTTTGTTTTTAAATCCAAGCTATTGTGACACCAGATATAAGTGGTGGCACTGGTCACCGTATCCACTGTTAGCGTAACACACCGCTTTAAGGACACTGACTGCTATTCAATCTATAACAGTGAAAAAAGTGTTTTGTTTTTTTAAATCCAAGCTTTGTGTCACCAGATCTAATTGGTGGCACTGGTCACCGTATCCACTGATAGCGTAACACACCCGCTTTAAGGACACTAGCTGCTATTCAATCTATAACAGTGAAAAAAGAGTTTTGTTTTTTTAAATCCAAGCTATTGTGACACCAGATCTAATTAGTGGCACTGGTCAGCGTATCCACTGTTAGCGTAACACACCCGCTTTAAGGACACTGACTGCTATTCAATCTATAACAGTGAAAAAAGATTTTTTTTTTTTTAAATCAAGCTATTGTGACACCAGATCTAATTAGTGGCACTGGTCAGCGTATCCACTGTTAGCGTAACACACCCGCTTTAAGGACACTGACTGCTATTCAATCTATAACAGTGAAAAAAGATTATTATTTTTTTTAAATCCAAACTATTGTGACGCAGGATCTAATTAGTGGCACTTGTCAGCGTATCCACTGTTAGCGTAACACACCCGCTTTAAGGACACTGACTGCTATTCAATCTATAACAGTGAAAAAAGTTTTTTGTTTTTAAATCCAAGCTATTGTGACACCAGATATAAGTGGTGGCACTAGTCACCGTATCCACTGTTAGCGTAACACACCCGCTTTAAGGACACTGACTGCTATTCAATCTATAACAGTGAAAAAAGTTTTTTGTTTTTAAATCCAAGCTATTGTGACACAGGATCTAATTAGTGGCACTTGTCAGCGTATCCACTGTTAGCGTAACACACCCGCTTTAAGGACACTGACTGCTATTCAATCTATAACAGTGAAAAAAAGATTATTTTTTTTTTAAATCCAAACTATTGTGACACCAGATCTAATTAGTGGCACTTGTCAGCGTATCCACTGTTAGCGTAGCACACCCGCTTTAAGGACACTGACTGCTATTCAATCTATAACAGTAAAAAAAGTTTTTTGTTTTTAAATCCAAGCTATTGTGACACAGGATCTAATTAGTAGCACTGGTCAGCGTATCCACTGTTAGCGTAACACACCCGCTTTAAGGACACTGACTGCTATTCAATCTATAACAGTGAAAAAAGATAATTTTTTTTTAAATCCAAACTATTGTGACACAGATCTAATTAGTGGCACTGGTCAGCGTATCCACTGTTAGCGTAACACACCCGCTTTAAGGACACTGACTGCTATTCAATCTATAACAGTGAAAAAAGATTATTTTTTTTTTAAATCCAAACTATTGTGACACCAGATCTAATTAGTAGCACTGGTCAGCGTATCCACTGTTAGCGTAACACACCCGCTTTAAGGACACTGACTGCTATTCAATCTATAACAGTGAAAAAAGTGTTTTGTTTTTTTAAATCCAAGCTTTGTGTCACCAGATCTAATTGGTGGCACTGGTCACCGTATCCACTGTTAGCGTAACACACCCGCTTTAAGGACACTGGCTGCTATTCAATCTATAACAGTGAAAAAAGTGTTTTGTTTTTTTAAATCCAAGCTTTGTGTCACCAGATCTAATTGGTGGCACTGGTCAAAGTATCCACTGTTAGCGTAACACACCCGCTTTAAGGACACTGACTGCTATTCAATCTATAACAGTGAAAAAAGTGTTTTGTTTTTTTAAATCCAAGCTTTGTGTCACCAGATCTAATTGGTGGCACTGGTCGGCGTATCCACTGTTAGCGTAACACACCCGCTTTAAGGACACTGACTGCTATTCAATCTATAACAGTGAAAGCAGTGTTTTTTGTTTTTAAATACAAGCTTTGAGTCACCAGATCTAAGTGGTGGCAATGGTCACCGTATCCACTGTTGGCGTAACACACCCGCTTTAAGGACACTGACTGCTATTCAATCTATAACAGTAAAAAAAGTTTTTTGTTTTTAAATCCAAGCTATTGTGACACCAGGTGTAATTAGTGGCACTTGTCAGCGTATCCACTGTTAGCGTAACACACCCGCTTTAAGGACACTGACTGCTATTCAATCTATAACAGTGAAAAAAGTTTTTTGTTTTTAAATCAAGCTATTGTGACACCAGATGTAATTGGTGGCACTGACTGGGGAAATGGGCACTGTGAGCCTGACACAGAAGCTGGCAACAGTGGCAGACAACTAAGTGCATTTACATTAGATAGAAAAAAAAAATCCCAAAAAAGCATACCCTTATCCCTAACCTAGCTATGCTTTTCCCTATCTTATGAACAGCAGCTACACTTTCCCTCCTCTTACTAAGCATGCAGCTTGAGAATGAATCTAAAATGGATGCTGTCCAGTGGGTGGGAGGGTCTGCTAGGGAGGCTGTGCTGCTAATTGGCTGGAATGTGTCTGCTGACTGTGAGGTACAGGGTCAAAGTTTACTCAATGATGACGAATAGGGGGCGGGTCGAACCGCGCATATGTTCGCCCGCCGTGGCGAACGTGAACATGCTATGTTCGCCAGGAACCGTTCGCCGGCGAACCGTTCGGTACATCACTACTTTGGATCCATTCTAAAACCTGTACCAGATATTATATACAGATATTATAAAAGTTTGAGGAAGAAATTGCAATGAGTTCCAAAACCTGGGGAGTTTGAGAGTACTAAGTCAATCACTATAGAACATGGATATATGGCAAACTTTCTATAATTACTGAAACCTATTCATAGGCATTGCCGGAATGAGGTTGCCCAGGGCCCTAGTGAGAGTGAAAGCTTGGGCACTCCCTCCTAGAGCCCTAGACTTTGTTTCTGTGAGTGGTATTTGTGAGAGTGTGTGTAATGGCTGAGTGCTGTGTGTGGAAGAGGCTATACAGGGGAGGCTGAGTGTGTCTAGCTCTATATACCTGTGTATGTGCCTGACTTAGTGTGCCTGTGTCTCTGACATTGTGTACATGTGTATGTGCCTGTGAGTGTGTGCAATTCACACTGACTTTGTCTGTGTCTCTGGCATTGTTTACCTGTGCATGTGCCTGAGCATCCTTGTGTGTGAATGTATGTGCTTGTGTCTGGGAATGTTTGACAAAGTTGGGGGTTTAATGTGAGAGAGGGGGAGTGACTGTATCGAGGGAAGGGTGGTGAGTATGACATGCTTGGGGTGTGAGTGATTATGGCAGAGTAGGTGAGTGGGTGGCAGTATATGGGGGATAACTGTGTGGGGGGAGTGAAAGTTGTGGAGAGACTGTATTAAACACAGTCTCATCAATTAGTAATGCATTTTTTCTTATTTTTTTATTTTTAATTACATTACCTGCTCCCTGATTTCCACCTGTGCAGGAAGTATGGCAATAACAGATCTTCTGGTGGTTAGGTGAATTTCCCTGTGGTCCAGTGTGGTCCCTGGTGGTTCAGTGGGCTGTTGGTAGAGCCACAGGCCTTTCAGTCTAGTGCTCAGTGAGGATGTCAAAGAAAAGTGGGGAACCTGGCACCTCCGCTCTGACTCCCTTACAGAGCGCCGGAAACGCTGTACAGTGAACCACTAAGGTTGGATTTTTTTTTAAAGAGCCAAAATGGAGACATTGTGATCAGCCTTTAGGAGTGGCATGATCAGATCCTATAATCAAAATAGGAGCTGATGCAAAAGCCCTTTTTAGTGTTTCAAATGCAGCAAGAGCTTCAGGAGTCCATTCCTGTTGGGTTCCTCCTTTTTTAGTCATTTAGTTTAGGTAAACGGGGCTGTTATGGAAGAGAATCCCTTAACGAACCTCCTATAATAATTTGCAAAACCCAAGAAGCGTTGAATGGCTTTCAATCCTATCGGCAACGGCCAGTCTAAGATAGCCTCTAGTTTCTTTGGATCCATTCTAAAACCTGTACCAGATATTATATACTGTACTCATAATGCCTGTATCATGTATTGAACGCTGTTTTCCACTCATCCCGCTCTTTGATTCGGACCAGATTGTAAACCCCTTGCAGATCAAGTTTGGTAAATATGGATGCCCCTTTCAACCTATCGAATAATCCTGTCACTCTCACCTCCTCACTCTGCCACATTCACCCTGTCAATTAACCCCCTTAATCCTGTCACATTTACCTCCCCTTGCCCTGTTACACTCACTCCTCCAAACATGCCACATTCACCCTGTTACATTAACCCCCTAATCCTATAACACTTACCTCTCCTCACCCTGTAACACTCCCTCCTCCAACCATGTCACACTCACCCTCCCTCATTTTGCCACTCCACCTCCCACCTCTGTCTCATGCATTCCCTCGCCCTGTCACACTCACCATGCCACAGTTAATCCTTTACTCATCCTGTCACAGTCACCACTGAAGACAATCACCATACACACAAAGTCATAAAACATAGCTTCGCCACAAACACAGTACACAAGGCCACAGGTAGAGATGTCGCGAACCGTCCGCGAACTTCTCGCGAACGGTTCGCCGCGGTACGCCGCGAGCTGTTGAAACATGGATGCTGTCCAGGAAGTAGGAGGGTCTGGGAGGGAGGGTCTGCTGGAGATTGGCCGGGATGTGTCAGCTGACCGGAGTTCGCTGCGAACAGCTCATGGCGAACCGTGGCGAACCGTTCGCGAGAAGTTCGCGGACGGTTCGCGACATCTCTAGCCACAGGCAGCCCTCCCGTATACACTCTTTCATATACATTGTTTTTTTTATACTGTACGTTTCAAAATAAACCTAAGTTTCTATGAAAATTAAAGTTTTTGTTTTTTGTAGCTCACATAAATTTAAACCTTGTTTATGTGGCCCATGTTATCCTTTGAGTTTGACATGCTTGGGCTAGAGTTATTGGGAATGCACTAGCCCATAATTGTATTACCATGAAAGGATTGTAGGACAAGTGGGGAGAGCTTCCTCTTGACACTTAACCATGTTATCATTACTTGCTAAGCAGAGAAAAATGATTGGGGGCTTTTAACTGTACCCCTATCTGAGTGGAAAAAGAGGGAGACCATTTCATGTCCACTATTAACCCTAGGGACCCTATGTTATTTTTAGAACAAAATCCATTAATCACCATGCTGCAGTGGATAGGGGTCAGTCACTTCCCTAATAATTTCCAGGGTCATGGACCCAGATGTGTTTTTTTAATATTTAATTTGAATGGTGTTGGTATGGCTACTATTTTCCTCAGTACTGTGTAATTCAAGCACTGTCAGTTATGCTGAGATTTCAGAAGTCATGCTCACTGATATTAGTTTCTGAGCATAGCTCATATTATAATACATATTTGTCATTCTGGTAACTAGCTAGTAAACAAATATGAAAGCATACAAAATGACTACCACTTGCCCTTAAATTAGTGAAAGTGATTGAGCCCAGGATTTTTTTTTTAAACATTTACTCAAAATTTGTCAGGACCTGTCTTACAGGTCCTATAGAGATTAATGTTTGTAGGTCAATCTCTGTCTCAGTTGAATCCCTTTGGCTATGGAGGATGTACTTGAAACGGAACTATACGTGGGCCACAACTTACATTTCTACTGTATTGTTGCAAAAAGCCTTTGGGTATAACTTCAATCTTACTAATTTTGCATCTATACTTTATTCATTTATTACTACCTTTGTTATCTACCAAATACACATTCAGAAGTATTCATTAGACTTTGAATTGTCAGAAATTCCTCAGCAAATGTCAAATTAGCCAAATGCGAAACATATGTGAGTTGAAGAATTTTTTTCAATTAGGAATTTGTCTTTACTTTTGAAATTCCCAGGTCAATTCCACCAATCCATGCTTTATTGAAAAACTTTGATTGCTTTGAATTTGCAGCTGTTTTAATAATGAAGCTCTGTAATTTCACTTTTATTTTTTTTACTTTTATCATAATTTATAACTGCTTTAATGCAAGCCAGTGGATTGTTTCACTTCTTGTTCTATAAAGACATTAACCTTTTGAACACCAAACAAAATATTCTAATAGCATTAAAGCACTTAAAGCACTGTCACCTCCTGCCCTCCCCCCACTCTCTCCCCAAAAAATGTAGTATTACATAAAGATATGATATTGATGAAATACTCATTTTGACTGTGTTGGAATTTAATTTGCGTGATTGAACATTGACCTCAATGCTGTACTCTTGCTCATGCAGAGGACCCACCAGATCAAGATAGCTGTACCATCGAGAGACAGGTTCAGGCAAGTAAATCTCAGCTTTACTTGCCCCTCCTGCTACTGGACCCCCAGTGGCGATGTCACCTGGGATTTTTGCAAAGTTTCCACAGGGTGAATGTGCCACTTTAACCCCTTAATTATAGAGACAATTGTACATGTTCTGATCAAAACAAAAAGTAAACAAAACCTGGAATTTGTGCTATATGCCTGTTCAACCGTAATGCACCTCTTTCATATAGCGTGCACTCACACTTATCATACATCATTTTGTTCAGCAGAAACAGGGCTTTCATTTTACATCAAAAATTTATATTAGAAATTTTATTTAATATGAATAAAATGTAAAAAATTTGGGAAATTAAAAAATGTTATTTTTTTACTTCTGCATTGCATTTTAACTGTGAATGTCATAATAGTATTAGCATTTACGGCAATAAAATAGACATATTTGTTTTCAGCAATGTCTAATGAGTACAACAGTGCCCACTATGAACAGGTTTTATATTGTTTGGAAAGTTACAGGGTCAAACATAGCATGTTACATTTTACAGTTTATACACATTGAAATTTGCCAGATTAGTAATGTTGCCTTTGAGACTATATCGTAGCCCAGGAATAAAAATTACCTCCATGATGGCATACCATTTGCAAAAGTAGAGGTAATCAATATGGGGAATTTTAGCATTTATATTTGTTTTTGTGTGACAATGTTGCAAACGGGTAATTGGCAATCAGTGCAGTGTGTGCTTTGTCCTCTGGGTGGCCGCCATTCAGGAGACGAACATGTGGCGGCGGCCATCTTAAACTCCCAAACAGCAGTGTTTTGCCGTCGAGTGTTTGGAACCCAAATCCGACACTCGGTTAGGCAAACACTGCAGAGACCTCCACACTGCCGTCAATTCGTGTAGGAACTACCGAACGGCTCCCCGTACAGTAGAAAGAGCCCCATGATCAAGGGGGTTTATCCGAATCCTCCCCAGTCTCCATAACCCAAGCCGTTCATGTATTTTATTCCCTTTTTCTGTGACCGACCGCAGGGCCAAAATGTATGGAACCCCTTTCGGCTGTTAACTCCAGCGTGGTCAGTCTTTTTATTACCTCCAGGAAATTCCCAAACCCCTGGTCTGATCTGGGTGATTTTTTAATATGTTTCTCACCCAGATCAGGGCTACCAGGGGATGTAATATTTAAAGGGGTACCCCTATGTTTAGGGGTGCATCCAGAAAACCAGGGGAACTGTGTACTGCATAATGGGATTATGAGTCATACTAAGGGAAGGGGATGTGTGGGTGGCAACTCATGTACGATTGGTGTATTGTATAATTACTGTAAATCCCTCCCTTGCATGGGAGAAAGCTTTAAAAGAAGGTTGAGTGATTAAACATTGAGTTCTGCTCCTGATGCTGTGTGTCGTCCAGTCATTGGGATTGATATTGGGATATTATTAGATTGTCTTGCCTGCTGGAATTATTGCCTTATGGATTTTTAATACTTGTTCCTGAGCCTCACTGGGATCTTGAGTGGAGATAACCTGTGGAATATCAGCTCTCTGCTACAATCACTATTTATTTTGTGTTTCTTACATAAATATCACCATTTTTATTTAATTGACAATAGGAGAGTGAATCATAACTACCTATCCTACTCATGGCTGAATAGCAGTGGTTTGAAATTCTGGTTGCTCTTTACATTCTCCTTGTTTTACTGGACACACAGTCAGGGGTACTTACTAAAGTGAGAATTCAAAGTGAATTTTTGATATTAGGCCACAATTGCAAAACTGAAAGTATAGCTGACTAAGAATTTTTTTTTCAATTTGGCTATTTTGACCTAAAAATTAAAAAAAGAGTTTGAATCAACTTTGAATTCTCACTTTAGTTAATAACCCTGAAAATTTCCTTAAATGTTGCATGTCAAAGTTATATGCTGCAGGATTCCTGTGTCCTGGAAAACCTGGCAGGTATGCCATCAATGTTTGAAATGGCAATTATAAAGCAATATAGCTGCACATTTACCATTTCATAAAAAAAAAAAAAAAAGCAGTAATGCAACTCTTGATTAAATACTTAAAGGGTTACTACACCAACCCCCCTATAACAGTGTTTTGATCATACACTGTTTTTGGTCAGAGCAACCCTTACTATGCCAGCCATCCTCCCACTCAAATAAAAAAACAATAACTTATCTTGTTCCAGTGCTGAGAACACAGTTTTCCCAGCAGCTTGATCCTCCTATGGTAATAACCCACCCCACTAGGGATATCAGGAAAGAGGAGCAGAGGGGAGGAGTTGGGTGGCACAGGGTAAAGGAGAGCCACCATTGGTTGTCTGCTATCACCAGTTGGGTTTCGAACCCTGGTTTACATGGTGCTAAACCTTTTCATTACCAGTACACCAGCCTGCCTTTTGCAAATTTACCTGAGATCTGATACCATTGCTTGTAGAGTCAAGGTTATCAGTGACAACTCACTTCAGCTGTGTCTAGTCAGGTGTCTGGTTCTTGGCCTATAAAAGCCACTTCCTGTCTCTTTACCTTTGCCAGATTATTGTGGTTCCTGTACTCTCTAATCCAGCGTGTTCCTGTTTCTCCTTCCTGTTGCTGAATTTGGACTGTTTTGACTTTGCTGCTTCTCCTTCCCACTGACCTCGGCTTGCCTGACTACGATTATCATCTTTCTGTTCCAGTCTCCCATCTCTGCTTAAGACCAGAAGGCCACTCAAGGCTCAGGGGCTCAACCACCTGGGTAACGAGTGGCTACCTCTGGCAGAAAACATTGCTGATCTGGCTACTGGACTCCAAAACTTTGTAACATCAATATCATTACAGAATAATCTGGCCCATTCATGGAGACCGTCGGATCAGATTCTGCATTGGCCCAGCAGGTTGCTTTTAATGCAAGAACTATGCAGACCCAGGCACAGACCATTCAAGTGCTGCAGGATCAGGTAGCTGAACTGCAAAATGAAGTTCGATCAATGCATAGTGAGCTTACCAGCTACAGGGCACATGATGTTGCGGCTGCTGCTACTACTACTGTTACACCTGCACAAGATGCCCGCTTGCCTCTACCAGAAAAATTTGGAGGAGACCGCAAAAAATTCAGGGGTTTCCTAAATCAATGCCGTTTGCATTTTATGATGTTACCTAACCGTTTTCCATCTGAAAGAGAGAAGGTGGGATTTATTTTTTCCCTCTTCAAAGATGAAGCCCTGGCCTGGGGCTCCCCTTTTCTGGAACAGGACAGTCCAATCTTGGGAAATTTAAAAGACTTTCTTGAGGCCATGTGCCTAGTTTTTGATGATCCCAATCGCTGTGCTACAGCAGAAGCCACTCTCCTTCATTTACATCAAGGGAGGCGCTCTGTGGCTGAATATGCTGCTGAATTCAGACAGTGGGTTACTGATACTACTTGGAACCAATCAGCCCAGAGGTTCCACTTCAGAAGGGGTCTCTCAGAAGCTATAAAAGATGAGCTAGCTCGTGTTGATCTTCCTGTTGAGTTTGATGCATTTGTGCGGTTGGCTATCCGTATTGATCGGAGACTTTCAGAAAGAAGATTGGAAAGACAGGGCTCTTTTAAACCAAGTGCTACTCCTACTTTCTATTCAAGAATTTCTACTCCGACCCCACAAACACCTACAGACTCTGAACCTGAGGCTATGCAAGTAGATCTAATAAGAGGGCCATTATCCAATGAAGAAAAACAGTGGCGACGCACTCACAACTTATGCCTGTATTGTGGTAGTGCAGGGCATTATGCCATCAAGTGCCCTAACAAGTCTAAAAGAACAATAGCTATGACTGCTGAGGGTGCACAGATTCAACACCAATCCCAGATTTCAGACCAACTGGATTCTGTCACACAACCCTTGTTTTCTCTGGCTCAGGGTGAAGAAGGTATGATGACTCAACATCCTCATTTGGTGGTGCCTATCACTTTGCAATATGGTAATAATACAATTTCAACTACAGCTATGATAGATTCCGGAGCAGGAGGAAACTTTATGGACATTAAATTTTCAGCAGGAAATAAAATTCAGTCTATCCCTAAATCTTCACCTGTGTTAATGGAAACAGTAGACGGTTCCCCACTTACGTCAGGCCCGGTTACACATGAGACTGTGCCCTTAAAATTGATTCTGGAAGTGAATCACCATGAGTCTATATCTTTCCACCTAATTTCCTCAACACAGTTTCCAGTGATTTTGGGTATACCCTGGCTTGCTCTGCATAACCCACAGATTGATTGGAAGACTAGAACTTTGTCCTTTCCTTCAGAACACTGCTTAATGAATTGTCAACCCTCTAAGGCGACACCTGTTACCACAACAATTAATGAAATGGTTGCTACAAACTTAACTAAGCTTCCGCTACAATATCAGGATTTTGCAGATGTCTGTGATAAGAAGAATGCTGATCAGCTTCCACCTCACAGGCCTTATGATTGCCCCATAGAGCTGCTACCTGGAGCTGCTATCCCATTTGGCCGTATATACTCCCTTTCTGAGCCTGAATTGAAAGCACTTCGTGAATACATACAAGAAAATCTTGCCAAAGGCTTTATTCGACCATCCACTTCTCCAGCAGGAGCTCCTATATTCTTTGTAGAAAAGAAAGATGGCAGTCTACGGCCATGTGTCGATTACAGGGACATTAATAAAATCACTGTTAAAAACCGTTATCCCTTGCCTCTCATTCCTGAACTTCTGGAGAGACTTCGTTCAGCTAAAATATTTACGAAGCTTGATCTACGGGGGGCATATAATCTGGTTCGCATAAGACCAAATGATGAATGGAAAACAGCTTTCAGAACCAGGTACGGACATTACGAATATCTAGTAATGCCATTTGGGCTTTGTAATGCCCCTGCAACTTTTCAGCATCTAATCAATGATGTACTACGGGATCTCCTGGATCAGTTTGTTGTGGCATATTTGGATGATATCCTGATATTTTCTGATAATCTTGAAAATCACAGAAAACAGGTCTGCATTGTTCTTGAGCGCCTTCGTACCCACCACCTATACATTAAACTGGAAAAATGTGAGTTTGAACAAACAGAAATTCAGTTCCTGGGGTATGTAATAACTCCTAAAGGTTTAAGTATGGACGCAAGTAAAATTAAAGCTGTGCTGGACTGGCCCATCCCCAAGAATGAAAAAGATATACAGAGATTTGTGGGGTTTGCCAATTTTTACAGGCGTTTCATTAAGAATTTCTCTGCCGTTATTACACCGATCACTGAACTTACACGTAAAGGGACTCCTTTTCAGTGGTCCAATAAGGCTGACACTGCATTTTCCAGATTAAAGACTCTGTTTACATCTGCCCCTATCTTGGTACATCCTCAGCCAGAATTGCCATTTACTGTAGAGGTAGATGCTTCTGATTCAGCTGTTGGGGCTATACTATCTCAAAGGACTGGACCTAAGATGTTGTTACATCCATGTGCCTTCTATTCCCGCCAGATGTTACCAGCAGAAAGAAATTATGACATAGGGAATAAAGAACTTTTGGCTATAAAAGCTGCCTTCACCGAATGGAGACATCTCTTGGAGGGAGCCACCCATCCAATTACTGTCCTCACAGATCACAAAAATCTGGAATGTATCCAATCCGCTAAGAGACTGTCAGCCAGACAAGCACGCTGGTCCCTATTTTTCTCAAGGTTTAATTTTTTTATTTCATACCGCCCTGGTTCCAGAAATGGCAAGGCGGATGCCTTGTCTAGGATAGCTGACCCCCTCCATACTACAGTAACCAAGGCCACCATCTTGCCAGAGAGCAGATTTTTAGGAGTTACCTTTCCTTCTGATCTAATGTCTCGCATTAAAAAGGGCTACTCTAAAGATCCAGTTTTTCGTGATCCTCCTCGTGATCTTCATATGACCATGCTTAATGGGTTTTGGATTTTTCAACAACGTCTGTTTGTTCCAGAATCAGTGCGACTGGACGTTTTACGCCTCTACCATGACTCTAAACCAGCAGGTCATCCAGGAATCCGAAAGACACAAGAACTACTTACCCGATCCTTTTGGTGGCCTAAATATTATGAGGATGTTAAGAAGTATGTGCCAGACATAAGACTCCTCGCTCATCCCTGTTGGCTTGCTTCAGCCTCTTCCGATTCCTCATCGTCCCTGGGGATCTATATCCATGGACTTTATTGTGGAACTACCTCCCTCTAAGGAACACACTACTATTCTTGTTGTTGTGGACCGGTTAACCAAGATGAGTCATTTCATACCAGCTCGTGGTCTCCCTTCAGCTAAACAGACTGCTGACCTTGTTATTCGGGAAATATTTCGCTTGCATGGAGTGCCTGATGAAGTAATTTCTGACAGGGGAGTGCAGTTTACATCTCATTTTTGGAAATATTTTTGTTCTATTCTAGGTATTAATGTAAATCTGTCTTCAGCTTTTCATCCAAAGTAATGGACAGACTGAGCGAACCAACCAGACTTTAGAACAATATTTGCGGTGGTATATTAGTTACCTGCAGGATGACTGGCTGGATTTTCTACCCACGGCGGAGTTTGCCTATAACAATGCCCAACACTGCTCCACTTCTCTGAGCCCATTTTTTGCCAATTATGGTTACCATCCAACCTTTCTAGTGAGTCTCCCAATTACTACTCCCATTCCTGCAGTCACTGACCGGCTAACCGCCTTACGAGATTCCCAAGAACTGTTGAAGGAGACTCTTTCGGAGGCTCAGGAATGTTACAAAAGAGCTGCTGATAGGCACAGAAAGGAGGCCCCAGTTTATCATGTTGGTGACAAGGTTTGGCTGTCAACAAAGAATCTTAAGCTTAGGATTCCTTCTCATAAATTGGGTCAAAAGTTCATGGGACCTTTTAAGATAATCGCTCAGATCAATGCAGTCACCTTCCGTCTGCAACTTCCGGATTCCATGAAAATACATCCGGTGTTTCACGTGGCACTGCTTAAACCTTTTCATGAAAATACTTTCCCTGGTCGAGCCTTGCCTGCCCCACCACCAGTCCTCGTGGATGGGGAAGATGAATACGAGGTGGAAAAAATTCTTGACTCCAGGATCTTCCGCAACAAACTTCAATACTTGGTTCATTGGAAAGGCTATGGTGAGGAGGATAGATCATGGGAACCAGTGGACAATATTCATGCTCCTGATCTTCTTCAGTCTTTCCATGCACAGTACCCTGCTAAACCAGGAAATAGGGCATCCAGAGGCTGCGCCTGTAAAAGTGGAGGTAATGTGAGGAACTGACTCTGCTGGGTTTTGAACCCTGGTTTACATGATGCTAAACCTTTTCATTACCAGTACACCAGCCTGCCTTTTGCAAATTTACCTGATATCTGATACCATTGCTTGTAGAGTCAAGGTTATCAGTGACAACTCACTTCAGCTGTGTCTAGTCAGGTGTCTGGTTCTTGGCCTATAAAAGCCACTTCCTGTCTCTTTACCTTTGCCAGATTATTGTGGTTCCTGTACTCTCTAATCCAGCGTGTTCCTGTTTCTCCTTCCTGTTGCTGAATTTGGACTGTTTTTGACTTTGCTGCTTCTCCTTCCCACTGACCTCGGCTTGCCTGACTACGATTATCATCTTTCTGTTCCAGTCTCCCATCTCTGCTTAAGACCAGAAGGCCACTCAAGGCTCAGGGGCTCAACCACCTGGGTAACGAGTGGCTACCTCTGGCAGAAAACATTGCTGATCTGGCTACTGGACTCCAAAACTTTGTAACATCAATATCATTACACCAGTCTTCTGTGCGTGCTGAGAACAGACATCCAGTATGCACAGAATTGATATTATTCAGGCCAGAACTTCTGTTATACCTCCGGCAACAAAGGGCTTAATATAGACTCAATATGTGCAGCATTTTTAGTGAAAAGCTACACAAAAATTCTGCACTACCTACAACTTTGCAGGCTGCTATTGCATACTATTAAAAAAAACTTTTAGTTAATTTCAGTTAGCCCTGTCCTTTGTCATTTCTTTTGCTTTTCTTGTTTATGTTAGTTCTATTTTAGCTTAAAAATTATTTTATACTATCATTTACTGCATTGTTTGATTTCTGTAATTGTTTAATTCTATATCCAAAACATATTGTTCTAGTATATAAATTATTTTTCTGTTATGAAAGACTATGGTATTACAAATGTCATGCTGTTAGTACCACCATTTGTAATCCTGGCCTCTAGAATCCACTACAGTCATTTTGTACTATACATTGTTTAGACCAGGGGTTCCAACCCAGTCCTCAAGTACCCCCTACCAGTCCAGAATTTAGGGATTTCCCTGTTGTGTCTAAAGTATCTTTGTTTTTTTTGTTTTGCCACTTTTCAGAAATCCGAAGCACTTCGGTACTTCGGGACTTCAGCAATTCGGTTTGATCCGGTTCACTTCGGTTCGGTTCACTTCGGCAATTTGGGAACTAAGCAATTCAGCACTTTGGCAATTCTGTCAGCACTTACGAAATTCGTGACTTCGGAACTTCGGAACTTCGGCAATTCGGACATTCGGAAGCATCCAAATGTCCGAATTGACGAAATTCGTCCGAATATAAATTTGGACCGAAACGATTTGCACATGTCTAATGTATGCACAGGATTATCAGAGGAGAGTATAAATGACAACACAGGGCAATACATTGTGTACAAGTGTCCAGTGAAAATGTTAAGTCATAAAAATGTACATCATGCACCAGCAGATTGGTATATAATTTGTGCAGTATGTGATAACGGTCTTAATTAGAATTAGTCTCCTCTCGACACTTGGCGATAAACAGGTTTATATGCAAAAAACATGCAGTGCATCGGTTAGGTCCTAGGTTCTGAGGGTTTTTTAAATTTTTTGGAAGAGAGAGAAATAGAATAAACCGAACAACTTTACAACTAATCGTGCCAGTGAGGCTTATTGCGCTGACCACACACATGCTCCCCAAGATGGCGGATGGGCCTTATCCAACAATGCAGAGCCTGTCACTGACCTGCAGAGATACACACAACTTTGTTGGGCGCTCTCTGTTGAAACTGGAGGTGATCTTCAATAGCTTCTGGGCCCGGCTGGAGGCACAAGCTCCTCCACTACGATTTCGAGAACCAGATCACCGTGGAAAACCTCAAGGGTCTGATGAGCCCCCTCAGGGTGTATAAATTTGAAAAGCTCCTGTTCCCCCATCTTTATACCCACCTAGGCTGTGGACCAAAAGGGTCTTGACCAGGTGGCTCAACTAGCATCAGCAGAAGAGTTGTCAAGGCCTTCCGTAACCTCCCGACTGGGAGGATCATGGACTTTGGTAAATCCTAGCCTGTGCACAAGCCTAGGGCTGGAGGGGAGCACATTCATGTCATCTACCCCGGAGCACAATGCAAATATGTCTAGAGTTTACCAACTGAGGGAGTGGGCTGAACAACAGGAGGATAGTAGTGAGGATCAATGCGTCCCAGGCCATTGATGTCAGGGGAGAGAATTCATCTCGTGGTCTCGGAAGGAATGGAGGAGAAGGAAGCCGACTATAGCCCCTTTGTTTTTTTGTTTTTTTAATTCTTTATTTTAGTTTTCAGTGCTTAATGTTGAGTCAAAACATTTCCATGACGCCATACAACAGCCATACAACAGCCATACAACATGGTAACATATAATCTGTTAGTCAATAGGGTGCGGATTATGCCTGGCTTAGAGAAGGTTTGCACTTTTATGAAGTGGCTTAGGCGGTCATAGGGATCTATTCAGCTCTATGTGTTTTTAATGGTCAAATGGGCTCATCATAGGTGGGTCTTTTGGTGGTATAGGTAAGTCGCGGGTATGGTACCGCCTGAGAGGGCTACCATGGATAGTTTAGGGCATCCTATGTCCAAAAGCATGTTGGTTAGTCCTCTTGTCTTGTAGGGACTATGTTAAGTCATGTTTATGTGTCGATTAGATGGTTCGCTAGTCTCAGCTAGGCGAGTGTGCTGGTGGTATTTTCTGTACTGGCTAGGGTTGTGGGGGAGCTAGAGTGGTGATCCGCTTTGGGTAGTCACTATAGGGTACCTGTCAGTAAGGGGTATGCTTGTAGTGTCGAGTGGTCGTTCCCGTGATGGCTTTCCTCCATCCCAGAGCTAGCTTGTTTTACCCAGACTGTATATTCTTAGGTGGGTCTACAAGAGGATGGGCAGTGCTTCAGCATCAGTAAGGGGAGTCCTCTGCGTACTGAGAGATTTTAAAAATAAATCATAAATGTAAGGAGAAAAGAACAACATAAACAGCAATACCATTAACAAAAAATTGGTTGTGTGGTCGGCTGAGACTTCAGGTCATGGGCCAAGGTTGTGTAGTGTGTAGCCCTGTGGTGCTTTTGGACAGTCCCAGCGTGTCAAGTAAGGCAGGACCTTCTCCCGGGTTAGAGCTCTTGTAGGATTTTTCATCCTTGGTTACCCAGAGCGATCTAGGGGTTGCCCACCTGTATGTGAGTCCTGTAGGGTAGTGGTTATGGACTACATGCTCTTGCGCCATGATAGTGTGTCTCTGCTCAGGTCTTGGAAGAAGGTGATTTGGTGCGTCTCAAAGTTGTGGGGCGTTTTTCCTTTAATAGCAGCCATTAGGGCTATTTTATCTGTAAGAGTTTGGCATTGCAAGATGAGGTCTTGTGAAGCTGTCTTTGGTTCTTGTAATGATTTGACGATGCGGTGTACGCCATCAAACATGAAGTGTTTCGATTGCCTGTTGGGTAGGAGCAAGGCCACTAAGCACCTTATAAAGTGGGGGAGTTCCTCCAGTGGTACCAATTCTGGTACCCCCCTGATCTTGTCATTTTTCCTCCTGCCCCTGTCATCTAGCAGATTAACTTGCCTGGTGATAGTGGACTGTTTGGTTTGCATCTGGGTAACTGTATCTTTCCGTGCTTTTAGGTCTTGTCGTAGGTCTCTCACCTCCCATTCTGTGGCTTGAGTGCGGACTGTCCCCACTTGTACCTCAGCTGTGAGCCCCTACAGGTCTGCCTGCCACATTTGCTGCAAGTTGTGTTGGAGTCCAGCCAGCATGGTCTGAATATCCTGCTTGGTAGCTGGGGCTAATTTTCCTGTGTTCTGTGGGTTTTCTCCATCTGTGTTGGCTGTGGCCATGCTGTACACGGAATTCTCATCTTTAGACCTCGCGGGTGAGGCTTCCATGGTGGTTTGGGACAGTGCGGGTGGAGGGGATTGTAGCATGCTGCCTATGTCCCGTTGGGGTTTGGGTGTGCATGGGGTCAGTTTTTGGGACCTCCGTTCCATTTTTTCTGGGGTGTAAAAATCCGCCTCTGCATGCTGTGAGCCCGACTCAAGCCACGCTGTTAACTCTCTGGCTAGGTCCTGTCGGTGGGCGCGGTAGGCCCCAGTGCCTTTGATGCAGCGTTTTGTGCCCGGTTTTTGGAAGAAAGGCATCTGCGGATACAGCAGAGTGCCCAGAGTCAATACCCGTAGCTGGTTTCAGCCGATGAGCTTTGGTTTTGCTGATATCGCTTGGATTTTGCTCTAGGTTATTGAAGCTATTGGATATGGCGGCTGCTCCATGGTGCTGCTGACTCCAACCCCCCCACTATAGCCCCTTTGTAAGTCCCTAGGGCCTTGACTATTAGTTATCTATATAGTTTTCTTATGGCTCCCAAACTTTAAAGAATCTCTTCATGGACCCCCAAACCTGAGCAGTCAGTTTATCCATGATATAGCTCTCTTTGAGCTTTTAGAGCACCATGGTTATGGGAGAAGTGGTGAGTTTTAGCCATGTTTGGGCTAGGGCACGTCTAGCAGCAGTGTAATTTGATTAAACAGCTGCTGTTCTGCCCTATTCCAATCATCAAAAGGTTTTGCAAGTAGAAAGGCCCATGGGTTCAGGTCAACCGGTTTAGAAAGTATTTGGGATATCAGTGTCATGACTTCCTTCCAAAACAATGTTACTTTATGGCAACTCCACCACATAGGTTCATGGTTCCCTTGGCCCGCAGTGTCGCCAACCGAGATCCGTGGGTGTTTTTTTTCATGTAATACAATTTAACTGGTGTGGTGTACCACCTGAACATTGTTTTGTAAGATTGTTCTTACATTGTGACACAGATGGTAGTTTTAGAGTTAGCCTCCCATATATCCTGCCAGTCAACACCCTTCAGAGTCTCCCCTAGCTCAGATTCCTATTTGTGAATGTAATGTAACTCTCCCCAGTCTTTCATGGTGGAGCAGAGGTGGGAGTAGAGCTGGGTGATCATGCCTCTCTGGTATGTTTCTTTATGGCATATTCATTCAAAAATGTCGGTTGAGTTCTGGCTGCCGCCTTTATAGTAGGTTCGCTAGCAAAATTTTGGATTTGAAGATATCTAATAAACTCTGACTGGGTTGTTCTACTTTGTAGTTCTGTAATGGGAACCATGAAGTCCTCAACATAGTGTTGAGGAACTCTCTGGAGCCCTGCATGTTCCGTGCCCCTGAAATCTCTGGCTCTCATGCCTTGGCAAAAGCTCTGTTATAATATATTGGGGTGAGAGGGGAAGGGGAGGACATTAGTTTGTATTTTTGTGTGGATTTATCTCAGATCTGGATCGACTTTGTAATGGACGGGCAAGTCATACGAAGAAGTACCAGAGAGCTATTTGTGCTATTTAGGTGGCCAGATAGTAAAAAGTGAGGCAGTCCCAGTCCTGTAGTATGTTACGAGATACCCTATGTCTTTTGTCTTGCCAGATGAACCGCTCTTTGGCCCTCTGGAGGGGGACTAGTTCTTGTCTCGAGATGGGGAGAGGCAGGACTTGGAATAAGAATAAAATTTGAGGGAGGATGTTCATTTTTACGGAATGTATTCTTCCGATCCAGGAAAGGGGTTTATCTTTCCAGGTTTCCATATCCGAGATGAGTGTGCTGATTATGTGTAATTTAGTTGATGTAATTGGGAGGGATCGGCCGGTAGCTTGATACCTAGATATGTGATAGATGTAGGTAAGATATTTATGTGGTAGGAATTCTTGATCTGTAAGACGTCCACCGCTGAAAGAGTTGTATGGATAGCACTAGATTTTCCCATGTTGACTTTGTAATTGGAGATAGCGCTGTATGTTGTGAGAAGTGGGATCAGGACTCGCATGGATGTAACAGGGTTGGTTAAGGTGAGAAGGACATTGTCAGCATATCCAGAGACCAGGAATTCTTGGTCTCCCACCCTTGCGTCAGTTATTAAGGGGTGTTCTCTAATCGCCTGCATGAGAAGTTCGATATTCAGAACAAATAGTAAGGGGGAGAGAGGGCAACCCTGTCGGGTGCCATTTCCTAGAGTGAAAAGTGGGCAGACAGTTCCTGAGATTTTTACTTGTGATTTTTACTTGTGCTGTAACATTGGTATATAAAGCTCGAACCCCAGTAATGAATGGGGGGGAGGGACCCAAGTACTCTAGTAGTTTAAACATGTATGGGCATTTTACTTGGTCGAAAGCTTTTTCAGCGTCGAGGGAAAGGACTAGTGAAGGTGTCTGACAATTTCCAGATTACAGTTATATTACAGATAATGTTCTCGAAGAGCTGCCTACCCGGTATGAAACCTACTTGGTCTGCAAGGATTAAGTGCGTTAAAAAAGGGTTTAGTCTCCCAGCGAGTATTTTGGCTGAATTTTGCTGTCATGGTTAATGAGATGGCTCAGTATGCCTCTGGTATAGTGTTGTCCTTTCCTGGTTTAGGGATTAGGACTATATTGGCCCGCGTCATGTCCCCATCAAGTATATTGGTGAATTGTTGTTTTTTTTTTCTTTTTATGACTTGCTATTTTGATATGATATGATATATTCCTTTAGGTCTTTCAGGAGGGAGGTTTTCAATCTCCAGGTCCACGGGGAGGGGGTGTGTAGTCCACTAAAGTATATCGCAATGTCCGCATAGTCGGACCACGTTATGGATCCAATTTCTGTTTTCATGACTTTTGAGAAGCCTGCATGGTTTGTAAAAAAGAAATCAATTCCCAAATATGTGTCATGGGGGGAGGAATAAAACGTGAAATCTCCGTGGTCAGGGTGTTGTGCCCTCCATGCATCCAAGAGCCCGTCTTCTGAACAAAATGGTATAGAAGTTTATCTTGACCGCCCATACCAGCATGAGATTGTGAGATTCCAGGACATATGCTCCTGTCGGTGGCAGGGGACTGGATGGCATTGAAGTCACCGTTGAGTAGAATGATCCCAGATGACAGTCAATAATGTCAGAGAGGTGGTCCCAAAAGCCAGGTGTGGGGGCCTTGGGTGCATATATATTGATAAAGTGTATGGTTTGCGAGTGTAGTCGACCTGTTGCCAGTATGTACCTACCCTCCAGATCTGAAATTGTGTGGGAGATAAGGATCGGACATTTCTTATGACAAGACAACCACTCCACTACATTTGTGATAGGCTCTAGCTTCAATGGCCACATTGTACATATGATCTCGAAGGGAAATGAGGGCAGAGTTTGGTAGGTGTGTTTCCTAGATAAAAGCTATGTCAGGGTTCAATCTCTTAAGTTCCCTAAATAGTGTGTGTCTTTTGTGTGGGGCATTCAAGCCTTTCATATTGAGAGATGAGATCTTCAGAGCCATGTTGGGTTAATCCAGAGCGCCATATGGAACATTAGCTTAGGAAGACAAGACTTATCACCAGGTAAGGCGTGGATAGGAAGGGTGTACGCTCTTTCCCACCACCGCTCCAATACACGAGTAATAAAGACATGATGGAATTGAACTGAATAGGATGCACCGCCGACCATAGGGAGGGAAGATATGGAGTGAGAATAGAAAGAGAAGGCAAGAGAGAGAGGAGAGGAAGAAAGGAAGGCGATTACTCTATTGTACTATTAGTCTGGTCTTATACATCACCAGACCACGGGGGTGTGCATTGGCCTCTGATTCCATCGCGACAAATACCAAAGGGTAACATGGACCGTTTCACCGGGGAGATCCCCCTAAGCCATGAAATTTAACATAACTAGAACATTAAATGCAAAATATCTAAAATACGTAACATATTGTTTCAAAGTCCAAAGGGAATCAGAAGTGGCAATTACTATATATACAGGTCATACATGGCCAACAGTTCCTACAAACCCTGGTTCAGTAAATAGGGACTAGGGAAGGGTGTAAGAATGGAGAGGGGAGGGAGAGCCTAGTCTAGGGCCACACCCAGATGGTAGTTGAGTATACGTTGTTTGAGAGATCAACTCCATGGTTGTTAGCTTGCAAGTAGGCAAGGGACATTGTACCACAACCAATGTTCGGTGAAGGGATGGTAAGGTCATGAGCAAACATTATAGGCTAGCGGTCAACCCCATCTATGACTTGTATCATGATTGGTATGTCTACTGGAACGTTTTTTTTTTCATCGACTAGCAATCAAATCTAGGTTTGTGAGTGAGCTGTTAGTTCTCCATATGCTTGTTCTCCGTTACCTTGGTGACGGGTAACATGTGCTGTATGAGTATTGGCATTGCTATGGTCTGACCCTGGATTGGTCCCTGTATGCTGGCCAACTACACCATGTAACCTCGGGGCATCTATGGAGGAGGGCGAGGAGGGAGGAATTTATCTCATAGTCAGGAGGCATTAATACCAGTCTATGGTGGGAAGGGAGAGTGAAACCCATTGGAGGTTAGTGGTCCTGGGGGGGAAACTGTACATAGTGCAGGTTTTTTTTTAGTGGCCCAATCAGTTGTAGTGGGCTATGGAGGGGGGGGGGATTGGAGTAACATGCTATGGAGAGGGAAGGGGTGGAGGGAAGGGAAGGTCTGCGGGGTCAGAAAGGTTACACCTGTCTGTGGTCACAGTGTCCTGATTGATCACCAACAGAGCCAGAAAACTATATACAAACATGTATATAACTTTTGAGCATCACACATGTTCGCAAAAAACAACTGTATCGACCAAGTTTGAAAGGGGAGTGGTAATATGATAAACAGGAAGGCCTGCGTTTGTACCAGCAGAGTAATTACCTGATAGGGTCAGTAAGATAACGATCCCTAGATGTACCGGGGCCTTATCAAAGCGCAGTATGCTAGTTGATTCTCAGGGAAAATATATAACTATGTACAACATTTCATGAACAGAAACAAACATGCAATTCGTGAGCGGTACCCTTTGTCACCTATCAGGTTATATACTAAAAATGATATTGTGATCAAGGTGTCATATGAGTGTCTCTTAGGTCTTCTCCCTGAAATTGGTTCCATTTGGATCTGGTATGAATGGGGGTCTATATTGGGGAAGAATTAGATTAAAATAGGATTGCAGGAGTTGAAGAGAAATAACTGGGGATGAGTGGGTAAGCCAGTCCTGCATGGGTATAAGTGTGGTTGGCTCTATCTCCTTGAGAGCTGGGTAGGTCCCGTAGTGAGTCTGGGTACCCGTTGCCCACCCCACTGTAGAGCAAGGACCCGAGGTTGTCATATTAAGTCCCCAGTACCTTAGTGCCTCTTGCTAGGCCAATGTGGGTGACCGGGCATGAGGGGTGGAAGCAGGCATCATTAAAGAGGTTGGTTATGTGAGCTGTTACTTTCTGTCACTCGGTAGCCGAATACCAGTCTCGTGGCAAAGTCGGTATGGCCGTGGCTGTCTTAGTCGGTAGGGTGAGATTCTCCAGATCTTTGATTCCCAGGGTTTGGAGAAAGCGCGCTGGATTTGCGCCAGGTAAGAGGATATTAGGCCTACCTTTCTTGAAAACTAGGAGTTTAAATGGATGGCCCCATGTCTTGGCTCTGAGGTCGGTGACTGGTTTCCATTCCCGGGCTTTGTATGTTACCGGGCTGTCGCAGGACCGTTTCAGCACTGCCTCTGTAGTTTGAAAATGGAGGAAGCACACAATGATGTCCCAAGGCTGCGAATGATCTTCACGCTGCATGTGGAGGGCTCTGTGTGCTCTGTCAATGAGCCAGTGGTCCTCAGGGATGTGGGGCAGCAACAGCTTCAGGACATTGCGAACCATGACTGTAAGTGTGCCCTCATCCTGCTGTTCTGGAAGGCCGGTGATGCGGAGATTGTTGCGGCACTGTTTGCCAAGTCCTCAAAGGCCACTTCCAGGCGTGTGGTAAGATGGGTTACATGGTCGGCCACACCACTGTAGTGGTTTCCATGCGTTGTGCTAGGGCCGCTGTTCTCGTGCCCAGCAAATGGATCTCCACCATCACTGCTCTGGAGTTGCGCCCGGTAGGCCTTGACTGCTGCTAATTCAGCCAAAATGTGAGAGGATTGCGCTTCTGGGCATGAGGTGTGGGAGGCCACAAAGAGATCGAGTACCATCACATCTGTGACAGGGGGCTTTTTGGAGGGTTTGCAAGGTTTATGTTTATCCATTTCAGGCTTAAAAGCAGGTAACTTGCTGTGAAATTAGTGCAGATATTTGCTTTTGGCTAGGAGGCTGGTGAGGAGCTCTAGACAAACATGTCCAGCTTGCTTCCTGTTTAAGCCACACCCCCGGTTGCTATCTTTCTTATTAGTTCAACATCAACCAGTATACGGTTGATGTATCTTAAAGGCTCTCGACCAGGTGGTAACAGAGATCTCATGCCCCAGGTCTCTCTACCACTCCTTCATGTATTTGGGTATGGGATGACTAGTGTCCCATATTATTGTGTCATAGCAGACTTATATAACTTTCTTTTTTGGTATAGTGCCTGTGCACAATTTCTCTATGATAAACAGATCTGTCATCATGGACAGGGCAGGGGATCGTGTCTGTGCGACTTTCTTTAATAGGGACTGTAATTGTAGATATAGCAAATATCCCATGTGGGGCAAGTCATGTGTCAACCTAAAGCTGGAATAGGGTATCAGTTCATTTCTGCTCCAGATTTGGTGGAGAAATGCTAGTCCCCTGCTTTCCTAACCTCTGCTGTCAAAAGTGGGGATGAAGTGTGTAACGGCACCCCCAGGTATACGAAGGGTTAAAGCCGTTGAGGATGTTCCCTTCTCGAATGCGGAAGCAGCTAACGAACACTCCAATTAGCTGAACAGGAACCATACCCCAAAGATAAGCAAACCCTGTTGTATTTTATCAATTTTAGAGAGAACCATGGTTAAAAAGTTTTTATGGTTATCGTCAGGGGCATAAATGTTTGCTATTGTGTAGGTGACCTCGTTGATCACTGCTACTATAACACTTTAGGTCCGCTATTTTCTTTATTAAGGAGAACGACAGTTGGTTACTAAATAGGGTGGACACGCCTTTAGATTTTGTATCAGAAGTAACGTGGAATTGATAAGGGAATTGTTTGATCCTGTAATGGCAAGGGTCAGTTTTCCAAAAGTGTGTTTTTTGCAGACACACAATGTCCTCTTTCAGCTGTCTAATCTCTCTGTAGAGAGCGTTCCATTTTGATGGGGTGTTCATCCCTTATACATTATGTGCATAAAGGTTTTACAAAGGGATGCTATTCAACATACCTTTGGTCCATATTCTACCCACCTCCCCACCACCCGTCAACCAGCTTAGATAAATGATAAAGAGAGAAGAAAGAGAAAGTTTAGAGCAAATACTATATGTGTGACAGAAAGAAGCATCCGTATACATCCTGCGGCTGAATTCCCTGGTATTAGAATGTTTTGCCCACCTGCGAACTTTTCTCGGATTTCACTGTACTGTGTGACACCTAGCTTCCTTGGGGTGTTTCAAGACTTGCCTTGAATAGACACAAGCGGGCATGTTGCTCCCCGTACAGGCAGATCTATATGCATAACATTGTCACTGTCGTTTCGCAACTCGACTAATTAAAAAGAAACCTCAGTTATAAGGGCATATCAAAAACATAACTGAACTTCGAAAACATTTATCAAAACATATTAAAAGTTTAATATTCAGAGTCCCCGAATTTATCCCTATTTTTTTTATTATATATATAATTTGTGCCTCTACGAGCTTAAGTCAATTATCTTGCTCTTGGCAACTTTGTGGTAGTATATCTATGAAGGTGACTCGATTAGGGTAGCGAGACATAGCTAAGGATTTTTGGGGGGAATTTCATCTTAGTATGGCTTTGTTTCGGCTTGTCGGTGCAGGGTGGCGAGGTATGGGGGGGAATAATTGAGAGGTGTATTGCAGCCGTGTTCCATCATGGGAGACTCCATTCCCGTCTAAGGGCTGACGGCTCAGAAGCCCTTACAACTCATAGTTTGTGGCATGGGCTCAACGTTCTCCGGGTTCATCCACATCCTGTTGGGGAATATTTGTATATCTATGAACCATATGTAATACGCTTGGTGTTTGGTTGTGTATACGGACACCCGACATTCCTTCTGGTTTTTTAGGTGAACAACCCTTGTTTGTGTCTCTGTGTATTCCATGACTGTCAATCTGGGTTCATTCACTTCTGGCTGGAGAATATTTCTAGGTCAACGAACCATCTGTAGTGCGCTCTGCGTCTGGTTTTGTTCACGGACAGTTCGATGATCCTTTTGGCTTTTCTATGCGAATGACCATGTGTTTGTGTCTCTGTGTTACACACTGTGTTGCCCTTTCTGTATCTTTATTTTTTATAAACACCTTAGACACAACTGGGTAATCCCTAAATCCTGGACTGTTAGGAGGTAGTTGAGGACTGGGTTGGGAACCACTGGTTTAGACCAAAACAAAATATCTTTACAACATATAGACTGGTGATATAGTTAAGGAGAAGGTAAGTGGGTATTATCTGGTTGAAATTTTATGTATTTCCCTGATTTATAACAACCATACGAAATGAGAAAGCAAAAATTGTGATATAGTGATGTCTTATATGTGTGTTCTGTGTCATGTGGCTAGAAAAACAACCCAAAGATTACACATTTTGCACAAAAGAGGGAAATCTTAGTGTTTTTAATTTTACACAGTAAATAGTTGGTATCCATGAACTGCAGTAAAATCCATGTAGTCATTGTCATTATAGTCAAACACTTCTATTTTTTAAGAAATGCTTGTATTATATAAAATAACCACTTGGACATGTAAAATAACCCCATGATATTAAATTTAGAAAGATTAAACTGGATAGCCAGCGATGCACTTCACACTAACATAATCTGAACTTGTCATTCCTATAAATAGAGATGAGCCTCTTCTTTGCTAATACTTCATGTCTTTTATTTAGAACGTTGCTATGATGTTTCTTAAAGCAGAAGAAACCACTTGTCTGTATCTTTCAAAAATAGTTATCATTGTTTGTATTTTCTGTAAAACCGTTAATTTATTCAACAGTTTATTCCAGAGAACTATAAGGTGAATTGTATAAAAAAAAAGTCAAGGAAGAAATGTATATTACTGAAATATGTACTCATTTTACAGGGAAATCACGTATATGGAGTGAATTGTAAGTACATGTGTAATAGTTTCGATTTTTAATTATTCTATAGTTTAAAAATAAATAAATGAAATTACACTGTTTTGAAAAATAAGTACGTAAAAGAACATGCAGTCAACACATTTTAAGTTAGATTTTTTATTTGACAATTAACCATTTAAATGTTCTGTTTTATTTTATTATGTGTTTTTTTATTTTAAAGGGTATGTTCACTGGTCCTGTTGATTTGTGGCCTTATTAAAAAAAAAAAGGAATACAACAGTATAAATAATAGAGTGTAAATTCATTTCAGTCTGAAATATAGCTGTTGCATGCTGATAAGATATATTAGCACTGAGTACAGCGCTGAAACAGATTGTCAATAATTTTCATTTGGTGAGTGAGAAGTAAAAAAAGACTGTATTGAACAAAAAAAAACACAATTTTAATCAATTGTTTAATGAAGAGTGATCATGGCAGATTGTATACCATCTCAAATGAATATTCAAATGGTTTTATTACATTTTTTTTCGAACTCTGACGTTTTTACTTAACTTTTCAGTTGCCTGCTTACCACAAATCACTATGTTTTTTTTTTTTTCACTGAACACCGACTTAGTTAATCTAGAAAACAAACTGCAAAATTTAGGTGAAAATAGTTAATTTGGAAAAATTCTCTGTTGTAGTCACAAGTAAGCCATTGTAGCCAAATTTTTGAGTTTATTTTTAAAATCACTATAATCCTCTGTTTGGTGATAATCTCATTTGTTGTGAGTAAACTCCCAAGTGTTTGGAGAAATTCTATTCTAAAAACCCATTACATACTTCCATTATATGTTTTAAACCATGATAAGGAATTCTGAAAGAGTGTGGCTTTGATCCATTTGATTAAAAAGATTCATAGGAGAAAATAGCCTTATTTTGAGTGGCATACATGAAAAGATACATTGCAACAACTAAGTTATTCTAAATGTGTTGTATTTCTTGCTAGGTGGGACATGAAATGCTTACATTTTCTGTTATTGCATTTTTTTCAGTGTAGTAATTTAGAAAAAAAAAGCTACACATAGCTTATCTTGCAAAGAACACTTCAATAAATGACTTACACAAATTCTAAGATGGCTACAGTGTTTTGCTAAAAAAACAACCGCTTTTTTTAAAAACTAAAAACAGCATAGCTGTAATATTTTGAAATATGAAAAAGCTTTGGAGGCATCCAGAAACCAGAAGGTAGGGTTTACTCTGTAATGAACACATGCTATTATTTTTTAACATATGGCAGCTGATAGTATTCTATGCATATGACTTATTTAAATGTTTTTATTATTAACAAAGTCATAAAATAGCAAGTGCAAAAAATGAATTATAATCACTACACTTTTAATTATAGTAAATAAAAAAGAAAATGTCTTTATTTATAATAAATTCGAACAAAATAAATAGTTGTCCATTTTGAAAGCTTGCAAAATGGAGTCTGACTTGTTTTCTCCGTGTATGGCAAAATTACAACAAAAGTATATATATATATATATATATATATATATATATATATATATATATATTTTAAATATAATGGAAATGTAGGGCCTTAATGCTTAGCACACACAATATTATACAAACTTTCAAGGCTTATAATGAAATCATACATCCCATACACTTTAGTTTGATACAATATAAAGTAAACTACAAATTGAGATAATAACCATCTTACAAATTTCTGAGAACCGAGTTAGTAAATTGGAATAAATCTTAAATTCAGCATTTTATTTTGGTCTAATCTTTGAAAGTCACTTTTAAAAATTCACCACATTTCACTGTTCGGTAAATATACTTGTCTACAGAAAATATATATTTTTTTATACATGCTACTATTTAATTTAACATAATCAATTTACAGATATGTTGCACTTGTTATAGTTTTATAATAAAATTGTCATTAAAGGATGTAATTTCCCTCTTGGAATATTTTGGTTTCAATTTAATTGTAAGTCGGACATTTCTTAAAAAAATCAATATCACATAATTTAAGCTAGAACAAAATCAATAATGATATATTAGGTTTGTGTTTGTTATTTATATTCCTATATTTGTCAAGGTCACACCAAAATGTAAATATTAAAATATCTATTTATCTGACGCAAAACAGAAGCAATACCAGACGTATAAAAAAATAAAAATGTCAAAATAAACAATTTAACCTGTTAACATATATGGAGCAATTCCAGAGTTTAAATTTTAGTATGTTTGTGTTTGCAAAGATCAAATATATAGAAAACATATATTCAAACTGTAGATATCAAACAATATTACAAATGTCTAAAATCTTGAACTGTCTGTCTGTCTGCTTGTCTGTCTGCTTGTCTGTCTGCCTGTCTGTCTATCTATCTGTCTATCTCGTTAGACAGGAACATACCCTAGGTACAGCCATAATTTTAAACTTCACAATCACCCAAATAAATAATATACTGCATTCAAATGTAGCAGCATTGATATAGTTATGCAAGATGTTTAGGGTTTAGCTTGGTTTTGGGACATTTATTTGTCTTCCTAAACCCTTTAAACTGATGCATACGAGGGTAAACCAATTTAAAAGAATATTGCTAAAGTGTAAGATGTACTCAGATCAGCTGAACTGTGAATCTACACATTTATTCTACTGTACACTGTACTATACTAATCCTCAACCGGAGCGTATGCAGTTTATAAAATAATTTTCTAAAATACAACTATCTCTAAAATTAGATTCAGTAGAACATATTAACTATTTACATTGAATTATTATTATTATTTTATTATTTATATAGCACCAGCAAATTCCGTAGCGCTGTCCAATGGGTGGACTAACAGACACGTAATTGTAACCAGGCAAATAGACACACAGGAACAGAGGGGTTGAGGGCCCTGCTCAATGAGCTTAAATGCTAGAGATAAGCTTACATGCTAGAGTTGTATTCCTTTTTTTCTTGAATTCTAAAATGTAAATAAATGACCGGTTCCACCTTTATTATTGAAATAATATCAACTAATGAGTAAAATAATTTTGTCTAATACATTGTAAGCAACAAGGTGCCTAAATGTTGGCCACTTAACAATTACATAACTGCTAAAAAATGAATCTTCAGCAATGCAGTAATAGAAAAACAACCTGAGACTGCAGAAACACAATCACAAAACATGAAGCAGTCTCTGAAATATTTAAAAAGGTGCTTACTGATTAAACCCACAATCTGCTCCTGTGCGAACACACTGCAGGCTGCTGTGTTTTCATTACATTCTGTGCATGGTCCTACAATGTACCTCATTACTAGCGGATCAAGGAGAAAGTTGAAATTAAAGCTATGCTTCCAATAGAACTTTTATGTTTTCAATCTACTGTTGTGTAAATATGCAAGGCCACAAGGTATATATATATATATATATATATATATATATATATATATATATATATATATCCTTTATTTCTATGCTTTACGTAATATTTATTGAATTAGACCTTTAATTAAGTGGAAATAACTCCATTCCTCATATAGTTCCTGCACTGCAAACCCCATGATCCACCCAGCTGCAGAATGTTGTGAGCTGTGTGCCAATACCAAGTGGTCTAGAAAAATGAATGGATTGATTCATATCAGTATGTGTTATGTATATCATATTTATGCGCTTGTCTTATTAAACCATGTTTCTTTACCACTTTATTTTCTGATATACTGATTAACATGTCAGCATATACAATACTTTTCACATGACAAGACTATTGAATCAGGTATATGTGTTTCAATGTGCATAAATCTTCAGGATATCTAAGGACATCTATTTTGAGATTTTAATCCGGATTGTCATTGGATTAATTTCTCATTGGCTTTCATAAAGCTGGCTGTGCTCCGCACCTGTTCATTCTGGATAAAGACCAGGGTTAAAGTATTATACACCTTTTTAGCAACCTTTATAGTTTAAATTGTTTTGTATTCTGCATAAATTGTTGAAGATAAGAATTGGTTAACCAAACATTCCAGGCAATAGATGGTGAAGCTACAGGTCTTGAATAGAATAGGCTTCAGAGACTAATGTAAGGGGACATTACAGCTATTTAAAATGCAACAATGCATCTGACAGTGTATCATAAAGATAAATGATGCTTGTTACTAAATTCATAAAATACATACTCTTTTACATTATATTTAGCAACAAATTTTCAGCTAATAATATGTTTTTTGAGATTTCAGTAAAGACACTTGTAAACCTGATCACTATAATTATATTTATGTGAAAGAATAAATAAAATTTCTTCCTAAGAAGGTGATTACTGTTAACTTGTGTAAGTAGTTTCCGTTATTTTTTTCAGACGTGAAACCTCTGTGATCTGGTTGCATTGTAGCTAAATGGTGTTACCAATGAACCAGTATAGAATTGGTTAATTAGGCATTTACAACACTGATATTAAAAGCAACAGGAGGACTAGGATTGCCATTTCATTTTGAGGCAAACATGCCTCAAAATGGAATAGATTAACCGAAACCATGAGTGGCCTTTTAAAGAATGCTTTACTCAATGTTATGATGGATGAAATGTCTAAAATAAAAATTGCAGATCAAAAAGCTGAGCTTGTAAAAACATGGCTATTCTGGCCTACAGTGTTGCAGTTTTATTTTCCGTTCACCATACTAGATCAAAAAAGATAGGATGTTATATACATACATACAAATATATTTGAATCCACTATATAGTAGAATCAATATACACATGATTAAACATAATATGTATTTGTTTTGTAAGATATGACTGTGGGGTATATATGAAAGCCTGTAACCTTTAAAATCAGAGAGATACGCAAATCATTACAATTAAAGGCTGTACACAGGACTCTGTTCATTGATTAAAATAATGGAGCATGCATTGACCATGATGCCGTGGTCTATAGCTGTTAACTGTTGAGACTCTCACAATTGCAAGCCACTGCCACTTCAAATCTGCAAGTCATGGATACTTCATTGAAGAATGAACGTTATATCTAGCATTCTTTGGGTTTAGGGAGTGCAAGTCAAGGTTTTTTTTTCTTAGCGTATTTTTTTCATATGCCCAAAATAGAAGTCTGTTTAATTGTATTGCTTGCTGTTTACAAATGCACATTGTATGTAGTGCAATACAACTTTTATTTGCTGAACTTATCATTTGTAAATACAGTGTGTATTGCTAAAACAACTTTCCATTTCATGCTGTTAGCATTATTTTCTTACGTGTCATTAAGTGCTCGGTCCCGTTATGTCAGTATTGTTTTTGAAACAGTTTATTGGATGCATTGTATATGTCGCTATACAATATATTTTATAGTGAAAGAGAGGTGGAAATAAATTAAGCGAATAGGGACAGAAGGTATTTATTTTTCATGTTTGTCTTAGTCTGACAAATACACAAAGGGATCAACTATCAAAACATGTGATTACTCCACCTAGAGTTGCAGGTTCACATGCAGGTTTTGTCCACTGGAGTGGTATATTATTCTATATAAACCGAGAGTTATAGCGGTTTATGTTTTTAAAGTAACACTGTTAAAAATATATTTAGTCATAATGTGACTCCACTTATTAAAATGATAAAAAAAAAATATAAAAATGACAAGCACCGAGGACACAAAGGCGCATGGGCGGCAATCAATGTGCTTTTCCAATTCAGTGCTTGTCATAGCAAAGCTTTGAGACCAAGATTTGAGATGTATTAGCCATGTTCAGCATCATCATGTAGTGCATGAGCATGATGAAGCCGAGTGTGAAGACCTTTAAAAATGAAACAGCTTAAGGTGGACATACCTGTAACGGTTTTCTCTCGGACAGCCACTAAAGCCCTGTTTTTGGCATGTTGACAAATTGTAAACACTGCATTTTCTTAGACAAATGGAGCGTTGTCTATGCATTAATATGTAGTGGTTTTGGGCCAAGAGTGTCCTTTTAACGTTATGTTATGTTTGTGTGGAATATGTGTTTGTATTTATGTAGCTGAATTTGACAGTCAATATAAGTAACAAACTTTTCCATTTGTCTACTGCAAATGCTTAATCTGACCTTCATAGTACCTGAAAAGGAGTTTCATAGTTAGAGCTAGTTATCAACACTAGAATCTATATAATTTTGCACCAGCTATACTGAAGACTAAAATGTTACATTCTTACAGAAGGCAGTGGAAAAAGTACAAATATCAAATCAAATATACTGAATTTATTTCTATATATGAAGCCATTTGAAATATATGTATGCCTTGGAATTATGTGAAGTTTTAATCCTTTTATTTGTTGCAACAATGGTTTCGATGAAAATATGCAAATAAATATTTTTCTTATATTATGCATGCCATTTCACTACGTTGTACTGTCAGTTGCCGTTCAACATAATACATACTAGGGTTTCTGGAGTTGGATAATTATCCTGCTTGCTGTCTAAGCTGCTATCTTTACTGAGCTAACTATATCATGCACATAACATAGTTGAATTATGTGCATGATTTAACTATCTAGGCACACTGTACTATATCAAGGTTGTGATCTACTAAATTGTGCACCCAAGATAGCACATGTAGCACAACATCAATAAAGATATCTTTTAGCTGACACTTCTGGGGCTCTGTATAAAGGAATAAACTGCCAAATATCTTTAACCCCTTAAGGACCAAACTTCTGGAATAAAAAGGAATCATGACATGTCACACATGTCATGTGCCCTTAAGGGGTTAAACCAATGGACTTTACCAATTATAAGTCTGCTCTGTAGCACTTGTTAGTATAGGCTATAGCATATCTTATATATAAACACAAAGATAAAGCAGCAGTAGCTTAGTATCCAACAGCTTAAAATACATAGTAAAAACAAAGAGAACGTTACCTGCGCTCTGGCCTAAATCCCCATGTACATTTAAACAAAATGGAGGCTCTTTAGTTTTATTCCAATGGCCATTTGAATATATAAGCTCACCTGCCACGTCAAGGCAAGCCTCAATAGGTGTGTTCCTACACTAGCCATTAGATATGCTGATATCAGCCAAGAATCTCCAGTAAAACAGGAAGGGGTATTTTATAAACCCTTTCACATTTAACCCTTTATAGGGCTTCTACACATACAATGAACTTTGCTGGTATCAGACAAAGTGTAAACATCTCTAATGAGACATGAAGGGGTGTTTTATAAATCCCTACATACTTAACCCTCAATAGGCTATAACACATACAAATCCCCTTGCTGGTATCAGCTAAAATGCAAATTTCTCTGATGAGACAGGAAGGGGTGCTGCCCCTACATACTTATAAACTCTTAATAAGACAAACGTGGGGAGGCTGGCAGCAATGTAACATAGCTGTGTGATACAAAATTCATATACAAACACAAAGATAAAGCACCGCGCTTACAGCAGCAGTAGCTTAGTATCCAACAGCTTAAAATACATAGTAAAAACAAAGAGAATGTTACCTGTCGCTCTGGCCTAAATCCCCATGTACATTTAAACAAAATGGAGGCTCTTTAGCCTTGACGTGGCAGGTGAGCTTATATATTCAAATGGCCATTGGAATAAAACTAAAGAGCCTCCATATTGTTTAAATGTACATGGGGATTTAGGCCAGAGCGCAGGTAAAGTTCTCTTTTTTTTTTTATTATATATACAAAATTGGTATTTTAACATGAGTTTCCATACTATTGCCTGCAAATGCTTAAAGTGTTTGACAATTCAATGTATAAAGTGTAGTGTAAGAAGAACAGCAACAGAGGTTGCCGTATTAAAAATATTTAATCTTCTATTTTTCAAAAGCAGTCCTCAAATTAAATTGAGGTTACTATTACTAAAGTCATTTTTATTGTTACTACGGATGAATGTGTGATAATGCATGTGTCAAGTACTCAGCAGAGGATATATTTTTAACATTTGCAGACAGAATTCATAACAAGGCCCGAAACAGGGAGTCTGTCTTTTATACAATCTGGCATGCTGTAGTCATATGTTCACATAGTAAGGATATAGAATTAAAACTTCTGCTGTCAGAAGATAGAAATAGTCTTAGCTTTTGCTTGAAAACATTCTGCTCGACAAACGTATCACATTTTATATATAGCATCTGTGAAATGTACTTTCTTTGAACATGTGTGGTGGGAGAAATTCACTAAACAACGGGAATGTGGGAAGGCCTCCATCTACTTATTCTACATTTCTTTATTTTCTAAATATTTCACAGCTTGCAATAAGACTGCTCTGAACTGGCCAAGGCAGAAAGCCCACCACCCTATGATCGATGTGACAGTATTCCTTTAATTTCTTCTAGAGCATCCTGTGTAAATAGTTTAAAAAAAAAAAATCTGTATTCATGAGGGGCAAAATCTCTAGTCTACTAGCCCTTTCTAATTATTTTAACATTTTTATCATGCTATTATAGTGGTGGATTTTCCTTTTTTCATTTTCTGCTTTTTCTTTTGTGGCTTCTCCAAAGAACCATTATTTTTAGTCTTTATGCGTTTCAATAACTACAATATATAACCAATGTACAATAAGCATGTTACTAAACGGCTTCCTTATGATGATTAAACTATTACCACTGGATGCTTAATTTTTTTGACATAAAAATTCGGCATAATAACAAGATTTTTGATACGTACAAAAACAATCATAATTGAGATCTTTGGTGGTACATCTTTTTCTTCAACAATATGTGATGCTCTGTTGAGACAATATGCATTGCAAATGTCTTCAGCTCTGAAGTGTTTAGAGGACATGATACAATGTGAGGTCTCAATGTATATTTTAATGTCTATGGTTGGTATAATCATAGCACAAACATTTATGCTTTTAAATGGCTCAATTATTTTCTTAGCGCTGTGTGCATTGCAGGTCAGATTTTTCTTTATCTTCTTGTAAAGCTGACCACGAATCACTGTACCTCTGGAGAGTTCTACATTAATTAGATGTGCTTTCTCAGCTGATCAATAAGGAATGTCAGTTCTGTGATTCAGTATTTAACATTGAGTTAAATATAGCTAGACTATTTTGTCAAAATGAGCAAATCTACTTAGTCACATTTCTAAAGGGCTTGAAATGTCAAAATGTAATGAGCATTCCTGCACAATTATACACATGTGGATATAAATATGACCAATGTTTCAAAAGATATAGCTACATTATCGCCCACAATATTAACACAGTCCCCATCCATTCTAATAACATGATTATTTTTCTTTTCATATTGTGTACATAAAATGTTGCTCAAAGATCACCTAGACCTTAAATCACTTAGTAAAAGCTTCAAAGCATGTAAAAAAAGCCAACATTTTATCAGGGACATCAAAGTCCTCTACATTTTACTTTCATCTACCAAACCCCTATATGTGTGTGTGTGTTTGTGTGTGTGTGTAGATAGATAGATAGATAGATAGATAGATAGATAGATAGATAGATAGATAAAAGGTAAAGCAATTTTTATTTTTTACATTGACATATTTTTAAAAAAAATTAAGCAAATGTTCTTAAATATAAAAAAGGTATAACCATTTTTGCTTCATTATCAAGCTATGTATCTTTTTATAAATTCTTTACCAATTATATCTGACATCGATATACATTCTGAATATATATATAAATGAGGAGGTTTAATAAAATTTAAGCGGCTTACTAAATTGCATATAGCAATTCTTACAAGCTCAAGAAGTAATTTTATATTTTATTTCAGTTGTTCCCACTCAAATCAACATTTTTTTTAAATGTATCACAGCAACATCCATTAAGCCACACCACGTTTGTATATATGAGAACATTTCTCATTTATTTCTAAGGGTTATCCCCTATTACTACTGTCCTCAGTATTTACCTATTGCTTCAATTTCTCTTTGTCTACATTTGTATATATGATTTATTTTCATATCTGAGTTATTGATGTACTTCAAAAAAGAGCTGATATGACAATTGCCAATAAGATATTTTAAAATCATGACAGTGGGGCATTATAGTTATGAGCAATGCATTATTTTTCACTGTTACTTTTTGAGTTTTTCTGACCCTGTCAATTTTTGTCTAGAATTAATTTAAAACACTAAAATAAAAACAAAAAACCCCCCACCAAAACCACCCGCCCCTCCATAAACAATAAAAAGTAAGGATAAAAATACTAGATCACATTAGTGTATAAGATTGATATTCTGGCTGATTTGCATACCATGACCCATTCCCAGAGGATGTTTGGAAAAATAATATTTTTATTGGAAATCCTCGGCTGCAGACAGTTAAAGAACATTGTTTAGACTTGACTCTAATGAAAAAACATAGTCAACAGAGGCAAATTAAAACCATATAATTTTGTAATGTTATCTTTCCTGTAATTGCAGCAATAAAACAGTAGAAAGAATAATTGTGAAACATATGTTTGTGAGTGACATTATCTAGGTGCCTTGACTTCTCCATTGCAGAGATGTGCTCTCCTATTTTTTTCCCCCTCCCTATGTGTTGGAATGAAAAACTTGCAGGCCTGGAGTATAATGCTGATTTCAGCAGCTGCTACTTACACATGAAGTCTCCATGGCAACTGTAAGGTTGCCATGCAACCATGTTCTTTTAGGGACAGTGAAAATGCCCAAAGGCTTACTAAAAATACACCGAGAAAAGAGGAAAAAACATTGTTTTTTTTCCCCTGCTACTTTTAGTGGTTACAAAGAAGTGTGCTGCAAAATTAAATCACAGGTCAGGCAAAACACAAACCTTTAACTGACCTTTAAAACTTGCTTGCCATTGCTTTGAAATTTCAAGCTTTATTCACAAAGATGACTTTCGATCGATTGCAAAATTGGAAGCTTAAACCAGACAGGCCCTGCAGAATGTAAGATGCACTGCTTTGCTATTGGTATTTCCATGAGGTTAAAGGTCAGCTGAAAGTCATCAATGCAGTATCGATCGATGGTGCTGAAAAATGCTTGTGTTTACACCTTCTCAATCTACAGGACTGCGGAGAGAGCCTATGTGACTGCTGAAGTAGTGGAATAACAGTTTTAGAAGAAAGCCATTATACCAATATATATATATATATATATATATATTTATATATATATATATATATATATATATTTCATGTTGTTGTAAATCGAAATGATAAAATAATAAATATGAAGCATTTTTTCTTTCGCTTTTTTGTCTCTGTTTTCTAATATTTGATGTTGTATTGCTTGTTTGTGTGTTTGAAAGCAGTTACTGTAGAATAGAGTACACAGTATAGGCCACATTATAATTAGTTACTTGCCTTCATGATAAAGAAACGCTTTAAAATTAATGAGATTTGTACAGTAAAAAAACCTTGTTTTGTGAGCTGGGGATGCGGTATATTCTTCTATAACATGACAGCGTGAATCTGGGAGAACATGCTGTGTTGGGGGTAGGGTGCGCAGTAGATCAACTGTAGGTCAGGTAAATATTATTTTTGCAGTGTACTTGTTTCTGTAGAATCAGCATTGGTTGTAAGCAAAAAGAAGCTATGTTGTGACTTGATAGATTTAGCATTCTCATGTTATGTTCATTAAAATGTAATCATTTTTATTTTCAGCACAAAAATGAAAGTTGCATGTTTGTATTGAGGTTAATAATGATGATGGATTAAACCGAAGACATAAATCTGTAATGATGTGTATACTATATCACGAGTGAAAATGCGATAGTTGTTACCCTGCCGTCAAAATAAAATTAATCAGAAGCATTTTAAGCCTGCATAAAATAACATAAGGAACGAGATGAGATTGACTTGCATGTGGTAATGTTTAATTAAGAATTTCTGCAAATGAAACATTGAAAATATATATATTTTTTAAATTACACAAATTAAAATTCTTGCAGGCAGATAATGAAATCCTTGTATCCCAAATATCACACTGCTTAAATTATTTGTTATACTTCCATTATGTTTAAGCACAAGTTGTCAATTCTTGACTTACTTTGAAGAGCAAGTTGCATGTTTGAACAAGAGCCCTTCATTTTAAGTAAAATCAATGGAAAAAGGAAAATAAATCTGTCAGTGTGGGTGGGTGTGTGGCGTGAAGCACTGTGCTCTTCAATTTGAGACCTTTAGCTATCATAAAATGAAGTAAAACAAGGAAAAATAGCTTCGTAGGAAATTGCAGGGCTCACAAATTACAAACCCACGGCTCAATGAGTTATATTTATCAACAATACAAATCTCTAGATCTGGACAATTCAAATATATGACTTCCTGGTGAAGTACAACTCCCATGACCCTTTGCAAGAAAAACACAGCCCACCCTCTCAGTGGCATGGTTGCTGACATTTGCCTGTACTTGTCAGATTAAGTTTATATATCAGCAGTTCATTACTGTGTCAAATGCTGCTTTAAATTTCAGGTGCAGTATAATTATTGATTAAGCTTTTAAAATACCTAAATAACGTTTCTTAGAGTAAAACTAACATTAAATTCTGTAGCCTGGTATTTGGGAGTAAACTAAATCAGTTATTCCCTTCAGTGTACTGGTATAATTCACAGAAATGAACACTGCCCTGTGACATATCAGTCGTAATCCATCTTCCAAGACAGTCTAGTCCCCAAATATTATGCCGGCATTTCTTAAAGTCAGAAACAGAGTGTGTATGACATGATGTGCACAAGCAGAGACTCCATTAGCTTTTTAGCCTAACTGATATTAGGGAAAATACTGTACTCAGGAAGTCCAAATACTTCTCCACCTCGTGATTTTAAGAGCTAATGAACTGAGAATAAACACATGCCAATACTATAGCTTGCACCATATCAGAAATGATCACAGTAATGGTATAATGGCTTTAGCTCACTGATGACATATATTGCCAACATATAATTGAGAAGGTTCGTATATAAGTGTAAAAGTTGTTGGTTTGTTGTAATTTGGTTAAAATATAATCATAGCTGTGTTTACCTTCTAGCCAAGCTATGTGGTCTAGTTGTATAGTGAATTGTTGTCAATTATATATTGACTTTTATTTCCAAATCAACTGTTTTGCAGGTCAATTATCAACTCACCATAACGCAATGTTTATTCGATAGACATCATTACATATCTCTGTGTACCCTGTTTTGTGCTGCACATTCTAAGTTCAGCATCGCACTCATGCTTTGGTCAAACACCTTATTCCGATGTTTGGCTTATTACTTGATATAAAATGATTAATAATATTTTAAAATTATATACACAAAACATTCCCATTGAAGTCTTCCTTTGCAAATTTTATCTTGGTAGTTAACCATTTTGAAATATATCTTATCTTTTGTAAAGAAAAATAGTAATGGCAAAACAAAAAAATCTCTGTTTCTTCTGGAAAATCAGAGATCTCTGTACAAAACTGTATCGAATGGTAAGCCTAAGACAGACATACTAATTGTGCATAGTTCTAGGGACCTTGTCATTTGAAAAACATGAATTCACTGGAGAAACGTTAAAATAAAAAAGCTATTAGAATGGTGCAAGGTCTGAATAATAATATATATCAAGAGATGAAGAAATACCCTCAATATATGTAGCTTCACGCCAAGAGGAGGCATGGCTGACATGAAGGATCCCAGGGGATTTAGCATTGTGGAAGCGGGTGACAACTTTCAACGGAGAGCGGGTAGCTAGAACAATAAGACATGACCTGTAGATGAAGGGAGGAAACTTTAGGGGCTACAACAAGGATTTCTTTTTAGTACACCCTCATATTATTAACAGGTTGACAGCTAGCATTGAACATACTAAGCTAGCCCCAAACACAGCTAAATGTATTCAGAAAATGATAGATTAGGTTGAATTTTTTTTGTAGAAATATTTTGATATTACTAAAAAGTATGCATTTTTTTAAACTATTTTAATTTTAAATGGTATCACCATATAATAAATTGTGACAAATAAGATGAATTGCTAAGATACAATGCATGGGATTAGCGTTTTGAAATAAGTATCTGTATTAGTTTATTAAAGGTTCATCGTGCCAGTGTTTTCATAACAATTACCATACCAATATGAGCTGGAAAAAAATAAAAACAGAAGGTTTGAAAGTAGCATCACATCATTTACACAATAGGAATCTTTGTATTACATAATAGGTAGAAAAATTTGTTGCTAAACACTTAGGTCTATCAAATGCAGTCTTTCGCACACCTCTGTTTTTACTGCTGTAGGATAAAAACCCCAGTTTGAAGTGAAGTGAGTTGAAACTGGTTTCGCAGAATTTGTGTATAGATCAACAATATAGCTACATTTTTTGGTCACTAATTCATTGTACAGAATTAACATTACATATGTTGTACTGTTTGCAACATAGTGATTACTAAAATTCATAGGAGATACACAATAATCAATTCACATTAAAATTACAAATCAATGGCGATTGTTTTATGATTATACCAATAAGTTCAATATCAATGTGTTTTTAATTGTAGCCTCAAAAAATTCATTTGTGTTTGTGTTAACGAATCTAATATGAGATTGAACAACAATGTTAAAATCTGTTCATGCATGAGGTTTTAATTAATAACTAATTAAACTTTGTGCAGCATACAGATTTAGCATGATACAGCAGTAGCCCAATAGAATACCACTGAAGTATTTTAAATTTAGGGTAATAGTGGCTCTTTGGCACTAACCCCCTCCCCCAACACATTTTGTTTTAATAGTGTTGGTCTTTTCCAAGATCTCAATTTTATGGGTTTTTTTTATGGATATATGTGAATCACAGTAATTCACAGCAATATAATCCTGAGTAAGATGACTTTGAATTATAGTAAATTTATTTACAAAATTTGTCTATGAATAACAGTAGGATATTTTTCAGATCTACCTTTGCAAACTACAATTATTTTAATAGGAATACTGAGAGTGATGCTTAGACTCTGTTTTGGAAGAGTCACTGGTGAATACAAAGCAATACTGGTCCCCACAGTTCAAAACAGAGTAGTCAGTGATAGTTTCCATTCTTTTTCTCTGCTGGCAATTCCACTTTGGATGTTTAACAATCGCTCCTTAAAGACACAACATGTGTAAATATATATATGTAGCATCAAATCATACCTGAGGGGGCCATAGTGACCAATATTGAAGGGTCTAGAAACAGATAACATCAAGGTGCACTCAGAGGAGCAAACTGTTATTAGAAACTTAAAGTGATGCAAAAATGTTTATCTTGTTTTTATAAACTAACATATTTTTCATGAAAACATTTCAGTGTAAATTCTATGAATAATTCATATATAGTTTATATGGAAAATTTAATTAAGGGTTGAATTAGTACCAAACATGACTTTAATCAACCTGTCTTTAAGAAGCCAGGATAGAACATGCAGAACACTTAAGGGATCTGTGAACTGAATTATGATACATATGAAACAAATTTGGGAAACATTAATGAGAGATTATTTTTAAGGTTATATAATCCACCTAAGCACATTTAACCCATCAAGTAGAAAAATTATAGTTTTAAAAGCAACATATATTTTTTCTTTGAAAAAGCAAGATCATCTGTATACTGTGTATATTTCAATAAGATAAATTCTAAAGCACCAAACCATTTTGTTAGGTTGCTCTTTTTTCCTTTTTCAATATTCCGCTATTATTGCCTGTTACTAAGGCAACCACTGTTGTGATCTTATAGGTTAGAATCAAAGGGCATTTAGCGTTCCTTTGAGAAATGTGTTCTGTTTCATAATGTAACACACCTCTTAATTATATTTCACTGGTAACCATGTGCCCAGTGAAATGTATATAATATGAATGCATTTGAAAAATTGAAAAACAATAAAAATAAAATATTATTTAGCTGCCTTGATTGTTGTTTGACATCCTTGCAAGTTTGTTGTTAAAAGGACATGCCAATCATCTTGAGCGTAAAAATGTATTATCTTGGTATGGAGCTAGGTGCGTGGTTTTCACATTAAGTGCAAACATTTCTTACATCTTATCTTCACTGGTTTTTCTCTCTGTTTTGATTCAAGCACATAGTTATACTAGAAATGAAAACTGCAAGGTAATTTTTTTCCCCCCAGAAACCTTTGTTACTGGTTTGCAAAAGAAATCAGCTTCAATTGACTCATACATGCATTGCAGAAAAAAATATGCTAGATCTGCAAGTAAATGAACACCAGAGTGTGCTTAAATTCACCTGTATGAGTGCTAATTGCTCATTTTTGTTTTTGCTCTCTATAAGAGATTGCGTGTGTAAAATGGGCTTGTCCTTCCTTCAAAAGTAATGAAAGACCAAAGAACGTTGAGAGACATGAGATAATGACGTTGACAAGTGGCTTGTTATTGGAGGATGATACAATATCTCAGAAAATGAGCAGAAGAAGGACATTCAGATGGATAGATGGATGCATGAAGGGATGGATGGATGGATGGATGGATAGACAGATAGATAGATAATTACTTAATTAAAACAATTATGTACACTTTTCAATCTATAATGTAAAAAGTGAAAAGGTTGATTACAAATTAACCCAGGTGTGCTTTTAAGGGTTAAGGATATGGTTTCGGAAAAGGTATCACACTGGTGAAACTCATAGAGGTCCACAGACTAAAAAACAGGCAGATGGCAAGATAGAGAGGAAGCAACAATCGACTAAGATAGATGCACATGTTTATGTAATTGCAAAACTTTTAAATATAGAGTGAGTTGATTACAAAAAAAAGAAATCTAGTTCAGAACATGCCAAATTGTTCAGCTGCATGTTTGGACATTTTCCAAAGCAGTCGTGCGCCATCCTTGTTTGTCTACTAGCACAGCTTAGATTGGCAAATGCCCATACCATTTGAAGAGGGCAGGCGTATGACTGGATGATTGCCAGAAGTGTGTGGGAAACATGCCACTACTGGACTCCATAGCCAAACAGGAATGAGGAGCACAAAGGCATTCGACAATCTGAATGTTCCTTTGAAACAAGAAAGAGATGCCAGGCAGCATTTAATGAGAGTCTGCATTGTTATAAAGTCCTCAACATCAAGTGGGCTGGTAGGCTCATTAACCTGACTGCAGCTAATAAAAAGGCACATGCACAAGATTTTTAGGATAGAATGGTGAATTGTGCTAGAACACATTTCTCTCTTTTATAATGAACTATGGGCAAACAGTACTATCAACACCATAATGAAAACCGGTTCACAGATCGTTCAGTTTAACTGTGCTGTACCGTCCCTTGAGACTAGCTCAAGTTGATTTTACTGACTTTCTTATCTTGTTGATAATAAGTGCCTTTATATTGAACATGGTTATCCTAAGACACACAACTACTGTAAAAAAAAAAAAAAGACAAAAAAACTGAAACATCTGATAAGCAAATGAGTGATTTCATTAACTTATGAAAATAAATAAACCAAATCCTGTTACTTCACAAGTGAAAGTGTTAGTATGAAATAAAACATAGTTATAAAACAAACTTGAATAAATGAAATGCATTTTATGCACCTTTGCTTTACCACATTAAAACATTAGTAGTCGATTTTTACTGGAATGTCATTATACATGAAAAATTTAATCTAAATATTAAATATGATCTGCACAATTATAATACTAGACAAATTTTTTTTTTCATTTTTTCATTTACTTAGATGATCAAGATGATAAAGATTTAGGGATAAAGGTGTAAAAGAGAATGAAAGAACTTTCCTTTCTACCTCTGGAGTCTATGAAATACAGTGCAATGCTTTCTTACTACTGAATCATTGACTTTCTAGCACATAAGGTGGTTGACTGTGTAGTAAAATTCTGTCTTATTGTGATGACCTGAGGTTTAATATAACTGCACTATTTCTTTTCACCACTGCTTACTTCACACATGAATACTGAAATGTTTGCATACATTTAAGATATTCCCTACTGACTGCTGTAAAAACGTGTTAGAATTTTATAAAGACAATGTAATGTATTTGAAAGGCTTGCATTGCTTGATAGTAGTGGTGCTAAAATGGCAATATAGTTATGAAAAATGTTAAGAAAATAAATCAAGGATAGATAGAAAAATGAACAAAATATAGGGATTCATTTCATTCACATCATCTTTCCACTTAGTTCTAAGCCATAAAACAATAAGGACTATATTAGTGACATTAATATAGATTAACTGATTTATTGCGCACGTATAAATCTAGATTAGGACCCACCTATTTTGGTGTAATTTTATGCTATGGCATTCTTGGCACAACATGATCATATGTCGTTCCACAAACCTCATGTGTTTTGCTTGAGTGTCTTTATGCAGCCAGGATTTAAGATTTATATATTTGTCTGTGCTGACATTTGCTTTTCTTTTATATATGTTCTAATTCTTCCAAAGACTGCTAACATCTCTATGTATATGTTTGTATAAAGACATATTCTCTCTCTCTCTCTCTCTCTCTCTCTCGTTCTATATATGTATGCACACACTAAAATACATGCCACCCACACCCATGTACACACACACAACACTCTCTTATCAATCAAAGATGTAATATGTTTGTAAGATAGCTCAAGTTAAAAGACCAACCATATAAAACAACCATATAAAACAATGTATAATATTCATTTTATTCCATTATTTGAAATACAGAGAGGTTAGGGAGAAAAAGTTTTTTTAATATAATGGAGCAAAATAAACATGTTTAAACCATGTTAAACCATCATTTACAGAAGGGTTAAATTGTATTCAGTGTTAGAAGGTGGCTGAAAAGAAGAACCCCACTCATCTGACACAAATCGAGAGCTCTGCTCTATGTGTTTCTAAATTAATTGTTTTTTTTTCTCACTGGGTTGCATTTGTGGTGGTTCATCGAAGAATAGTTTATTTTTGCTGGAAACAATATTTTTTTTGTAATTATCAATACTTAGTTTCTTATACTTTAATGCTTGGAATTGATAAAAAAAAATAAAAAATCAAATAAGCAAAAAATACACAACAGGACTAATAGTTATTAGGTGTCTATTTACTACTCTAAATGGCCCCACACTGAACAAGGTAAAACCAAACGATGCAGTACAGAGCCATAGGATAGCAAAATCCAGAAACTGTCCACACTAAGGCTTCCAGAAAACAGAAATCCAGACCTGGATGCTCTATATGCACTATCATAAAACATGGAGAGTCATGTCTGACCCCTTGTAAATAAAAATCTGTTCGGTATACCACCCAACAAAAAAAAGCAAGAGGGTTGTAAAGAAAATAAACTGTAGAAGGTTGCAAGAAAGTTGGAATAATATAAAAATGTAATATTCAATAAAAATACGTGGCACACAAAAATAGGAGAGCACAATCCCAAATGTACAAAAACAGAATATTTAGTTTGGGACCTTCAACACTCGTTCACTTGACGGTTTGGCTCACTCGAATATCAACCGTGAAAAATATTCAAGGAAACAATTCAGATGAACCATAAAGGATGCAATAATGGGCCAATCAGTGTACGGCAAAATATGTACATAGTATAAATTTTATATACATATTTTGCAGTGCACTGATAATATTTTCCACCATTTGGTTTATAGATCAAGTGAGAGAGAAAAGAGTAGGTGCAGTAAAAAATAAATAAAAAAATCTACATTAATATATTATACATATTTATATATACATATACATTCCAAGGGGTCCTTGCACTCATAAACTCTAAAATAAAGTGGCTGGGTGCTTGCAGTCAGGGGAAAGCAATACACACAGTGAGGGATGGCCAGCACTCACGGACTTCTGAAGTTAAAAGGTGTAGTCTTTATTGAAGATTCATTAAAACCGGACCGACATTTCATTCCCTGTTTGGGACTTTCATCAGGATCAGGTACCTGAACAGGAACTGAAACGTCGGCCCTGTTTTAATGAATCTTCGATAAAAACTACACCTATATATATATATATAAATGTAGATTATTTTTTCACGGTTCCTCCTTTTTTCCCCTTTATTTTGTTCACTAATCACTTGATCTGTCAATAAATTCCTGTTGTATATTGGCTGTTTCATTGCTTCAATCATTGCTGCCATTGCAAACCTCTGAATACCGAATCAAACTGACATGTTTTGCCATTTTGCTAGTTGTCTGCTCAGTTGTACGTCTCCTTTCACTCTCTGGATACCATGTTTCAAGTAGGAGGTGGGAGCTATAGTTACTCAACATTTAATATAGTTGCTTGATCTGCTTTCTTGTTTTTTTTTAAATTTAAACTCTGTCCACACTAGCCACTGTGAGAGGCAGATCTGGGGCACTGAAATGCAAACTGGGGATCTCAAAGCCCCTAGCCACCTCCTCCAAGTTAAATAAGCCCTACCTACACCCCTCATCGTGATAATAGAGAAAGGGGTACAATAAATCATACCTTCAGAATTTTTCTTTCTTGTAAAATCTATTTTCTTAAGCTTCAAAACAATGCTTAAAGAATACAAACATATATAAATATGTTCCCCTACTTATTAAGTTCATTCCCCCCATGTTTTACTTACCTTACATTCTGTGGCATGCTCTCCTTGCATTTGCTCCACCTTTTGGCTGAGTTCATCAATGTTGATGATCACAGCCAATCCAATGCTTCTTCTTAGGGAACCAAACAAATGCTCAAAAGTTTAAATCAGTTAGATACAGAGGCACATCCACATCTGTTGTCTAGGACACTAGAGACATATTTACCCTACATTGAAAACATTGTTGTTCTTAAAAAATATTATTTTTTTCAGTTCCAAGGTTAAAATGAAAAGGACACCCATACCACTTCACCAAAGTCCATTAGTGAAGGGTGGGTAATGGATAATATCAATGGGGGTTGAATAATTTTGATTTTAACTGTATACTAGCAGCCCCCATGCACCACATATAAATGGGGGAACTTCTCCACCCTACATAATTGAAATCATGTCCCTACCGGATACACATGGGTGGAAGCAGGATGTACCAACGCCAGGATTCTCTGGTAATTTCCATGAGAATAGGACCTTTATAGTAACAGGGTAGCAATAGTTTAACCGTGTTCTACCAAGACTCAAAATGTCAATAGTTTTTAGCTATTTATAAAAGTTACTTGCCATGTTAAGCATGCAAGACAATTATTTTGATTTAAGGTAAGTCTGCAGTATTTCATGTGTTAGCAAGGGGGGAATATGAAAATACATGTGTGTATATGCATACCTTACCTCTCTCCATGTCATTGGCATTATCTGCCACTTATTTTCACTTATATTTCTTGCCTCCTTCCTCTACATTTCATCAGATTATTCACCTTCCATAATGACACTACCCCATTTATAGCTCCCTAGTAATGTCAATAACCCACATACCATCACAGAATCAGATTCTTCTTCTAATTTTTGCAAATTTACCAATCCACCTTTCTCACGGCAAGTAGCTCCATCCACCCTCCCTACAGCAAGTAACCCAATTTCTATTGAAAGTGACTTAATCTCTACTCCTAACACACCTAGACCTTCCCCTTCATATTATTTAACTTTTTTTGTCAAGTCCTATTCCAACTCTTTACATCTTATATCTGCTTCATGAATTCATGTTGCATGATGTGACATTATATTTCACATTGTGAGCCACACAGAGCAATTACACCGGTACTGAATTAGCTTTTTTTCACAGTCATTGCCTCTGGTACTACAGCCTCCATGGAACAGAAAACCTTTCATGTCATCCCTCTTTAGAGACACAGAAGAAAGGAAAAGGTCCAGGCACTACAAGACTTAGGCAAATTTAATGGAACTATAGAGTCCAGCAGCAACATTTAAAAAAAATGTATTTTGGTCAAAACATTGCTGGTAGACATTGAAGTTCCAATAAATTTGCCTGTCTTAGCTTTAGAGTGCCTGGATCTTTTCCTTTCATTTGTAAATGCAAAGTACCTCTTAGACCTTGGTGCTGGTCAAGACTTTTATCTATGGATTGAGTGCAGTTCCTTACTTGGCTTTTGGCCCATCTTTACAGAGGCTACATATGACAGGTAGCCATGGGAGAAAAATAAATAAAATTAAATTTTAGGGTTGATGTAATGGTTAGTTAAAGTGGATAACTCCAGCATGTATTTATTTACATTGCTGAGATTTCCTTTGGGTTTTTTTTTCCAAGACAATGGATAAACTATGCACTTATGCTAAGAAAATATATATTTTTTTCAGTTACCCTTGTAAGTCAGCCAATATTTGTGGTAGTATATAGCATGAAGTGTATCTAATATTTTCTGGTAGTTTTAATGCTTGAGAGAGTTGTTTAAGTACAAACTTTCAGAGCTGTTGTGTCTTGGCCAAGTTTTTTAATGTTTCATTTTCGAATTAAATGAGTTGTGTTCTATAATCTGTAACTTATTTTTTGTACTTGTTTTATAAGAATATCTTCTTTATGTTCTTCTTAAAACATGTATAAGAATATTGTTTAATCCCCCAAGGGTAAAATATTTACAGGGTAATCACCATTTAAAGTTCTGGACAATATTTAGTTCAGTCTGATAAAATATTAGATAAATATTGGTGAGACAGAAAACAATTATTGAGAAGTGAAGATAACTTTACACTGTTTAAAGTCAGTGTAAAAGGTTTTTTTTGTTTTTTTGTAAATTACATGAGGTATCCCAAGGTAACACAATACATTTAATGATTTTTATAGTTTCAATTAAATATAACTTTTCAGAAAAAATAAGCAATGCTACTTTTGTATATTCATGATTATAGACCAACTGAAATCAAGTAAAAGGAAAAATAATATGAAACAAAATATATATTTGCTTGTAAAATTCTATATTTATGTCCATGACTTTAGATAATTTTTATTGATTTGTGCCTATTTCTTTCAATTTGTTATGAGATCCGAACAGAAAAAATACCATTGTGCATATCAAAAGAAACAGTATATTAGATGTCATGCACACCGGGATATATAATTGTAACTTTGGTGACAGTGCCTTGAATAAAGTACGCATTGCACAAAAACTTTGGAGCTGTGGAGTGTGCGTGACTCTCTCAATGTCAAATACAGCATTGTTATCACATGATATGCCCCTTTCAGTGATAATATTCATACAGAAATACAAGCTTAGCAGTGCACAGTATCTCATTCTCCTAAGGCAGGCGTAGGCAACCTTCAGCACTCCAGGTGTGTCTACATCTCCCCTGATGCTACGCCAACATCATGGCTGTAAAAGCATTATGGGAGATGTAGTCTACAACATCTGGAGTGTCAAAGGTTGCCTACTCCTGTCCTAAGGTGTGAAACAAAACCCATATTTTTTATTGGACTGAAAAATTAAAACATATATTTGATTGTGGGGCTTGTTCACTCTGCGCATGGACAAAGGCAGAGACATTAGAAACGGTGTTTATATAGTTTAGTATATCTGTAACAACTTTCCAATAGTTTAGCAAGTATTAATATTTAAAACAATTGCAGAAAATGTGCTTTGTAAAATACTTAAAATGCAATTTAGATATTTATGCTATGCCTTAAAGAACTTGTTGTTGTTCTTATATTCTTAAGTGTATTTGTAACTATAAAAAAATGTGTAGATGTAAAAATTATTCACTTAAACATAGTACTTAGTTACTGATAATGATTAATGATTTTATTCAACATAAAAATGGTCATATAATATTAATGGGGATTGAGCTCTGCCTTGAGGAAGTCCAGCGAGATGAAACTGGTCGCATTGAGGAGCAATTCACCTTCATATTTTCTTCAGTTTGGTGCTATTTATGTTTGGACTCTGTCTCTACTCCTCCACTTGAAGGGATCTGGACCCAACATAGAAGGGTGGACTGAGGACTGAATCCATTTCCAGAGACATACCTGCGATATACTACAGGGCTTCTACATCCCTGTGATATGCTCTACTGACCACTTTTAGTGGTACCACGTTTGTGAGTGCAATCATTTTTTCTCATTATATTGGTGTTGTTGGTTTTATACTATGTTGTGTTTTTTTGTGATTTTAAGTGATAAAAGACAAGGAAGCATTGATCCATCACATGTGACATGTATTTGTGAATCTTGGAACATCAGATGGCAAGCTAATAGGTATAAACATCGTAATAAACCTATTTTCTTATTGCACTTTTATATCAAACACAACACACCATTTCTTCTTTGTTTTTTTTTTGTAGCACGGTTTTCAGAGTTTACCAGTGTGTTGGTGTTCAGGGTGAACACTATTGTTGTTTACATGATATTAAATGCTGTAAATATATAGGAAAGTCAGACTTTATATAATAGTTCTTAAATGTATTCAATTTTTATTGTAGCACAGAATAAAGTTTAAACAAACCAAAAAAAATATATAATTTGAGAAACAATACCCTGATAGGAAAAGTCCAGAAAAGCAGAGAATGTTAAATAAAAATAGAAAAAGGAAAAAAAGTACATTACTTACTTATCTGAGATAGAAGTTCGCTATATCACTACATTGGGTAGAACGGATATAGCTAGGTCTGTGGGGCTCCTCTAATTTTACATGGTTTAATGGCAAGTTGCCATGGTAACATGTCTCTAGTAGGATGCCCTATTAGAAATTTTATGTGGCTTTGTTTTATTTACTGGTCAATCTTTAGTGTAAGATAGGACAATACACTACTTTGGAAAATGAACAATTTTAATGGAAATAAGGCGACCCATAAAGATGGTGGATGCAAATTATTATTATTATTATTATGATATGTATAGAGCGCCGTCAAATTCCGCAGCGCTTTACAATGGGTGGACGGACAGAACAAATAAGTATTCACCCCATCTCATGTTTATGCATAAATGTTGTTTTTGTTCAAAGAGGCATGTTGCTATATGCCATTGTCAATGTCCAATAATGCATTTGGAGATATTTTTTATTGTTGTACGCTGAGAATATTATGCAAGTATTTTCTTTACAGAACATGGAAAAGGAATTGTGCCTGCTTTGAGACGTGGTATCCAGCCAAAGGATCTGTTTGGAAGGAGGTGCAGTAGTGATAAACTAGTACTTGACTAGTGATATGCTTTTACCATTTAATGTAAATTCTATGTTCTATGTTAAATTTTGAATATATTGTGTATTAATATTGCTCTTGTATTTTATTGTACCCTATTGTATCAATGCAATGTTTTGTGGACCCAGGGCATACTTGAAAACGAGAGAAATCTCAATGTATTCTCCCTGGTAAAATGTTTTATAAATAAATGAAAAATAAAAATAAATGTGAGAGTTCAATTTTTACATTAATAAAATGTCACAATATGTGTAAAAGAATTCACACACACAGACCCTAACGAACAACTTAACATTTGGAATAGTCAAAGAGACTAGGTCTAGGGAAGGAGAAAAGAGGCTAGACAAAGCAAATATCAAGAACATAGAGAGTAGAAAAAATTTAACAAGAGAACACTATAATAGAAACGGGTTATACAAGAACCACAACGGTGCGATTTGGACACAGAAGGCCAGGATATAAATAGCCCAAGCAGGTTGTTTGCAAATTCATTCGTGTCAACCGAATCTACGCCATTGAGATGCAGACATGAATAACCATAAAGGGACATGAATGAGCAGCGTGCGGCATCATTCATCCTGTTAGAGTGGTGAAAGGGAACCTCGGAACAGGTAAGTATTAGATAAATATTATTTTCTTAATTCATACTATTCTTTGTGCAGGTCTCACACTCAGAGAACAGACAGGTTACCAGTTTGGAGTCCACCATTCATTCTTCACATAGGGATGAAATCCCTAGAGAAACTCATTTTTTTTTATTGGTTTTATTTTAATCTTTTTTTTATTTTATTTATTTAACATTTTCTACTTTTTGGACAACTGAGTGCAAATAGTTTATAAATGACCAGCATTGAAGAAAGCAGTTACATTTGTATTAAATGTTTTAGTATTTGACTCCATTTGGTCTATTTTTTCTGTGGTTATGATATCTAGATCTAAATCACAGTTTTAATGTATATGAAAAATTACATTTCTATCTGTTCTCTCTATTCTATTTGAAATACTTTTTATTTTGGCAAAATTTGAAGTCTAAATGCTGTAATTTGAGTTGTATGGATATTTTTTTTTATTGACTTTCTTGCGGCTTTCTATAAAACATGAAATGACACAAAGCATCTGTTGATGAATCAACTTGAAAGCCTATGATGCCAAAGGTTGCATTAATAACATATTTTCAATATTCTGCACTTAATTCACCATCCGTTTTGTAGTAATAAATCTTTTTACCAGGCTCTTGTATTTAACGTGTGTGTGTGTATGCAGCTGGGCCAACATCCAATAACATTTCCCCAAGCTCTTTCCATTCGTAGACAAATGAAACATCTGAAATTTTATCAAAGGAACAGATTGAATTTACAAATAATATTAGCAATTTATATCATATTATCTGCATATTGTGTTCAAGTTCAATGCTTCCATTAACATTTGAAGTTTATGGGGCTTTTTTAAATTCTCTAACGAGTACAAATATTTTATTTTTAATGGGCTTTAGCTTACATTATTTGTGGCATCAAATGTATGGCTTTAACATAGAAATATTCATGGATATAATAATTAAACTAAGCTTCGGGTCAGATTTGAAAATTATTTTATTTGTTTCTTAATTATTTTTTTTGTCTCTTAGTGTTTGAATAGGTTGCACATAAAATATTGTCTATTAGTTGATAGGGCTACAAAAATATGGAAATGTTGAAAAAGGTTGAAAATAGATATCTGAAGTAGGTAAACTGCAGAAATCCATGAAATTAGTCCTTGTTCTACAGTAAAGTTGGTTACTTTCAGATCGTGGGCTGGCTTTCATTTTAAAGGTCATTTGTACAGTTCTCAGCTTGCCAACTTACAACAATCTGTAGCTGCTGTTGTACTACAAAATAATTATTGAAATAACAAATTTTATTAATAAACTCAGAAGCCAAAAACTAATCATTGACATGATTGGCAACTATGAGCATGGATACAATTATACATTTTGTAGCATATAAAAGAAAACACAGATATGTTATTTTGGACGACTAAAGTTTAAGTGCTTCTACTAAACATGGAAACTAACCTTTAAATCTTTTATTAGGGATCGTTGTATCCATATATCACTTGTCATGCCATGAGACCAATATCATAAAAAAGATTGTTCCCCTTCTCTCACAATTGGCTAGTCAAGAAATTAACTTGCTTAGCAACAACCTGTCACCTCCACACTGTATTTATACATATCCTGGGAGTTCGTAGCACGTTCACATTTTAAATTTCATAAGTGTTTCAAGTTGCACCCCACAGGAGCAAAATGTCCCACAGAAACCTCAGTCTTTCTTGTGGTTTTTTTTTCTCAGTACACATTATTGACCATCTAAAATGATAGAGCCAAATGGGATTGGATGACCCAGGAGATGTGGAAGGGTATGTCCGGCCTTATAAACCTTTCTCCAATCTACACTATACAAAGGATCTGCTTTACTCAACAAGACTTTATAACTTTGAAGAATTATGTGAAAAAAATCACTCTAGATCCAAAATGTATATTAACTTATTTTCAAATGTTCACATTTGTATATTATATATAAAGAAACTAGCCATGGATTGTACAGTTTCAATGCTGTGGGTCTTGTCAGCAACCCAAATGATTCAAATTGCTTATTCTGGTCAGTAGCGTTTTTGGACCAAAACCAATGCTAAGGTGTAAAAAAACTGTGTTTTTAAAACAACATCTATTGCTAAGGGCGTCTGCAGCAACACAGGGCAAAGTCTGAAAACCAATGCCTGCTTAGCTCATTTGCATGTCAAGCCAGGAAATCTAGAATCATTTTGGAAAAATTATCTCCTGAGCTTTTTCAACTTAAGATATGCAGGTGACGCTCAACAGTAATTGTTTTATTTGCGTTATGGGGACTTTTATTGTGTATGGTCTCACCACAAGCCTTTTGACACCTAGCTATATGCTCTCAAAGAAACTTTAATTTCCAGACTAGAACTAGTGCCATGCTGACGAGACCCACAAAGACAAAACTGTACAATACATAGCTTGTTTCTGGTCACTGGTCCTAATGTGTCATAATGATTTAAAAAAAAAACATGTGTTTACAAAAAGAGAGCATTGCTAAAGGTATTTGTAGGAATTCTGGCTGAATTCTGAATCATAATGTCTATATGTGCCTATTTGCATATCAAGCTAGGAACTTTGGCATAGTTGTAGAAACATGATTTCTTCAGTTTCTGTGCCCAATGGGGACTTTCCAGAGATATACAGGTGATGCAGAACAGTTGTTTTTTTAATTCAGTCTATTAACTTGCATCATACATTAGAATTCATATTTCTCAAGCTAAATTTAAAAAAAGAAGTAATTCAAAATTACCACGTTTCCTTGATTCGCCATTTGCAAGCAGTTGTATTTATCCAGTGCAAATTAGTCATGTATGTAAAAATTGGTATAAATGTGATAGGTGACATCTGAAGCTTTTTCGAATGTCCTCTGCATTATCTCAATCCTAAATTATTTAACCACTGGGTAATTAGAGCTCTGAAGACCTGTATATAACATCATGGTTCTGAAATATATCCAAAGTAGGAGAAATACATTTTTCTCATGAGAGCCACAGCATTAGAAATGCACATTCTTTTCAGAATTTTCTTTGTTGTTCATTTTTTCTTTTCACCAAGGTATTAAACCATATTCCCGGATAGCTTAGATTACTTGAATGCATACAATAACTGCATTTTCCGCTGATCACTAAGCAGTACTCCCTAGATGCAACAACAAAGAAAAAGCAATCACAAATAATAAAAACATCAATTGGCCACAGCTGTCAGAGCCCTAAATCCACACAATCCTAACACTAATGTCAACCTTTCAGTGCTGCTTAGTCATCCATATATCGGCTGGATGGAGCAGTGGTAACATCACTGCTTTAGAATTGGAAAGTCCAAGTTTTATTTCCAGTCTGAGCACGTTACCTGTAAGTGTCCTTGAGCAAGACACCTAATAATATATAACTGCCTATCTCAACTCCTCATAAATTGGAAGCTTGCCTTCTTTACCACTTAATATTCCCTTGCTATAATAGTAAAACGCTACAAGCTATGGTGGTGATATATAATAATGATAATCCTTGGAGTAGGTGAATTAAATGAGGTCTGTAAAAATGACATATAACATTATGAGACCAGCAAATGACAAAAAACAAGTAAACAAGAATCCCCCAAAAGAGGTTGTAGGTTAGAAAATCGCACCCCAAAAACAGGTAAGTGAGGTTCTCATAAATCCACATTGAATTGTCTAAGCACATGAGAAGGAAAGCCAAGAAAAGCCTCAGCAACATGATTGCCATCCTGGTGCCGGTATATAAAGGCTTTGATTTCATTCCCAAGTCCTACAAATGAACTCTGGTTGGGCCGATCCCTTTCCCTTGACTTATATTGAAGCCTAGATACAATCATTTGTGTATGCTGAAGTACTGGAGTGTTGATATTCTTTGGGCATCCTCATATCGGGTGTCTTTTGTTTCTTGTTTGACTTTGCCCTCATCAGTTTTGCACACATATTTTTTTCACAAAAAATAACCAAGCTGTATCAGGACAATCTTTCTTATATGCCTATATTATCTATTATCTCCTTCAAAGTATGTGCAAGAAAACCTGTTGGGCTTTGTGGATCCTTCTACAGAACTATTCCTTACTCTTTTGTATATAAAATGCTTACATTAATGCGGCACACCTATCAAAAGGAAGAAGATTGCAGAAATAAAAAAGAACTAAATGTGAGTAGATCTCCTCTATAGTAACGCAGGTTGAAAAAAGACTAAAGACCATCAAACCTATTAAACCTATTATTTTATGCTGTAGATCGAAAAGAAGGCAACAAAAACAAAAAACAACAACAATTGCAGCCATTTCTAATTATGTCACAAAAAGGAAAAAAAATCTTAAAATCCTTCTTGACTCCATAATGGCTATCAGATTTTTCCTTAGATCAACCTAATCAGATACATATCAATTATATCCTTGAATATTCTGTTTTTGCAAGAAAGTATCAAGCTATTTTAAAAATGTCTACAGAATCTGATAACACAACCTCTTTAGTTAGAGAATTCAGCATATTTATTGTTCTTACTGTAAAGAACCCTTTTATCTGCTGTAAGTGTAAACACCTTTCTTCTAGTCTCAATGGGTGTGCACCTGTCTGTTGTATATCTATACTAATGAACTGGATAGCAAATTGAAGTTTGCACTGACCCTGTATTTATTTATGTAATGGTATCATATCCTGTCTGGGGTGTCTTCTTTTTCTAAAGAAAACTAATTTTTTCTACCCTTTCATATGTTACCAGGGTTGGTTAAAAAAAAAAAAAAAAGGTTGCAGCAAGCCAAAAATTGTATATCATGTTATACCTCATGTATATGGTTATTCCTGTATATTCATTCAACCTTTCATTTCTGTTTCTATATTTACACATATAGTGTGCAAGAAAATGTCATTTCCTGCAGCAATTTTCATCATATCATCTTACAGGAATCATATGGGAATATGGATGTCAATTTAGATGTCTATCTATGACTTCAGTAAAGGTGTTAGTGTAGTTTTTGATTTAACTTATGCTATATCTTCACATGGTAGAAACACTAGAATTGTTTATTAGAAAATAGATATAAGGAAAGTAGTTTATAAAGAAGAAGAAAGAGAGAGAAACACAAGAATTAAAAATATTAATAGTGTGTTCTATTTGCATTTCCACAAGCAGACATTATAACTGTCCCACTTGTTAAAGCTGCTATACAGTGTGTAAATTCCAAAGCAGATCTCTTTTTTTAAGTCTAGAAAAATCTATATATGGGAATATCATTAACATCTTTCTATTCAGTATTACATAGTTACATAGCTGAAAAAAGACTTGCGTCCATCAAGTTCAGCCTTCCTCACATTTGGTTTTTGCTGTTGATATAAAAGAAGGCAAAAAAACCCCAGTTTGATGCACTTGCAATTTTTGCAACAAACAAGGAAAAAAAATTCCTTCTTGGCAGTCAGATTTATCCTTGGATCAAGAAGCTATTACCCTACATTGAAAAATTATATCCTTGATTATATCCTTGATTATTCAAAAGAGCGATCACATGGTCACAATAGGTGTCCATGTGTCTGCCTGCAGGGGGACTGCCTGTGCTAACAGGCAGTCTCCCTGCATGTGTAAAATCATTAAAAAAAAATAACTGTTAATGTTAATAAAAAAATAATAATTATATATGTGTATATAAATATGATATATAGACATATACATGTAATATATGTCTATATATCATATATATAATGTCATACTAAGTGTATTTTTATATTAATATGTACATATGTTAATATAAAAATACACTTACAATGAAATTACACATGTATATATATAATATATATAATAACTATATATATTGTATATACATATTATTATAAAATACAAATAATAAGTAATTTAAATTATGAATTATGAAATTTTATTCTAACTGTATTTTAAAATTAATATATATATATTTATATCAAAATACACTTAGAATGAATTTGTATATATATCTATGTATATAAAAATAAATAAAAATAATAAGAAATATACATACGTCCATATACAAAATTGCATAAATAATTATATAAATATACACGTAGACTTCAAATATATAAATATGCATATATATTTAAATTCTACGTGCGTATTTATGTAATATGTTTACATAATTCAGTAATTTTATTGATTGCAATTTGAGGGACCTGCCTGCCAACCCAGGCCGAAATTCCAGAGAATTTAATTTGCTAGCACTATATTTTACCCTGTAACTTTCTATGACACCTTAAAACCTGTACATGGGGGGTACTGTTTTATTCGGGAGACTTCGCTGAACACAAATATTAGTGATTCAAAACAGTAAAACATATCACAGCGATGATATTGTCAGTGAAAGTGACTTTTTTTGCTTTTTTCACACACAAACAGCACTTTTACTGATGATATAATTGTTGTGATACGTTTTCCTGTTTTGAAACACTAATATTTTAGCAAAGTCTCCCGAGTATAACAGTACCCCCCATGTACAGGTTTTATAGCATTTTTGAAAGTTACAGGGTCAAATATATGGGTCAAATATTTTTACATTGAAAAAGGCCAGGTTGGTTACGTTGCCTTTGAGAGCGTATGGTAGCCCAGGAATGAGAATTACCCCCATGATGGCATATCATTTGCAAAAGAAGACAACCCAAAGTATTGCAAATGGGTATGTCCAGTCTTTTTTAGTAGCCACTTAGTCACAAACACTGGCCAAAATTAGCGTTGAATTTAGTTTTTTTACTTTTTTCACACACAAACAAATATGAATGCTAACTTTGGCCAGTGTTTTCGACTAAGTGGCTACTAAAAAAGACTGGACTTACCCCATATTGAATACCCTGGGTTGTCTTCTTTAAAAAAAATATGTACATGTGTGGTGTTATTCAGATATTTATGACAGATAATAGTGTTACAATGTCACTATTGATAAATTTTTAAAATGTATGTTTTGAAACCGCAATATCCTACTTGTACCTATAGCCCTATAGCTTTCAACAAAGCATGTAAACACTGGGTATTTTTAAACTCAGGACAAAATTTTGAATCTATTTAGCAGTTTTTTTCATTCGCTTTTGTAGATGAGTAAGATTTTTCAAGTAAAAGTAAAAAAACATGTATTTTTTTTCAATTTTTCATCATATTTTTTTAAAATTAAATTACATGAGATTATATAAAAAATTGTATGTAAAGAAAGCCCCTTTTGTCCTGAAAAAAAATATATATAATTTGTATGGGAACAGTAAATGAGAGAGCGGAAAATTACAGCTAAACAAAACACCACATAAGTGTAAAAAGAGGCATGGTCGCAAATGTACAACATCGCCAAAAACAGTCCAGTCCTTAAGGGGTTAATTTACTTTTCAAGTTATTTTATTTTTAGCACAATGTTCATCTCTCTTTTGTTCCTTTTAATCACAAATGTAACTCCTTATTCTACAATTGCACTGAAACGTGCTTATTTAAGACATACCTTTTGTTTCTTATTTCTATTGTTCTATCTTATAAAACTTCCAACTAAATAGCAATCAATGCTTTTACAAATATATATTTCCTGATACATGAACCTTGGTTAAAACAATTGAAAATTTACATATTCTAGATATATTGCTTTTAGAGTTGTTTTGTATCAAGTCATTTTTCCAGTGTCTGCTAGTTATGAGATTGCAAATAAATCAAATCAACTGGGTCTAGTTGACTACTAGATCTATAGTTGTAATCAAAATTATTTAACCCCCATTAAAAATCTGGTTTATTTACAGGCTATCTGCTTTTTGCAATAAACAAATCAAACAAAAGCATTTGAAATAGCTCAACACAATGAATGTTTCAAGTGATTCCCCCAACTGAAAATGTAACTTATAATGACTTTTCCAAAAGCTGAAATTTAAAGTTAAAATTATTCAACCCTCCCCCCAGATAGAATCCATCAAAACAGCACAAATATGCAAAACAGGTGTTGTCTAAAGCACACCTGATGCAACTAATCTAAACTAAAGGGCTTCATTAGTTGCACCATGTGTGCTTGAACAGGAAAACTTGAAATACATAAACTGGCTAGGAGTTTGTTGAGTTTCATGTTTGACTGCATGTTAGAAATATGGCTAAATCAAAAGAATGGTCCACAAATTTAAGAGAAGTGATCATTGCCCTTCACAAACAAGGAACAGAATGCAAAAAAGATAGTGAAGGCACTGAATGTTTCTAGAGACAGCATTGGAAGCATAGTTCACAACCTGGACGAGGCAGAAAAAGTAAGTTATCAATGGTTGCAGCCAGATTGCTGAGAAGGCAGGTTGTGAAAAATCCTCAAGTGATTGCAAAAGACCTGCAGCAGGACATTAAAGTTTTCCCTCCTTTTTATTTTTTTTTCTTCCTCTCTTGCTGTTTATATTCCTCTCCTTGTGGGTGCTGCTGCTGAGCTAATTAGGGGGTGTGCCCCTTAATTTCCACCTGTGTGGGATTTGTATTACCAATATAAACCCACTACTGACTCACAGAGCTTGCTCACTGAAGTTTTCTTGAAAGTAGGCTATTTCAAGTAGTCTCTTTTAAGTAGGAGTTAAAACAACAGGAGTTGAAAACTACAAGGGAGTTTAAACCAAGTGGGTAAATATTGTTTTGCTCACTTGTGTTTTTTGTAACTGTGTATGAGTGCTAGCAAGATTGCAAGTTTAACTCAGTGCACATCATGCCGCATATGTATGCCTGGATAAATCTGTCCAGGGTCCATACCTCTGTGGTGGGTGTGAGCGAGTGGCTTTTCTGGAAGCTCGTATTGGATATCTAGAGAGGCAAATTGCAACACTGAGGGAGATTGACAATCTTGAGAAGAGTCTGCTGCTCACTGAGCAGAGTTTAGTGGGTGCAGGTAGTGGAGTGAAAGGAGATGAGACAGTTGGAAAGCAGGAACATAGCTGGGTAACAGTGGGGCAGGGAAGCAGAGGGGGAGGGAAGAGGAAAGGTTTAGCTAGTCCTGATCTAGTGCAGCCTAACAGATTTGCCCGTTTGAGTGAAGATGTTGGGAGCAGCAGCTCAGAAGTAGCTGTACTGCAGGAAGCTGTTCCTTCTAACAGCCGTGGGAACAGCCCCTCTAGTATGGGTGGGGTTGAGAGGGTAAGGAAGTCTAGACAGGTTGTGGTGGTAGGGGACTCTATTATTAAGAGAGTAGATAGGGTAATCTGCCACTCTGATCGACTCAACCAGACAGTTTGCTGTCTCTCGGGTGCTCGGGTCCATCATGTTGCCGACAGAGTGGAGGGATTATTGGGAGGGGCTGGGGATGACCCAGCTGTCATGGTCCATATTGGTAACAATGACAAAGTCAGAGGAAAATGAAAGGTCCTAAGGAATGAGTTCAGGGATCTAGGAAGTAAGCTAAAGAAAAGGACCTCCAAGGTAATATTTTCAGAAATATTACCTGTGCCGCGCGCTACAGCAGAAAGGCTGCGGGAGATTAGAGAGGTCAATGCGTGGCTGAAGTCTTGGTGCAGGAAAGAGGGTTTTGGGTTTTTAGAGCACTGTCCCGATTTTGCACTTGGGTACAACCTGTATAGTCGTGATGGATTGCACCTAAATGGAAGAGGGTCTGCGGTGCTGGGGGATTGGACACCTAGAAGGTTGGAGGAGATTTTAAACTAGTAGTGGGGGGGAGGGTCAAAGCAATCTAGAAAATGGAAATAAGATAGAAAGGAGATGGGTTTTAGCTCAGAACAAAGGGGGTGGAGATGGGGGAGGGGAAAGCTCAGAACAGATGAGGTATGTAGTATTGATAATTCACAAAAAGTACAAATGACTCATGGTCATATTAAATGTATGCTTACTAATGCTTGGAGCCTATATAACAAAATTGGAGAACTAGAGTCAATAGCATACACTAAACAATATGATATAATAGGCATAACAGAAACATGGTGGGATGAGACACATGACTGGGCAGTTAACTTAAATGGGTACACGTTATTTAGGAAGGATAGTAAAAACAAGAAGGGTGGTGGGGTATGTTTGTATGTCAGCCATGAGTTAAAGTCAAATCTTAGGCATGTGGAGTGTGACGAGGAAAATGTGGAAGCTTTATGGGTAGATATCTGCTTGGGGCAAACAAAGGGAAATCAATTATTGGTTGGGATATAAACCACCTAATGTAAATATTAATGAGGAAGAACAGCTGTTAGCGCAAATTGGGAATGCTGCAAATCGGGGTAACACATTAATTATTGGAGATTTTAATTACCCGGACATAACTTGGGATAGAGGGACTAGTAATTCTGCAAGGGGAATCTGTTTTTGAATGTGTTAAATGACACCTTTATGTCACAACTGGTACAAGCACCAACTAGAAAGGATGCTTGTCTGGATCTCGTTATAAAAAACAATGTTGATCTTTTAACCAACATTCAAGTAGGGGAGCATTTGGGAAATAGTGATCACAATATGGTAACTTTTGAAATAAACTCAAAAAAGCAAAAGCACGTAGGGTATACTAAAATGTATAATTTAAAAAAAAAGCCAATTTCAATAAGATTAGGGCAGCTCTACAACATATTGATTGGCATAAACTCCTTAGTGATAAAAACACTGATGAAAAATGGAAACTATTCAAACAAATATTAGAAAGGTACATTTCTCAGTATGTGCCATTGGGTAATAAATATAAAAGAAACAAAGGAAAACCAATGTGTCTTAGCAGAGAAGTAAAACTAGAGATTAAAAATAAGAAAAGGGCATTTAAAGCATTTAAATCGGACAAATCAGAGGCATCCTATATAAGATATAAGGAAGCCAATAATACTTGCAAAAAGGCAATTAAAGTGGCTAAATTAGAAAATGAGAAATTGATAGCCAAAGAATGCAAAAAATACCCCAAATTTTTTTTTCAAGTACATCAATTCTAAAAAACCAAAAAAATGAAAGTGTAGGTACACTGGAAACAGAGATGGGTCTGTTAGTTAATGAAGACCAGGAAAAGGCAGAAATTTTAAATAACTATTTTTCTTATATATTAATGAGGAACCTATAGCAAGAGATATGCAAATAATTGCTGCAAAAAACTTGCAGATAACTTGTGATTGGATAACTCGAGACAAGGTGCTACAGCTATTAAAGAAAATTTATGTAAATAAAGCTCCGGGGCCTGACAATATCAGCCCACGAGTACTTAAGGAGCTAAGTGTGGAAATAAGTGAACCTCTGTATTTACTTTTTCAAGATTCTTTTGTTTCAGGTGTTGTACCGGAGGATTGGAGGAAGGCAGATATTGTTCCTATATTTAAAAAGGGTTCAAAATCCTTGCCTGGAAATTATAGACCTGTGAGCTTAACTTCTGTGACTGGGAAATTATTTGAACGGAATTATTCAGGAATTCACTGGGAAGATCTGTGTTATTAGCAATAATCAGCATGGTTATATAAAACATAGGCCATGTCAAACTAATCTAATTGCATTCTACAAAGAAGTAAGTATAAGTATAGATCAGGGTGTTGCAGTGGATGCGATTCACTTGGATTTTGCCAAGGTATTTGATATGGTTCCTCACAATAGGTTAGTCTTCAAACTAAAAGAAATTGGTCTAGATTAATATTCTTGCTCTTGGGTAGAACATTGGCTTAAGGATAGAGTACAACAAGTTGTCATTAATGGTAAATTTTCAAGCTGGACAAAAGTGATAAGTGGTGTCCCTCAGGGTTCTGTTTTGGGACCGCTTCTATTTAACATATTTATAAATGATCTTGAAAGGGGCATTGAAAGCCATGTATCAGTGTTTGCAGATGACACAAAACTTTGTAAAGTAATAAAATGTGAGCAGGATATTGCCTTGCTGCAGAGGGATTTGGATAGATTGGGGGACTGGGCACTAAAATGGCAGATGAAATTTAACATAGAGAAATGCAAAGTTATGCACTTTGGGGTTAAGAATGCACAACAATTTACACCCTAAATGGTAGTGAACTAGGGATAATCACACATGAGAAGGATTTGGGAATTGTTATAGACAACAAATTAGGCAGCAATATGCAATGTCTGCAATTGCTAAGGACAGTAAGGTTTTGTCATGTATAAATAGGGGCATAAATTCTCGAGATGAAAATATAATTTTGCCTCTTTATAAATCACTGGTAAGACCACACCTTGAATATGCTGTGAAATTTTGGGCACCTGTTCTAAAGAAAGATATCATGGCACTAGAAAAAGTGCAGAGACGAGCTACAAAATTGATAAAAGGAATGGAGCATTTTAGTTACAAAGAAAGGTTAATTTTTTTTAATCTGTTTAGTTTGGAAAAACGACACCTGAGAGGGGATATGATAACATTATACAAATATTTTTCGGGGCCAGTACAAACCTTTATCTGGAAATCTATTCATAAACAGGGCTATACATAGGACACGAGGTCACACATTTAGGCTGGAATAAAGGAGATTTCATCTAAGGCAAAGACAAGATTTTTTTTACAGTAAGAGCAATAAGGATATGGAATTCTCTGCCTGAAGAGGTGGTTTTGTCAGAGTCTATACAGATGTTTAAACTGCAATTGGATAAATACTTGCAAAAACATAACATACAGGGATATAATTTCTAATTAGTGGGGTAATAGCTGCTTGATCCAAGGAGACATCTGACTGCTATTTTGGGGTCAACAAGGAATTTCTTCCTATTTTGTTGCAAAATTAGAAGCGCTTTAGACTAGGTTTTTTGCCTTCTTTTGGATCAACAGCAAAAACATATGTGAGCAAGGCTGAACTTGATGGACGCAAGTCTCTTTTCAGCTATGTAACTATGTAACTATGACAGGCACTGAGGTTTCAGTGAGCAAAGTAAGACACATACTAAATGCATAAGGTTTCAATGCCAGAACTCATAGATGTACACCACTACTAACCCAAAAACACAAGAAAAGTCCCCTACAATATGCTCAAAATCATATAAATCAGCCACAAAAGTTGTGGGATTCTGTGGAGTGCTGATACAAAACTGGATCTTTTTGGCCCAATGGATCTGTGATGTGTCTGGAGGAAGAAGAATGACGCTTATGCTGAAAAGAACACTTTGCATAGAGGCTTTGCATAGTGCTATGCTTTCTATAGTAAGGCTAGCTATCCTTAATCATGTATTCATATTTAAAGGTAGCGAAAGTGAGCGTTAGTGGGTAAGGATTGCAGTAGTTATACTATATAGAATAATTGGTACATCAGATTAGAATTTTACTGTTTCTGAAATATAGACCAGCAAATCATATGGTGATTGTAGTAGGGTTATACTTACCAAAGAGTATCAATTCTATTGTCATATATAAGAAAACTGTACAGAGTATTGTAAATGCCAAAATAGAAAAAATACTGAGTGAGGTTGTATTACTACTGATGGGGGATTATTATAATTGTTGTTTTTTTGTTGATAATCTTTATTTAGATTTTTTTTATGTCAAAGAAACATAAGAATGAAAAGGATAATCTTGATTACACAGTATATAGATTGCATTAGCTATGTTGACATAGACAGGTAGCTGCCGACTTACAGTAGACCATGCTCAGATAAATTGTTACATTTCCTACAGTCAGGTTACAACATAACATAAAATAATTACGTTTGGCAGTTACAGTCGGCTACTACCACAATAGTAAGCATTAGAAAGTCCACTCTGCATTGAAAGGTACAAGTATCATGATGTTACAGCTTTACGATGATGAACTTAATTATAGGCAAGCAGTGAGAGAAAGTAAGCCTGACTAGCAGTCAGGGCATTATTCCCAACCAAAGACTTCTCCCCCTACTCGTGTCACTAAATGTTGGTCAGATTTCAGGAGCACCTTCCTGCTGCCCCTTATTCGTAAATCTATAAGTCTGGGGGTCAGCAAGACTGGAGAGGCAGTGAATATTGATTATGAGGCATGTAGATGTCAGGAGGAGAAGGAGGTGTATTATAATTAGTATGTAGAATTAATTGTGACAAAAATAACTCTATGAGTATGAAGAGTATAAATGTGCTCATCTGATACGCCATCTTGTATATCATATTACTATCAGACAAGCTACATTCCATTGAATACAGAGTTGCATATGTTCATTGTTAAGCTGTGTAAGTACATTTTTGCATACCAGTCCATTGACCAATATGAATGTCCATGTGTCCTTGGAAGTGCTTGCTATTCTAGATTTGATGGTAGAAAAGATAGCTGAAAATGATGGCTGATGGATGAAATTCATGTTTACCTTGTATAGTGTTGCTTGTTAACAAAAGAATGAAGATAACAAATATACATACTATATACAATAAGGAACAAGTTATTTCTGGAAATAATATGCTGTACAACTATGATGAGCATGAAGAGAATAGGAGATAAATGTGATAGATAAACCGTGCCAAGAAAGTTTTTAAATGAATATATGTTCTTGAATTCATTTGTGTTATTTTTTACTTTTCCTTTCTGAATCAGCATCTGATTCATATGTTGGAAAGAAGATTTAGCACCTATTAATACACACAGAGAAATATCCTAAAAAATTATAACTTTAAGAAATTGGCAAAATGATAAAAATAAAAAAAAGTTTACCATGTGTTATTCACTGTGACATACATTCTCAGTTTAGAGGGAAAAGATCATTGGTATTGCTATGCTGTCTGGAAAATGTGATATATACTACTTTATAATTCTAAAGCATTTAAAAACAAATATATATGTTATTTATTGTTATTTACAGTATATTATTGGGCTTCCCTAGGTGGTTCAGGCATATGTACCTTAATTTGGATACAAAAAAATAAAATGACATACGATGCAATGATTCTAACATGCATTAAACTATAGATCTGTATGCAGTTCCATTTATAAAAGACATAATATGAAGGAAAAGTGGAACATGAATGCAATATATTTAGAAGCTTATGAGCCTCTGGGGATTCATAGTCTATGTACATGCCAACTAGGGCATGCATAATAAACAGTAATACCTCTTCAATGGTTTCTCAATAGCTAGTAGGCACATTTATGAATGCATAGTTACACCCAATGGGACATCAAACCATTTTACAAAGCATGGTAAAAAATATATTGATGTACATTCAATGCATATATGACAATACAGGTACATACATATACATGGGATTCATAATTCCAATAGAAATGGTTTTGGGGCACATATTTCAGTTATTCAACTACATCAGTTAAAAAGATAAAACATGTATAGAACAATGTATCTGGTACTCAGAGCAAAGGTTATTAGTTATTACAATATGTACAGCTTTGTGACTCTATGTGCTGGTTTGTTATAAAAAAATATAAAGCCAAAAAAAAACAAATAACAAATTGCATTATTATATAACAAATGTATAATATATGAATGCTAGATGGTTTACCTCTCCATCACGTGTATCTTCTTATTTGTTTTAAAAGAAAGGAAATACAAAAATAATTAAATATATATACCAGAAACAAGATGAAAGGAGATCTCATCTATAAAAGAGGTTAGGAATGCTATTATATGTTATAAAAGTTTCACTTTTATGATCAGTTTAGGAAAATGAATTACACTTATTATTATTATTGCCATTTATATAGTGCCAACAGATTCCGTAGCGCTTTACAATATTTTGAGGGGATGTAACTATAAATAGGACAATTACAAGAAAACTTACAGGAACAATAGGTTGAAGAGAACCCTGCTCAAACGAGCTTACAGTCTATAGTAGGTGGGGTATAAAACACATAAGGACAGGAAATATCAATCAAATAAGGTGGGAGTGAAGCAGAGCTGGAGGAGAGAGTAAAGTGCTGCACTATAAGAGAGAGCAAAAGACAGGTGTGTGAGGTAGAGGTTACTCTGGGAGGCCATAAGCTTTCCTAAAGAGATGGGTTTTAAGGCACTTCTTAAACGATTGAAGACTAGGGGAGTGTATGATGGTGGTAGGCAGGCTATTCCATAGGAAGGGAGCCACCTGCGAGAAGTCCTGCAAGCGTTAGTTGGCCATACGGGTGCGAGGAGCGGACAGGAGAAGGTCACAGGCAGAGCGGAGAGACCGAGAATTTGCATACCTGTGGATCTGTGAAGAGATATAAGAGGGGCTAGAATTGTTCAGTGTTTTATAGGTATGGGTTAGCACTTTGAATTGACTCCTATAGGATACAGGAAGCCAATGTAAGGACTGACAGAGGGATGAGGACCGACTAGAAAGGAAAATCATTCTGGCGGCAGCATTCATTACAGACTGTAGCGGGGCAATATGGCTTTTGGGAAGACTAATTAGGAGAAGGTTACAATAATTCATGCAGGAAATTACTAGCGCATGAACAAGCTCCTTGGTAGCATATTGCATAAGAAAGGGGCGGATGTGGGCTATGTTTTTAAGATGGAATCTACAGGATTTGGCAACATACTGGATGTGAGGCTCAAAGGTGAGGCCAGAATCAAAGTATGATGCCAAGACAGTGAGCTTGCAAGGATGGACTTATGTGGATACCACTAACTTGAAGGAAGAGCGAAAGAGTAGGATCATCCATTACCAGGAGGGAACACTCCGCGCAGCACAGTCACTACAGCATTCCCCACATTGTAAGTAACAAAACCATTTTAGAGCAGTTTGACTTATCACTTGAGGTCTGACGGACACTGCTTCCTGCCTTCACTACATCTCACAGAGAGCTGGAAGCTGTCTGTCTGAGCTGAGTCTTAATGTGCAGGACTTAGCTCATTGGCTGAGAGCAATAAGCTGACATTCTCAGAAAAGCTATTAGCTCAGGAAAGCTACTGGAAGCTGCCAAGCAGCAGCTTCAATTTCATTGGCTTATTTAGTGGAAACATGGATCAGTGTCGGGTGAACCCTAGGTAATAAGTCAATGCTAAGGCAATCCAGGTACCATAACTACTACAACATTCTGTAATGATTTCGGTGCTTGGAATGTTTCCTTAAAATACATATATATGAATGTGTTTCACTTTGTTTTTCTAAAATGAGATAAAATAAAAGTGGAATTCAAAAAAATAAATTGCTACAAGGAACAAGTATCATGTTTAAATAAATTCAGACTAGTAATTGCATTGTCCCATTATGTCAATGTCTCTATGTTTCAGTAAGGTTGTTCATTAGTCACTGTGCCTGTACTTCAAAGTAGATATGAAGTACCCATTCTTATTTTGGGCTATATTATACATTCATTCACAGGTATATCACCGATAATTCATTTTGGCCATGGTCAAAGTAATCTTAACAATTCTTTAAAGGAGTGAAAAAAAGGCTTCAATGTCACATATTTCACTTCAAATACATGAAAATAGGTATGATATGAAAATGAACACTAGCAAATACAATTAGAAATGAATGTAATTGTGGGTGGAGCCTAACTGCTAAAGCGGACAGTCGCATGGCCTCTGAGCTCCGTGATAACAGAGGACAAATACCCGATAATCCCACTATCTCATGCTTGGTTAAACCCCAGGGTGACCTCAGTACTTACCTTATGGGCCAAAAGACAAAAAAACAAAAACCGGACAGACCCAGGCAGGGTATGAGCATTGGCAATTTGTGGTGGCAGGCCCATGGCGCACAGGAACACAAGATGGCGTCTCTCCATGGTGAATGCTTAGACTTCTCCGACAGGACATCAGATGAAGCAAAGGGGGAACTCACACAAGTGTTACTACCAACGGCCAACCCACACGAAACCTATACTGCCGGTGTCCGATGCCGCACCGGTGACTCTGGCGGCTATCAAGACACTCATGGCAGACCTCCATAAGAAAATTATGGCAGATGTGGCCATGATACGCATGTACCTGCGGGGTCTGACAAGCCTCCTTGGAGTGATGGAAGGCACTTTTCTTAACCACACACAACAACTAACAGAGCTGCAACAGGCAGTTAGAGAGCTGCAGGAACAAAACCTAACCTACGAACACAGGTTCGATGCCCAAGAGGACAAGAGAAGACAAAATAAACTGAAAATCAGAGGGCTCGCTGAGAGTGTACCGGTGGCTGAATTTCACCCGATGTCTTCTAACGGCCTTGCTTACCCCTAAACTGGCCAGGGTGGTGTTAGAGGGCATATTCTGAATTCCGAAACAGGCTACGGCACCACCTACAGCCCCAGGGGACCTGGTGATACAGTTCCAAAGCCACATAGATAAGACAGCAGTCTATTCCACCATCAGGGGGGAGTCATCTTACTGCTTTGAAGAGATGTCCCTTGCCTTCTATGCTGACCTCTCTGGAGGAACTCTGGAACTCATGCTGAAGCCGCCCGAACGCTCTGTAGAGAGCCTCAGGCGGCTGCAGCTTTGCCTGGGCTGCTGCGTCCATGACGGCGCACGTCCTGGGCGCAGCATGAGGAGAGGGGCTGACAGGAGGGAAGCGCTCAGCGCTCAGCGCTCAGCGCTCCCTCCTGTCACTCACTGTAGCGTGGCGGAGCCCTGTATGGTCAGCGGGTACAGGGAACATCTGTCTCCTGTAACCGACCGGACTAACAGGAAGTGCACACTGAGTGTCCACTTCCTTTTAGTCCGGCCTGGTACAGGAAACAAAAGCTCCCTGTACCCGCGGACCATACAGAGCTCGGCCATGCTACAACAGAGGTAGGGGAGGGGGGAGAAAGAAATTGACAGAGAGGAAGAAAGAAATTGACAGGGGGGAAGAAATAAATTGACAGGGAGGGGGGAGAAAGAAATTGACAGGGAGGGAGAAAGAAATTGACATTGGGGAGAAATTGACAGGGGAAAGAAATCATGGGGAGAAATAAAATTCATCAGGAAGGGGAGAAATAAATTGACAGGGAGGGGGAGAAAGAAATTGACAGGGGAGAGAAAGAAATTGACAGGAGAAAGAAATTGACGGGAAGTACAAAGAAATTGACAGGAGGGAGGAGAGAAAGAAATTGACAGGGGAGAAATACATAACAAGGAGGGCAGAGAAAAAGAAAATGACAGGGGCGGAGGGAGAAAGACATTTACAGGGAGGGAGAGATAGAAATTGACAGGGGGAGAAACAAATTGACAAGGGGAAAGAAATTACCAGAAAGAAAGAAATTGACAGGGGCAGAAAAAGAAATTGACAGGGGAGAAAAAGAAATTGACACGGGGAAAGAAATTGACAGGGGGGAAAGAAATTGACAAGGGGAGAAAGAAGAAATTGACTGGGGGCGAAGAAATTGACAGGGGGAGAAAGAAGAAATTGACAGGGTGGAAAGAAATTGACAGGGGGAGAAAGAAATTGAGAATAAAGAGGAAAGATGGTGGGGAGGGGGAATGAGAGTGGGGAGGGTGAGGGGAGAAGAGAGTGACAATGGGGGAGAAGAGAGTGACAAGGAGGGAGAAGAGAGTGACATGGGAGGAGGGAGAAGAGAGGGACAAGGGGGAGAAGAGAGTGACAAGGGAGGGGGGGAAGAGAGTGACAAGGGAGGGAGAGGGGGGGAGAAGAGAGTGACAAGGGAGGGGGGAGAGATTGACATCCATCACACACACACACACAATCACACACAATGCACCCCTTGCACACAGAAAAACACACAATGCATTACACACACAGACACACACACACAAGCAATGCAACCCTTACACACATTGCATCTCTTACACACACAGAAACACACAATGCATTCCTTACACACACTCAATGCACCCCTTACACACACTCAATGCACCCCTTACAGACGCACACACTGCATCCCGTAAATACACAGAAAACCACCTTGCATCCCTTACACATACAAACACAGATTCACACAATGCATTCCTCACACACATATCAGGACATCCCCTACACACTCCACCCCCTGTGAACAAACTCATTGGTGGAACATGAAGGTGGACCCTGGGACCCAGACCTGAGCTGTGTAAAGGGCCCCCAAAAAATGGAGCTGCTTCCCGTTCTCCCAGAACATTGATTTTTGTGACCACAGTTACAAACAGCCTCCAGAGATCCTGTTCTACACCAGACCAGTAGAGCCAGACTGCAGCTAGAGCCCATCATCATCCTCATCTGGTTGTAAGTAGGCAATCTAGTATATTATTTGTGGCACTAATCTCTAATTTACCTCACATTAAAGAAACACTATAGTCCCCAGAACCACTGCATCTTAATGTAGTGGTTCTGGTGTCTATAGCCTGTCCCTACAGGCCTTTTAACATAAACACGGCGGCACTGCTGCTCTGGCGTTAGTTAAAGGACCACTATAGTGCCAGGAAAACATACTCGTTTTCCTGGCACTATAGTGCCCTGAGGGTGCCCCCTCCCTCAGGGACCCCCTCCCGCCCGGCTCTGGAAAGGGGAAAGGGCAAAAACTTACCTTTTTCCAACGCTGGGTGGGGAGCTCGCCTCTTCCGATCCTCCTCCTCTCCGCCCATTCGGCTGAATGCGCACGCGCGGCAAGAGCTGTGCGCGCATTCAGCCGGTCGCTTATGGACGCTTGCGTGCTCTCACTGTGATTTTCACAGTGAGAATCACGCAAGCGCCTCTTGCGGCTGTCAATGAGACAGCTGCTAGAGGCTTTGGAGGAAGGATTAACCCATTTATAAACATAGCAGTTTCTCTGAAACTGCTATGTTTATAAAAAAATGGGTTAACCCTAGCTGGACCTGGCACCCAGACCACTTCATTAATCTGAAGTGGTCTGGGTGCCTAGAGTGGTCCTTTAACATTGTAGATCATATGGGTGGGGCATTTACCTCCCTACTATGTGCAAAGAACATCCGCTACCGCTGGAGTCAAGCCTGCACTCTACTCGTCTCACTGGGAGACATTACACTAACCATCCATGACCTGCAAGTAGCCACAAAGAACCTACAAACCCTTCTGACTTGCTTGGTACATCTATACAAGCTACGGACGAACAAGCTCTCATGGCTGGAACCCTGTGGCCACACGCAAATTTGTGCCTAGACCAACCACTTCAGACTCCTATGCCATAGCCACAACTTGAAGCTCTGCTGGACTTACCTGAATGTTACCTAGTGACCAGTTTTATTGTTATACTTTTGGTAGCCTCTCCTCAAGTTCTCAATTTAATGACATAACATACCATGACAATGCCTGATGGTCTGTTGGCCCCTTCAACGCCTCAGGGTAAATCAGGTGAACACTGAGACAGCTATATGATCAGCACGGTGAGATTAACCCCAACCCTCTCAGTTATAAGGGATTTTTCATAATAATTGAGCTAGCCTTCAAACTCACCGACAGGCCCATTCTCTTTTCTTTCTCAATTTTTACCTTTCTAGTTTTCCTTTTGTTCACACATCAGTTAAGATACACATACGTGGAAATAACCCAGTGCAATTAGGATAGCCTTCTGCTGACAACTCAACCCGCGACTTCTTCGCTATAGTAAGCCACTACTTTCATACATATATGCAATCTCCTTGCACTAAATGTGCACTTAACGAGCCTTGGAATTAGCTGACTGACCGCATCCCAAAGCGCACGTTTAAAGCAGTTGAGTTTTGTTTTACTTTTTCTTGTTATTCCATTCTTTGTTTCTCCTTATTGGTTTGAGGGAATGTGACATACTGGTAGTCTTCATAGCCCTACTAATTAATATTGCATAGCTTTTATGTGGCATCATTCATACTATGATATTCTAATACTCTGTGATATTCTCTTAATTTTTCTCTTGTTACCAAAAAAAAAAAAAGTGCAATATATCATGACTACTCCTATCTACACTTTGTTCTCCTCTCACATGTTATATGTCATCACTGACGTATGTATTTAAACCTGCACTTCAAAAATAAAGAATTATAAAGAAAAAAAAAAGAAATGAATGTAATCTATTTAGGGATGCATAATGATGAACTGTAAAATACAGAAAAATGGGATACAGCTCGATATCTAGAAAGAGAAGAATAACAAATAATTGTGCAACACTGTAAGCTAATGAAAACAGTGCCCCCACTTAATGTGGAACTCAAACTTAATATATACATACTTAATATATATCAAAATATATAAAAACAATACTCGTTTTCTTTCTGTGGAAACTTTCTCAGGAACTAATTACAATACAACTATAATGATATGACAATCAATCACTAACAATAAAATGTCCTATCCACTTCCATTCCCCATTCCTTTAGATAGGACTGTTCCGGATTTCCTCCACTGTGTTCTTGCTCTCTCAGCCAATCGACTGTCTCTCTCCATCTCCTCGCAGCTGTTCACAATGTTGTGCTTGTATTTGGCGCATACAATCTCGTGTTCGTGTGTCATTTCCGGCTTGCATTCCACTATCAATTTTCATGTATTCCAAATCCTTCCAAATCCTTGGATTTATTTTTCATACTATCCCAATACACAAAATCCGACATATCTCACAGTCTAATAGAGAATGTAAAATGTCTTGGTTATCTGTTGGTATTTTTACATGTGAACTTCAATTAAGGTTAGGTAAGTATATTGGGAAATGAAGTGCAATCTTTTTTAATCTTTATTCTTCAGACAATATGTCTAACCATTCTGCTCCAGTATCTGCAATTTGTAGATCCAGAATGTTTTATGTTTTCTCCTCTCCATTGGCAATTGATTCTTTCAATTCCTATACATGTCAAGTTCTTAAGATTAAACATTGGGCGGGAACTGCAGTGCACCAGTACCGAATGACACTAGTTTTTTCTTAATAATGTTGGCATGTTGGCATGTTCTAAAAGTCTCACTTTAAACCACCTCTTTGTGTGCCCTACATTTTGCTTGCTGCACAGACACTGCAGTAGATACACGACAAAGTCCATGCGGCAATCAATCCCTGATTTAATGGGAAATTCCTCTGCTGTTATGTTGCTTTTAAATGAAGTTGCTTTTATTACTTTCATTATCTGACAGGCTTTTCATCTTCCACATCCTTTTGGTCCTGAATTTTAAAGATCTCTACATTCGTTAGTGATTTTTATACCTTTCACATAACTGGGTGCTAGAAGATTTTTTAGACTACAACTTTTTTTTTATAAATTATTGAGGTTTGTTTTGGCAATATTGCACCCAATACCGGGTCCTGCAAGAGGATGGGCTAATGCTTGGCTAAACCACTTTTGATTTTCCAGTGATCTTTGTTATACCTAGTTACAAAACTTTGTTGGAAATTGGTATTCTGATCAGTAATAGATCTATACATAAGTAGCTAATTTATTTCTTTATTCCTAGCCAACTTGATCTCTTTTTCTATAGGGTTTCTTTTGTAGTCTTTCTGTAAGAGTTTTTCCATAATATGGTTAGCCTGCAATTCATAATCTCAAGCATCCAAGCAGTTTCTTCTCACTCTTGTGAATTGGCTTCTCGCTATTGCCCTCCTCGTTGGTGATGGCAACTTCTCCGATGTACGTAGATGTTGCCATCTGTTGATTTAAAAAAACAGCGAGATTTGGTCCCTGAGGAAGTTTCCACGGACACAAAATGTGTAGGACCGGAGATCATTTATTGTTTTTATATATTTTATCTTATTTTGTAATGCCAATAAACCAGTTTTCTTCAACCTACCTGGTTCCTGATTTCAATCCGGAGGGCCATCGGCTGATAGAGGATCCCGACCTCCCTATGGGAAAGGAAACTTTAAGGCGGTATACTACTTGGAGTCTGTGAGTTCCACATTAAGTGGGGGCACTGTTTTCATTAGCTTACAGTGTTGCACTATTATTTGTTATTTTTCTGTTTCTAGATATCCAGCTGTATCCAATTTTTCTGTATTTTATTCTGTCTGTAAAAGGTCACCAACAGGGAAGGGACCTTGGGAAGCTGTCTATATAAGCTAAGTAGCTTTATTCTTATATTACAGGTTTGAATTAAGTGGATATATTCACTACTTTCCCATAATGGTGAACAGTGTATTCAATAGATCCCATCAAGGGGTTCTGGAGAGATTATAAAAATAGGCCCCTCATACATACCTCACTACTATGTATCTTTCATGTTACATTCTTTGTAGTATAAAGGTTTGTAGTAGCGTAAGATGAAGTGTTAGTGTAATTAGAAGTGCAAGTATAATTGTTAGGGCTGCACTTGGACATACATTTCCTAGTCTGCCTCAAAATTAGCGAGAGTTACATATTTAGACTGCAGCTGCCAACATGAAATCAGCTTGGGAATTAAAATGGAAGCAGCTGCATATAGCATCTGCTATCTGTGAGCATAAACTCTCAGTGACTGTGGAGAGAGATAGATAGATAGATAGATAGATAGATAGATAGATAGATAGATAGACAAACAGACAAAGTTAGAGAGAGAGAGAGAAACACAGACAGACAGAGAGAGAGAAATACAGACAGACAGAATGAGATATATATAGATAGATAAATAGATAGATAGATAGATAGATAGCTAGATAGACAGACAGACACATTGTTTCAGTGAGCACATCATAAATCATACAGATCATACAATATTGTACTTTTTGAAGTTATCACCATACAGTCATTTTCTTGAAGCTGCTATAAAAGAGACAGAGACTTTATACCTGACTCAAACCCAAGCCTGGAACATAACCCTAATTTAAACCCTAATTTAAAAAATAATGTAATGTAAAAGATATGTAAGCTCTGATGACATTAGTAAGATGTTCTCCATAATTTCTTAAAGGCATATTTTCCTTACAGTGTGTATTCTCTCTCTACATTTGTAAAATACTTCGCACGTGTTCTTTCGTCTACATTCCTCTATTATGCTTCTCATATTAGCATTTCACTTTATTATTTTGATATGATCTAAAGAAAAACTTTTCACAATCTCAGCATTTGCGTGTTTTTACAAAACACTTATAACTCCTAAAAATTAAATGATATGCATTTCCATTAAATAGTTTAAACATAATTTACTGACATTCATAATAACACAAAAACTGTCAAATCTTCAATTTTCTATATTCTAATGAATATCAAAGCAGACCAGCACTGCTGACATTGACAAATTGCTGATGAGACTTTCTTCATTAGACAGGCTACTAATGTTTATTTAAATGCAATTTTCTGTTGCATTATTGATTAGCTGGTACAAAATTATCTTACAAGAAGCATGTGTACCAAGTAGATTTCAAGTTTACAAATTTGTCTGGGGATGACTTGTAGGTTGGGTGAGGCCTCGGGCCATGAAGGTTTTAATCTTTCTAGGAAAATAGGAAAGATTTCAATGGAACAAAAATGAAAAAAAAAATGATGTATTTTCTTCTTGTGATATAATAGTAAATGAAGCAACTATTATACTAATACTTTTTTTGAAACTCAGTTGAACATGTATGAGCCATTTTTGCCATTTAGTTAAAATTATTTGTCTTGAACATACTTCTAAGCAATGGGTAAGGCATCAGTTAACATGAGAAATTAAATGATATTGTAAATGCTGTTTTGCAGCATCTATTTATATGTGTATATTCTTGTTGTCCTAGCAATTGAGTTGCAGAACTGCTAAGTCATACTGTGCTTCCAACAACTAGCACCCTAAGATGAAGTTAGCAAACTGAAATTAGGATAATCATCCATATCAATCAGATTCAGGGATTGACAATGTTTAAGTTCCGTACCAGGACCCCGTGTCTGGGTGCTTTTTTGTAATAAACAAGCCATTTAACTTCTTAAAACTGACTTGAAGATGCTATTGTTTACAAACGAGAATGTAGGTTCATATAGCATAACAGCTGGAAAATGACATGTTTGATAGCAAATAAGTTAAACAAGAGGGAAGACCACAAGAGAGAATAAGATGGTCTTCAAGATCTAAAGCAAGATAAATGTCTGTGGTGATCAGTCCAGCTCATATCAGGTCATGTCTCAGATGCCTGCCTTTTAGAGATCTCTTTTTGGAAGACTATCTACAGGTGGCAGAATGTATATCCAGTTTATCATGTTACTGTAACAATTCACACGGAAATTTTTATATATAAAATTTGCACTATGCTGTGCCCCTTTCTTTATAAAAGGGGCGCAATAGTCATCAGAACAATGACAGCTTAATAAAGTTGTTCTGATGAGTATAGTATGTCTCTTTGCTATAAACATTGTCTTTACAGAGAAAAGGCAGTCTGTACATTGCTCTCTAGGGACATCTTTAATGGCAGTCATTCAGACAGCCTCTAGAGGTGCTTTCTTGGTCAGTGTCTACACGCTCTGCATATGTCAATGCATCTCTATTAGGAAATGCTGAGTGGCTTGCTGGGCATTTGGCTCCACCTCACCCCGACTCCTTGGCTGAGATAATCAGAATTGACAATCTCAGCCAGTCTAATGCTTTCCCTGGGAGCAGGTCCAGTGCTGGCAGGCGCCCACAGCACTGGAAAAAAGCTACGTTGTCTAGTTATTTAAGGGGGCCAATTGAGGGTCTGGGGGGCTAACATGTGTTTTTAATGCTATAGGGTCAGGAATACAGGTTTGTGTTCCTGACCCTATGTTGTTACTTTAAAGGAAATGTCATCATGGCACATTGACTCAATGTTTAGCAGAACAGTACCTGTTGGGTATTATCAGGTTATATTTTGTTGTTGCTAAATATTAGTAGACATTTAGAAACGGAAATACAGAGCATGTTCAAATACAAATAGTTATGCCAGTTTTGAGGTATTGTATTGTTGGCCTTTGTATCTGGTTGTGAGCAAGCTTTACAAAATTTTAAAACATATAGCATGTTTCTGTTAAGAGTTTTGGGTTTCGGATCATGTACTCTTAATGTGCTGTGATTTCTTAATACTCATGTTTACCAACCGTTGGTCAGAACTGCAATAAAGAATATCCAGCTTCATAAAAGTTCTTGTTGTAAAGGGGTCGGGAATTATTTTCTAACCCGAAGGTTTTATTTTAATTTGATTTCCTTTTTTTATGTTTATATTTGGTTAGTACTGCTATTGTACTTTGCGATCAAACAAAACAAACTAAGGATTAACCAGTGTGTTTTCTATTTCAATAGCTGAAGGTGCTCAAATATCCCAAAAGCGCAAAAAAACCCAATTTTTTCCTTTAATTAAATGCATTTTTCAATTATATGTCCTTTTCTGAACGTTGCCGATACATTAAAGCTTAACACACATCTTGATAATGCTGATGATTACACTAGAAGAAGACGTGATGAGATACAGTATGAGCAGAGAGAGAAAATAATCCCATTTATATATTTTATAAAAAGGAGAAAAAACAAAATCATGATTCATCACCAGTGTTTCAAACTATTTAGTTCTTTGATTCAATATCCCTATTTATGCTTTTTATTCTCAATTTAGGAAGGTGGCATTTTCGCTGAAAGTTGACTCAAGTTGTGATGAAACTGAGCAAGATGCTCAATGCCTAATTTTTTAACTATGCTTTAAAACTATGTCCATAACAGCTCCTTTGTCTTTCTTATGTATCCCAAGCCACACTGGCCTTTCAGTATATAATATGCAGAGACTTAAGTATGATAACCTCTAATTCTGTAACAAACAATTTAAAGGGATCATCAAAACTGATCCTTTATTAGCACAATTTTACAAAATCCAACCCAAAGCATTGAAAAAGTTTTTTTTAAATTATTTATTTTTGAAAAGACATCAGACATCATCAAAAGCATGATGGAAACAATTCTTATATATAGATGTCAACATTTTCACTAAAACCCTCTCTGTGCGATAAGTGTCATCTCTGATTTTTGCAGCTGTATGTATATTTCTTATTGTAATACTTTTTCTGCTTTCTTAAATAAATAATGTTTTTTTAAAAATGACTATAGAAAAACAAGATGAAAAGTCCTTTTTATTATTAATTTTGGTATTTATAAAGCGCCAACTAATTCCGCAGCGCTTTACAATATTATTAAAGGGGGGAAATTTACAATACATGAGACAATTACACAGTGACACAGTAATAATAGGTAGATGAGGACCCTGCTCAAATTAGCTTACAGTCTAGATGAGGTGGGCTACAAATACACAACAGGGCAGCAAGGGTGACAGCCACCTAACAAGGTGGAAAAGTAACTGAGCTGGAGGCGAGAGTGGTGTATGGCTCGTTAAGAGAGCAAGAGACAGTCTTGGTTAAGTATGGGTAAGTTACTCTGAGAGTCTATAAGCATTTCTGAACAGATGTGTTTTGAGGGACTTCTTAAACAATTGCAGACTTAGGGAGATTCTGATGGGTATAGGCAGGCTGTTCTAACAGAAGGGGGCCACCCGCGAGAAGTCCTGCAAGTGCGAGTTAGCAGTAAGGGTGCGAGCAGCGGACAGGAGAAGATCACCGGCAGAGCAGAGAGACCGAGAAGGGGCGTATATATGAATCAGTCACCAAAACAACTTTAGCTAAATGAAGCAGTTTTGGTGTATAGAACATGGCCCTGCAGCCTCACTGCTCAATTCTCTGCCATTTAGGAGTTAAATAACTTTGTTTATGAACCCTAGTCACAGGTGACTTGCACAGCCTTCCTAAACACTTCCTGTAAAGATTAATCTAAAGTTTATCGTTTCTTTATTGCAAGTTCTGTTTAATTTAGATTTTCTTATCCCCTGCTATATTAATAGCTTGCTAGACCCTGCAAGAGCCTCCTGTATGTGAATAAAGTTCAATTTACAGAGCAAGATATACAATTGTTTAAGGTAAATTACATCTGATTGAAAGTGAAACCAGTTTTTTTTCATGCAGGCTGTGTCAATCATTGCCAGGGGGAGTATGGCAATGGCTGCATAAACAGAAACAACATGATTTAACTCATAAATGGCAATGAATTGAGCAGTAAAACCTGAGAGGCATGATCTATACACTAAAACTTCTTCATTAAGCTAAAGTTGTTTAGGTGACTATAGTGTTCCTTTAAAATCCAACACTACATACAAACAGTCAAACACACCTCTGCACACAAATGCAAACATTACATTACAAACATTACATTACAAACACATTCCTGTATTAAAACACTAAAATACAAACACCATCTCTACACACAGAAACACACCTGCTCCTAAGTACTACAATCCGCTTACTAGCTGTAGAAATAAGTGTGTATATAAAAAAAAAAAAAAATTTCCCCAAAAAAGAAAACATTACGCTCTGCTAATTCAAAGGTTTATGCTATGGCGCAGAATTTTTTTTTGGGGGGGAGTTGTTCCACGATCCTGATAAACTTTGTCAAAGGGTTCCACGGGAATAATTCATTGAAACCCCTGCGCTATAAGGATCCCTAACGAAGGTGCATTGTCAGCATCGATACCTGCATCAGGCATCTTACTTTCAGGAGACTACTGATGTATCTTTACTGACAGGATAGGATGTGGCAATTGTTACATTGTAATTTTGCTATTTTGACCATTTTTGCTCCTAACTTTCTTTAGGGGATTAGTTCTCATCACCAGGCAGGACTGCATCATTTACTTTTATGGGAAATATCAATCCTTTCTCGTTTAGCTTTATAATTTGTAAGAGTTATACCCAAGACAGGCATTGATCTTTGTCTTTGGTATCAGATAGCAGACCGTTCTGTCCCTCAGTGTCTGTTTAATCTATTTTGATATTTATATATATATTCAATCAAAATAGTGTATTACTCGATTTAAAAAATTCTCAAACTGAATGGCCGCATTCAGAGTGAGCTCTGACAAAGAATCAACGAAATTACCCTAAAATCTGTATTTTCAGAGCTAACAAATGGCAATCCATTAGCTGGAGTTAGCCTACAAGCAACCCTGCTTCAGCGTAAAGTTTTACAGGTGCCCGACAAGCAGTTTGAGCATGCACTGCTACTGAGGCATACCTGGAGGTTAGAGTCTAGAAGAAGCAGCCGTTCTCCCTGCTACCACTCCGACTTGAATAAGCTGACAAAGCACGGGACCCTGTTTCCCCCCTCCCCTACTGGTGGGGGTTATCCCGACCCCATCACCTCAGCCTCACTTCCCAGTCGATTGTGGATCTGTGGCCAGACACAAGCACACCGTGGCATTAAGCCTGCCCTCTCAGCCGAACCAAGATGGCAGACGCTGGGCACTTCACCGCACAGCGAGGCCAGACAGAGCTGACCCTAACGAAAATCGACTTACTCTTTGAAGCATTCTGGCGAAAGCTCGAGCAGAGGCAAAGAGGAGAAACTCTGATACACCACTCACCTTCCACTCCTCAGTGGTCCCTGCCGAGGCCTCCAAGGCAGAACGGTAAAACACCCAGGTGCTGGAGGAGGAGACCACCCAAGCGACAAGCTACAACATGTAGGCCTGCTCGCAGAGCCCCCCCGCAGAGACTCTCCCCCACAGGAGGACTTCCACAGCCCCACCAGGCCATGCACGGCCTCAGCTACAAAGCCGATCGGGGCTACCTAAAATCACCAGGATCTCGCCCAAAAGCTACACGGAAAGAGGGTGACAGGCGAGGACAGTTGGTGGTGGAGGGACATGGAACCCGAGGAAGTTTTGGCCACCTTGCATACACCATCCTTGGTCTGGATAGAGACTGTCTGCAGTGGCCCAAGCAACCCAGCAACAAATATGCCCCTAGTCTCCCAAGTGCCGGCATCAGTTGAAAAACAGATGACTAAGGAGGCAGCACACCAGCTCACATCCTGGGACTCTCTCATGTCCAGCTGATGCCATTGTGCCATATATAACAAACACAGCCATTCCAAGCTTGCTTAGAAATACTACTTATGCTCTACCTAATGTATTGTTTATGCCTTTCTATAGTTTGTTCTTAAGTCATATACTTTACATGTAGAAGCAAGGACCGTCTGTTGTGCATCCGGAGGTTTTTATTTATCTCCCAATTGCATTAACATACCTTTACTCATGGGCATGGAGCCCTTCACCTAATCTAAGTTATGCAGCCAATATTAATTAATGAATGCATTAATCTCTAGCTTGTTAACACTCTATGACCCAGCACTAGCACTGTCTCTCTCTAGCTTGACTACTTAAAGGGACACTATAGTCACCTGAACAACTTTAGCTTAATGAAGCAGTTTTGGTGTAAAGAACATGCCCCTGCAGCCTCACTGCTCAATCCTCTGCCATTTAGGAGTTAAATCCCTTTGTTTATGAACCCTAGTCACACCTCCCTGCATGTGACTTGCACAGCCTTCCGTAAACACTTCCTGTAAAGAGAACCCTATTTAGGCTTCCTTTATTGCAAGTTCTGTTTAATTAAGATTTTCTTATCCCCTGCTATGTTAATAGCTTGCTAGACCCTGCAAGAGCCTCCTGTATGTGATTAAAGTTCAATTTAAAGCTTGAGATACAATTATTTAAGGTAAATTACATCTGTTTGAAAGTGAAACCAGTTTTTTTTCATACAGGCTCTGTCAATCATAGCCAGGGGAGGTGTGGCTAGGGCTGCATAAACATTAACAAAGTGATTTAACTCCTAAATGACAGTGAATTGAGCAGTGAAATTGCAGGGGAATGATCTATACACTAAAACTGCTTTATTTAGCTAAAGTAATTTAGGTGACTATATTGTTCCTTTAATATAAAATGTGCAGAATCAGCTCTACTGTTTAGCTTTCTTGCTATATGTATACAATTGTTCTTGTTGATTAACAGTATGCAATGTCATCCTGTACCATATATGCACAACCAAATATAGAATAAAAAAAAATAAAAAAATAAAAAAATCTCATGAGTGTTATACTGTTATTGACTATGCAAGAAATTAAAACTTGAGACTAAAAGGGACATCATTCAACAGCCAGGCTTTTCCAGTTTAAATATATTCTCCATTTTATTCTTTCACGGTTAATTTTCAATGAAATAGTTGCTTAATCAATGAATGATGCTAAAGTCTTGCTATGCAGGTATCTCTATCAATGTCCACTACAGATTGTGTTAATCTTGTGGTTGAGCATGCTTTTATTCTTGCAGATATAAATATATTACATAAACTATGGTCCGCCATTATATAGGTATTAACCTTGCCGCCAAGCCTTCTCGGGTCAAAATGTATACTCATTGAAGCTTCTATGCAGAGGTTGTCCACCAGAGATGGCTTCTGCATAGTAGGCCATATTTCCTACCTTTGGTTTGTCTGTCTTTGCTACCCATCAGTTCTTGATTCCCTTGTTTTCTTGTGATGGTCACTACATTGACAAAATGCCCTACTACACTCCTGCAATTACCCATTGGAGTCAGAAAATATGCTCTCAACAGCAATACTGATTCTGAAAAGGACCAGGTTCTCCGCATGTGGCGACACTAACTAATCAGCACGTTTGCAGAACATTTGAATGTTATGAATTCATGAGTTACCTTCCATCCATCTAGTTTCTGTCCCAATATTTCTCAGTCAATGCCTATAGTGAATCTATATTAAGATTTATATGCTCAACTACTCTTAAAAAATATATAAAAAAGAGCCAGCGCTAATTAACTAACAGGCAGCAACCTTAAAAAGGGAAACCCTCCAAACCCTTTAAAACAAGACAGGTAAAACAACAGTAAAAAGGCAGCGCCACAGGAAGGATAAAATAAATTCAATAGGTAAAAAGTCCAACTGGAAAAATAAATTCAATAGGTAAAAAGTCCAACTTAAGTGTCCTTGCGAATAGTCTTTATAACAAGAAGTGCAGTAGTGAAGTCTTCATAAACTGTATTGGTTCCACTTATATAGAAGACAAAAAAGAGAGAGAGGGACGACCAATAGTGTAGTATTGTATAATTCCAAAGGTGACGTATAAAGAAATAATAGTGGAGAACTCACATTTAATAGAGCTTATGTCCAGCTCTAGGATAAAAGCGCATACAGCGGTATGATCCCCGCTTATAGGATATGTCGTGGGTATCTCTCCGTCAGTGGTGTCCAACTCTCAAATAAGGAAAAAAAGACAGCCAATAGTGCTCACTGTTATAGTAGTCTTAATATAAGTAGATAAAAACGTACTTACAAATGAGGAGCAGACCGACTGCTATTGTGTATCAGCATAGGTGGATTAATCCCCACCTCTGGATTTCTTGGAATACAGGAGACTTCCGATGTAGGTGTTGATATATGATAGTATATAAAATACTAAAAAATATACTAAAAATACTAAAGAGCCAGGTTAAAAGAGGAGGGTAATGTGTATATAAAACTGGAAAAAAGAATAGTTGGAACAAATAAATTACCAAAAATTAGTTAAATATTAAAATACACAGTATAAAATATCCATAACTCGTTTCGTTAACAGACTTTATCAAATGGAATAACATACAATACCTGGCTAGTTGTATTATATAAGGGTTCAGATGGTTTAAATTTGGCGCCAAAATTGATCCGTCCAATCAGAATTAAGTTACATTTGGCAATTTAAAAACTTTAAAATACATCAATAAAAACAAAATCCAAGTTCTCTCCATCACACTGTAAATCTGCCCCTCTGATTCTATTTGAAAAATTTGTCCAAAAAGAACTGGAAAAAATCAAATATAACAAATACGATACAAATAACCTAACAAATGCTGAAAAAAAGGCAATTAAAGAACTTCAAGAAGATAAAGATATTGTTATAAAATCAGCTGACAAAGGTGGGGGAGTAGTTATACAATCTAGTAAAATGTATATTGAAGAAGCTCTAAGGCAACTAGAAGACAAAAAAGTACACGAAAAACTCCCATCTGATCCTACAAAAAATATCCAAATTATATTATCCACTTTTTTAAATAAAGGGTTTAATTTAAATATTTTAAACAAACAGGAATTTAATTTTTTAAACAAAGAATTTCCTATTTATTTTCTTCCTAAAATTCACAAAGATGAAAACCACCCCCCAGGAAGACCCATTGTCTCCGGAATAGGGTCTCTTTTATGCAACCTTTCTCAATATATCGACACCCTACTTCAGCCTTCAGTAAAATTAATGAAATCTTATTTAAAAGACTCTATGTCACTTTTAAATTTTTAAAATAATTTTAGCTAGAAACCCAATTTTATATTAGTTACCTGTGACATTCAGTCACTTTATACAATCATCCCTCACGATATTGGATGCCAGGCCATAAAAAGGATTCTTACCTCAGAAGGTAATATTCCTGCCATCCAGATTGATTTTATAATAGAAGGTATTAACATAATTTTAAAAAATAATTATTTTTGGTTTTTAGATTCTTTTTATCTCCAAAAGAGGGACACTGCTATGGGTACTAGGTTTGCCCCAAGTTATGCAAATCTGTTTATGGCAGACTGAGAATCCGAAGCTGTCTGGGGCAATCATGCCTGGCGGGCAAACCTAGTCTCATATTTTAGATACATAGATGACCTTTTTTTTTTATCTGGGAAGGACCAGAAGATGATTTAATTGATTTTATTAATTATCTTAATATTAACAATAGGGGTATTATTCTCACACATGAATATAGTAAAGAATCTATTAATTTCTTGGACCTTAATATTTTTATCAAAGAAGGCCAACTCCACACAAAAACATTTTTTAAAAAGGTGTGTGTTAACACGGTCATCGACAAAACTAGCTGCCACTATAAGCCTTGGCTTGAGAGTGCCCCAAAAAGTCAGTTCCTACGTCTTCGCAGGAATTGTTCAGAAATAACAGATTTTAATGAACAAGCTAACCTTTTAAAAAATACATTTATGGAAAAATGATACTTAGAATCAGATCTTAATAATACAATTAATACAGTAAAACAAAAAGAACAAAAAGATCTTCTGATTTATAAAAATAAAGAAAAAGATGAATCAATATCTCTTCCTATTATTTTTAATTTCAACAATAAATGTAATAATGTAAAAAAAATAATAAAAAAAATTGGCACATACTCAAAGACAGAAATAAAGCAAATATGTGCACAGTGTGGCAGACAGTTACTGTGAAACTCTATACACCTCAAAGTGGTATCCCCTTTACCACTTTAACAATCAACAATATACATACATAAATCGGGTGGAGCTTCTTAAAATAGTAGTATAACAGATATTCTGTAAAATAAAATATAGACCATAGTGCAATGTAGTAGTAAAAATTCAATAGAATATGTATGCAGTAGATATTCCACTCACAAGCCTGGAGTCATAATCTCATATGACTCGGATGGTGTGTGCCTTTGGACTATTCCAGGATGTCCAAAATCCTTTTTTCATGCAAGATTCTGTTGGTGGTCACTCCCAAACAAAAACTGTCAGGTCAGCAATGGGTTTCCATAAAAATATAATTTTATTCCAAATCAAAATAAAAGAATTTAAACAAATTTGATCTGTTTATAGATATTAATAAATTCATTAGACAGTTATGTCTGAAAAGGTTTTTTGCCAATCAGAAAGAAACTCAGAAGGAAGAGGTCATAGAAAAGTATAAACATACCGATCTAAAAACAAAATCTAATTTTTTTCCCAAACACCTTATCTCTGACGAAATTAAAGCGTTTGAGATAATGGTAATGAAAGAAATAAGACAAATTAAACCATTGAATAAATACCAACACAATATGTCAAGTAAGGAAAAAAATGTGGTTAAGGGATTAAAACAAAATAAGGAAATGGTTATCAAACCAGCAGATAAAGGGGGAGGGGTCGTTATATCTTCAAGGTCTAGTTACGTACAAGAAGCTGAACGAATTTTATCTGACCCTCTTACATACCAAAAATTGGATAGGAATCCAATTGAGGAAATAAAAAAGAAATTTGATGAATATATCAAGAAAGGTCTAGAAAAGGAAATTTTAACTATAGATGAAGCAAAGTATTTGTCTACACCACACCCCAAAACTCCAGTTTATTACCATCTACCGAAGGTGCACAAAGATAGAAAAAATCCACCCGGTAGACCAATAATATCTGGAATCGACTCCGTTTCAGCGAAGGTATCTGAATACCTGGACAAATTGTTACAACCTTTAGTAGTATGCAATCCTGCTTACTTAAAAGACACTATACATATTTTAAAACTTTTAGAGGAGACCACTTGGAAAGAAGGTAATTTTTTAGTCACGTGTGACGTAACCTCCCTCTATAGCATCATACCTCATAAAATTGGATTGGAAGCTGTGCAATATTTTTTAAGAAAACATAATTTTAAAGAAGAACAGACTCAATATATTTTAGAAGGGATCCACTTGATTTTAACCAATAATTTTTTTTGGTTCCAAGATATCTTTTATTTACAAATTCGGGGAACGGCGATGGGCACCAAGTTCGCTCCCAGCTATGCGAACTTGTTTATGGCATATTGGGAAGAAAATTTTGTGTATGGAGGACATGCCTGGGGAGCGGACTTGGTGTGCTATCATCGTTTCATTGATGACATATTTTTCATTTGGACGGGAACTAGAACAGAATTAGATATTTTTATCACTTTTTTAAATAATAATGAATGGAACATCGTTTTAACAGCACAGATAAGTGAAGAAAATATTAACTTCCTAGATCTTGATATTAATATTAAGAATACTTGTATCACTACGAAAAATCATTTCAAAGAAGTGGACGCAAACGGATACATTCAAAAAGAGAGCTGCCACTATACACCCTGGTTACAAAATGCACCTAGAGGACAATTTTTAAGAATTAGGCGCAACTGCACGAATGATGAGGACTATTTACTACAGGCAGAAAGAATAAAGACCCAATTTCTACAAAAAGGTTAAATAGAAATAGATTTACAGACAACTCTAGAAGAAGTCCGTTCAATTCCCAGAAGAAATCTTCTGATATATAAAGACAAAAAGGGGAAACAAAAATGGAATAACGATGTTCCGTTCGTCTGTAATTTTAGTGGAAATCATAAAAAAGTTAAAAAGATTATAAATAGATATTGGCACATCTTGCAAGATGACGCGGTTCTAAAAAGTATCTTGCCAGATAAGCCTAAGATTATTTATAGGGGAGCAAGGAATCTAAGAAGCAATTTAGTACAAAGTAGTGATAAACAAACTTTAGTTGAAAACATTTTTTTAAAACAAAGTAAAGGTTTTTATGGTTGTGGCCAGTGTCTGGCGTGCAGAAATACTAAAAGTAGGAAACGTCACATAACGGACATGAAACCATGGATAAACCAACAGTTCCAAATTCGAGACCACCTAACTTGTTATTCTAAAGGAGTTATTTATGTCCTGAAGTGCCAGTGTAATCTCCTTTATGTAGGAAGAACTATTAGATGTCTAAACACGAGAATAGCAGAGCATACGAGGAATATTAAAAATGGATTGGAGTCACATAGCGTCTCCAACCATTTTAAAATATTCCATAACCAAGATCCAGAAGGACTATTCTTCTGTGCAGTAAAATTAGTGAAGAAAGACTGGAGAGGAGGAGACTATATTAAAAAAATAGGAATAGAAGAAATGAAATTTATTTTTAATTTTAACACTATGGCACCACATGGTCTAAACCAAGATTTTGAACTATGCCATTTCATGAACTAAGCTCCCCTATACTATTAAATTTCATATACATATATTTTTTAACAATTTTTATTAATCCATTTTTATACATTTTATATTATTTAGATTTCTATAAGTTTTTGAAATGGTATTCATTTGAACATTAATTTTGAAATATCACAAGAGCACTTTAAAAATATAGAAGAGCACTTTAAGACACATGACCACTTTAAAGTTTAGACCACTTATACAATGGAAGAATATTTTTATATATTGATATCATGCTCTCTTTGTGAAACATTATCAGACAATATGTTTTGTATATTGCATAGACACTTTCAAAAGCTAAAGATATTTGGAAAAATAATTATCTTTGTATAATACTTTTACACCATGCAAAGTAGTAATTTCAACACATATAGAATTCAATAATACACATATATATATGCAATATATGGTGCCAGTAACAATATACAAATATATTTATGATAAATACATAAACTGGTTGAAAATTGTGCAGTTCGTTTTTAAAAACAATAGAAATGCCGAGAGATGACGTCAGTGGAACGCATTATGCGTTCCAGCTGACCGAGACCGGAACGCGGAAGTGATAAAAGAGAAGCAAATGCGTTCCAGGTCGACGAAAAATATGATCCGGAAGTGACGAAACCGGAAGTGACGTCACTGGAACGCATAATTGCGTTCCATAGAGATACAACCCGGAACCCGGAAGAGAAAAAAAGCGGACTTTTTAAAATTCGAGAAACTGAATAGAAGATCACAAAGCCGACTGAGGAAGCCTGTGGCATCAGGGGAAACGCATTTTGGCAATTCTATAAGGACTTTAAAGGACTATATAGCCCTATTTGAGCTTTTATTTATTTTTATAAAATTCTTTTATTTTGATTTGGAATAAAATTATATTTTTATGGAAACCCATTGCTGACCTGACAGTTTTTGTTTGGGAGTGACCACCAACAGAATCTTGCATGAAAAAAGGATTTTGGACATCCTGGAATACTCCAAAGGCACACACCATCCGAGTCATATGAGATTATGACTCCAGGCTTGTGAGTGGAATATCTACTGCATACATATTCTATTGAATTTTTACTACTATATTGCACTATGGTCTATATTTTATTTTACAGAATATCTGTTATACTACTATTTTAAGAAGCTCCACCCGATTTATGTACATACTCAAAGAAGATGATATTTTAAATCCAATTTTACCCAATCAGCCAAATATTGTGTTTAGAGGTGCCCCGAATTTTAAATCTATTTTAACTACTAATTTTACTCGAGAATCACCTGTTAGGGGATTTTCTTTTTTTCCGCAGACAAAAGGCTTTTATAAATGAAAACAATGTATAGTGTTGTATAGTGAATCTACAGATTCGTCCACTCCATCTAAGGTTACCCAGTTTATGTCTAATAGGACTAAAAAAATGTATAATATTTATGATTTTATCGGCTGCAAAACTAAAAATGTTATCTATCTGCTCGAATGCCCATGTGGTCTCCAATATGTGGGGATGACCACAAGGTGCTTAAAGACAAGATTGAGCGAACATTGCAGAAATATTAAAAATGGATGCTTAAATCATACAGTATCCAAACATTTTATTATGCATAACAAAGACCCTGAACTATTAAAATGTATTGGCATAAAAAAATGTTCTACCCCCTGGCGAGGAGGAGACATAAAAAAAATACTTGGAAAAATAGAAATGGAATGGGTGTATAACCTTAAGACCCTTATACCCCATGGCCTCAATGAAGACTTTGACCTATTCAGTTTTCTATAATAAACAAGCAATTTATATGTCTGTTTTACACAAATGCATTTTATCCTGTTTTAAATAGCATTTTTTATGTTTTACTTTATTTTGACTGCATATCTATAATAATCAATTTAAATTTTTATTTTGTATTTACAGCAATGTGCCACTTTTATTATATGATTATTTGTATAATATGCTTTTATTTCCATCCATTTATTTATTATATGGTCATTTTTATTATATGATCCTATTTCTATCTTTTGCCCTTCCTATGGCCTTCCATATGGCTCCTATAAACGATTTGCCCTTCCCAATATGGCCACCATTTTATATATAACCCTTTTCTATGGAGGCTCTTATTTTTATGCCCCTCTCAACATGGCCGCGCCTATTTTTTACTCTATTCAACTCACGGCCGCCATTTGCAGCCTGACAACTACATTTCCCATTAGACATAGCGGCATCACGTCCGAAAACCGTTAATCGTTAATCGTTAATTTTATGCCTTTTAAACCTTCATTTTTGCTATCTAAGTTGATTATTAGTGTCCTTACACCTTGTATTTTGTTTTTATTGATGTATATTAAAGTTTTTAAATTGCCAAATGTAACTTAATTCTGATTGGACGGATCAATTTTGGCGCCAAATTTAAACCATCTGAACCCTTATATAATACAACTAGCCAGGTATTGTATGTTATTCCATTTGATAAAGTCTGTTGACGAATATTAAAGTAATTTTTGGTCATTTATTTGTTCCAACTATTCTTTTTTCCAGTTTTATATACACATTACCCTCCTTTTTTAACCTGGCTTTTTAGTATTTTTAGTATATTTTTTAGTATTTTATATACTATTGTATACCAACACCTACTTCGGAAGTCTCCTGTATTCCAAGAAATCCAGAGGTGGGGATTAATCCACCTATGCTGATACACAAGAGCAGTCGGTCTGCTCCTCATTTGTAAGTACGTTTTTATCTACTTATATTAAGACTATTATAACAGTGAGCACTATCAACTACTCTTGCCTTTTTTTCCTTCCTCTGCCCCCCTCCTACTGCTTCAGCATCAATCTCCAAGCTTTTTTCCCCCATAATTTCTCCTTGCTCTAGACTATGAGAAATATAATGATAATGCAAGGACAAAAAAGAAAATGCAGATTACAATAAACGCTTATAATAAAAACTTGACCTTGCTGTATTTGTGGTGGTGTAAATGACATCTGTTTAGTTGTTTTGATGGTGTTTTTGAGGTTGTAACCTATTCCATCACCAAATCAATCAAAAGCCAATGGAAACAAAAAAACAAAACAAAAAAACATCTGTGACAAAGTTATTCTGGGCCCTTAATCTTTTCTTTACTAGGAAATATGCTAGAAAAAAAAGTCTGCTTTTTCAATTTACTTATTTTCTTTTAATCATATGTATTATTTCAAATTTCAAATTGCACAGATTGGTCTTTTGTAAGTGTAACATGTGTTGTGCAATCACTCAGTGGTTGTCTCCGTAGATCATTAATAATATTACTTTTCTAGCAATGGGAAAAAAAAATTGTGTAACATTCCCTTTAACTTCAGAAAACATTGTGTCTTATTTTGACTACATTTGTAAGCTTGGCTTTATGATCAGTGCTATACATTAGCAAAACTGTGTACAGAAAATATTGATATACACTTATATTACAGAAAGACACTTTTTAATATCACAGAAAAATATAAGACGGGTAGTCTTGATAAATCACCATTGCCTCATTAAGAACTAAAGCACCATTTCTATTTTACATAATTTAACATAAAAAACAATATAAAAACATAATAAGGTGACAACTGCAACCCCCAGGCACACGTTTAATATATCCTCATTTAGATGCTAATTTCAGTTCCTAGAGTATGACTGGTTAAAATAAAAGCTATTTTCAAAGAACCAGATTACTTAAAAAGCATTATTAGGCAAATATCTTTTGATTCTCAGATACCAAAGTGGCCTTTTAGTGACTAAATAAAACAGTTTGTGGTTGGAGAAAAAAAAAAAACATTTGCTGAAAATGTTGAAATGTGAATAGTGAACTATTACATAAATAATAGAACTAAAATATGTAATCTGCGCACTATAAAAACAAAGTACATTTCTTGAGTGAATAAAAATAACATCTAGTAAATTACCTTATACATAAAATGCTTTTAAATAAAACACTCATTCATGTAATTTTGCATTTTGCACTGCTTATTAACAGAATAATCATAAAAGAAGTTAAACAACAGGAACGGCATAAGTCAAAAGAAAACAGATTGCCAGTGCTGACATCAAAATTCTTTGCATGAAATTATGCTGTAAATGGAATAATGAAAAATATTCAGGCAGGAAAAGAACATGCAGATTGTATTATATGATGACAACGAGGGCATTCATTAGATGAGTTAAGATTTTCTACTCTAGAGGGAAAAAAAATCTAAATTTATTGATTGTAAATTAATTGGCACATACAATATGTTTAACCCTCGGACTGCTTTAGAATAACGATGAATGCATATATTAGTCACTAGAAGTGTTAAAACTTGAGATGACAAGTGAATTGTATTCTAAAATGCAATCATCAAATTTATGTAAAGGTCTATTACTTAGAAAGTTTAGCATAAGATTATACCACTTGTTTTTTGAGTATGTTGAGTATGTGTAGATGAAAAGCAAAACCAATATTTTGTTGTTTTCGGTAATTTGAATACATTTTAATGTTTGACATAATGAATTGCGATTTTGTAGGTGGAACACATTTTCTATATTACAGAAATATAGTGTAATAGTGTAATATTTTGTATATACATTTACACATTTAGATACAACATAGATGTATAATGAAATATGTTTTTGCTTTTAGGGATTTTAAACTAATATACCTACTTAAAGTAACTTCCTTAGAAATTTTATTTTTTGCAATGCTCAATGAAGCAAAAATGTTTGGTGACTTAAATAATTCCACATTTTTTCAAACTAAAAACATAACATCATTTAAAAAAACAAAACATCAATGTAAGTAGAATTTATGGACCATGATAATATAATAAATAAGCCAAGGGTTTGCCGTCATATGATAGATTTCATACTGTATATTTTCTGTGCACTTTGATTATTCCTCTAAATCATTTCAGTTTATTAAGATGCAGGGGTCAGTTGTTAATAGGAATATAAGATACAGCTTCTAGACTACAGCATTTTTTTCAGATGTGTTGTAACAGCAATTGCATGGCATATGAGTAAACAAAAGAGTATCAGGAAAACAGACACTTACAAATAAGTGCAAAAAAATAAAATTCAAATCACTAGAATTGACATAAATCCTAATGTCACAACACAACCATTACTCTAAAACAATCGTCCATCCATTGCATTAGAAATAAAGAAGTCCATATAGGGTTTAAACTTATGTTGAACGAAGCTCTATAATTTGAGCCAATGGTTCCATGTTCAAATGCTGTCTAATTGCTGTCTGAGCCATTAATCATATGCTTAGCCCTGCTGCTGTCTGAGCTTAAATCAGCTGGTAATCTTGTGCAACCTCTTACATGCCACTTGTACATGATTTAGTTGCAAATGGAATATGTTGGTTTTACCAATGCATATCTTCTAGCAACAGAAGGCACATACTACTGCTTCTGAGTTCACTTTTTCTAGTGGCCTCTGTGTTTTAATTGTATGTCTCAGATTTTTGTTCTACTTTATCTACTAAAAGGAAAAGAATGTTCTTCAGATGCTCATGGTCTATTGTTACTTTAACATTCTATGAATGTACCATTGTTGGTCTATAAATGTGCCATTGGATGGAATTCTATTGATGCCTATTGTTTCCATTATCTTGTTCTTCTTTTAGATATCAATATGTTGTGAATGGAACCCTGACTGTTACAAAACTGGTGGCATTGAGGATGTAGAAAAGGACAGACCAACTACAAAAAAAAGACTTCAGGAAGATCTTTTATAAACTACAATTTCCACAGTTTATAAACTAGGAAATAATTGTTGAACATAAGTCTAACTCCTGCTACAGTTCTACTAAAGGGAAAAATATAAGCTCTAAGCGCTAAGCAACATAACCACTGCAGCTCAGAGTCGTGGCTAGGGTTTAAAGAAGCAATGGGTGGCATTCCAACTGTTTTCAGCAGCAGTGTTAATACATATCATTATTAATTATGTCCAATCTGGATAGCGATTATTGACTGAGATCACTGGAGTGGGGTTACAGATAACTATGTGATCAAAACCTTATCCTATATGTGGGCTATTAAAACCAAGGGGACATTTCATATTGATGCCCGTTGTAAATATGAAACAGGTTATTTTAATTTTAAGCAGGTGAAATACAAGACCTTTTTAGACTAGAACAATTTAGGTGTATTAATGTATGTTGCATGTTTTCACTTTGAGTTTGTTAAAAGTAAATTGAAGGTTGACAAACTGTATGTACAGTTAGAGTTTTACTAACGCAATAATAAGAAACATAGTGGGTACTTGTGCAAAAAGTGGGGGAGGAGAATTATTTTCTCTTCTGCCTCTCCCTTTTTCTCGGTTCTCCTCTTCTTCTTCTCTTCCGTTGCTCTTTCTCTCATGTTCAAACGTTCACTCATGTTTCCAATTCTCTTTTTTCGTTGGCTACTTGTCAGGTCTTCCACCTTCCATATTGTATTTTATCCATGTAGCACTCCATTTCCTGTTGTTTTAATTCAGTGCTCCTAATTCACACAGGCTATTTAACTTGTCATAGTTTGGTTGAGAAACTAGCAGTATTGCAATTCATTCAAATTCTACTTACCTGTACAAATAATATGTATTAATGACCAGGAAGTGATGCTAACTCTTTCTCATAGCCAAATCAAATGGTTTAAGCATTGGTTTTTGTTAATAAAAAAACGTTTTAATAAAAATGGCATGGCACTAGAGCCTCCTTGTACAGTGACCACTGCATAATCTGTAGTTTTTCTTCTTTTTCTTCAAATTATTAGAATTATTATAAGAACTGCTTATTTTTCTTATACATCTTAGATTGTCCCTTTAAATGAAGAAAGAAGAATTGAGAATTACAAAGAATGGAAAACAAAATCAAAACATTTTGCTAGTTTTCTATTCAAACTATGAACACATTTTCTGCAATATTCTTTTTATACTTTTTTTGTTATTTTCCCTATTATTAAAACATATATTAATGGGGCAACACCAATATAACGGAACTGTGTGGTATATACACCCACCCCAGTTAAAAGTGGAGCGCTAAAGGCTAAAAACACTTACCCCCAAAATTTAAAAGGTTGTGTATAGAGTTGAGCGAACACCTGGATGTTCGGGTCCGGCAGGTTCGGTAGAACTTTGAAAAAAAGTCCGGGTTCGGGCTCGAACTTGATCCCGAACTTGATCCCGAACCCGAACTCCATTGAAGTCAATGGGGACCTGAACTATTGGCCACAAAAATGGCTCTAAAAAACTCATGGAAAGGGCTTGAGGGCTGGAAAAGGAAGTAAAATGGGGTAGTAAAAGAGTAGAACAAGTGCCCTGCAAACAAATGTGGATAGTGAAATAACTTAAAAATAACATAAAATAAGCAGCCGCTTTGTAGATAACTCCCTAATTCACATGGTATTAGGGAGCTATCTACCAAAAGGCTGAAAGACCTAAATTGCTCCCCTATTTGGTCTTTCAGCCACATTTACTAATACTAAGTAAAGATTACTTAGTATTAGTAAATTCAGCCCCTACTCGCTATACCGCGAGTAGGGGCGTGTCTAGTAAACAGTGAGCAGCCAGTGGCTGCTCACTGTAAAAAACAAACAAACAAAAAAACCTATTGCCCCCACCCCTGTACAATGGGTGGGGGCCCTAAATGAGAATGTGGAGGGGGGACCTACTGTCCTCCCCCCCCAATCCCCCACCCCTGCACGGTGGGGGCCATAAATAAGAATTTGGGGGGGACCTACTGTCCTTCCCCCCAGCCCTCACCACTGTGCGGTGGGTGGGGGCCCTAAATAACAATAAGGGGGACCTACTGTCCTCCCCCGGCCCCACCCCTGCACGGTGGGTGGGGGCCCTAAATAACAGTAAGGGGGGGACCTACTGTCCTCCCCCTAGGCCCCCACCCCTGAGTGGTGAGTGGGGGCCATAAATAAAAATTGGGGGGCGCCCTAATGTCCTCCCCCCGACCCTGGCCCCGGCCCCAATAGCAGCTAAACACCGAACGACTTTCCAAAATAACACAGACAAGTTGTAAAAATAGAAAAGTGTAGCGCTTATAAGAAAGCAATTATTGCCTTTAGAATAATAATAATCAGGAAGCTTTAAATCTTGACACCTCGGATGCATAGAAGCATTTAATAAAACAGAATATATATATAAGTAATGCTATGTACAAAACACTCACAAACAGGGAGCTATACAACCTAGCTCTGGTGTGGATGGCGTCCGGGTCCGTAAAGGGGAACCCACCGCTATTGGAGATGTACATCCAGTCCTAGGGGAAGTGAATAGAACCAAAAAGTAGAGTAGCACAGTACAAGGTATAATTGTAAGTGCTATAGTCAAATGGGTACTTACAAACAAAGAGCCCCTATGGCTCTGCAGTAACGTGTTGTGCAGTTAGGGACTGAACTCCCCCTTGATAAGTAGTCATAAATACCAAGAACCAGGATAGTAAAAGAACAAAATGTATTAATATCCTTTAAACGAATACATAAAATAAGGAGCAATGTCCACAAAAAAATGGAACACGTTTCACTACGATGTGTAGATCCCTGGTTCTCCAATAATGGATTATATACCCCCTTAATGAGGGAATGGTTATCTGGTGTTATCACTCTGCAATGTAATTACCACTTCCTGGTAATATGGTGCGGTTCAAGCCTCCATAGGGTAGTAGATGAGGGTAATGATGAACACTCTCACCTGGAGCTCTATCATACCTCTAATTTCTTACAGACTCGTGTCATTTGTTTGAGTTCCAAGCCTCATTTCCAAAGTGGTCATGTTTCATCCATTTTACTTTCACTTTTACTTCATGAGTAGTTAATGTAAGCATTCTCTCCATTACATTAACTACTCATGAAGTGAACTGCATCGTATTACCAGGAAGTGGTAATTACGTTGCAGAGTGATAACACCAGATAACCATTCCCTATCACCAGATAACCAGTAATATAAATGATGGAGCAGCAAATAATACAGTAGATGACACGTATGTAAAAAGTTTTTTGAAAAATAAAACAAAATTTTACCCATCAAATTTTGAATCTAGTGCGCTTGACATATTTGAGAAAAAGGTATCAAACAGCATCAGAAACCATAATGTGAAGCATAAGGGAGATAAAAACAATCTAACAAAGAAGAAAAGGGACAGCCTAAAAGAACTACAAATGGATGAGACAACTGTGATCAATCCGGCAGGTAAGGGAGGAGGACTGGTGATTTTATCAGCAGCTATGTACGAAAAAGAGGCCTTCAGACAGCTTAACGACAATATAACATACACAAAACTGTCCAGGGACCCAACCCCGCCATAAAAATTCTACTAGAAGGTTTTCTAACTAGAGGAAGAACTATGAAGATACTAAATACAACTATCTAAATAAATTTTTTTCCCAAAATACCAGTAATATATTTCTTGCCAAAAATCCATAAAAACACTGAGGAACTCCCCCGAAGACCAATAGTTTCCAGTATAGACTCCACCCTTTTAAACTTGTCCGAATATATAGACATAATGTTACAGCCATATGTAAAAATGACCCAGTCCTATTTAAAAGACACAATAGATTTACTGAAAAAACTTAAAAAAATCAATTGGGATGATAACTGGATACTAATAACTTGTGATGTACAATCACTGTACACTACAATACAACATACCAAAGGCTACAACGCTGTAAAAACAATTTTAGAAAGAAACAATACGATGAAACCTGAACAAATTAATTTCATAGTTGAAATTAAATTTAATCCTAAACAATAACTATTTCTGGTTTAAGGACTCCTATATACAAAGAAATGGTACAGCGATGGGGACCAGGTTCGCACCCAACTATGCCAATATCTTCATGACCGAGTGGGAAGAAAGGATGGTATGGAGCGGGCATGGCTGGGTGGAGAACCTGGTAGCCTACTTTCACTTTATAAACGACCTCCGGTTCATATGGAAAGGTCCACTCCCTAATGCCAAAGTATTTATAGAGTTTTTAAATAATAATGATGATGTATAATTTTAAAAGCAGATTTTAGTCAGACTAATGTCACATTTTTCGATTTGGATATATATATATTAATGACAACAGAATGTATATGAAAACGCACTTTAAAAAAGGTCCACGTAAACAACTTCATCGAGATGGACAGCTGCCACCATAGAAGTTGGTTGGATAGCATCCCTAAAAGCCAACTTCTAAGGTTAAAGATAAATTGTTCCGATTAAGGAGTTTTTTGAAATTCAGACAAAAGAAATGAAAGAAAAATGTATTGAAAAAGGATATGATAAATTAAAAATAGAAGAAACCATAGAAAGAGTAATTAATATAGATAAAGAAAAGTTAATTAAAAATGAAACCCATAAAAAACTAAACAACAAAGGGAATTACTTTGTATTACCTATGATCCTTGACTATAATAATAAGAATAAACAAATTAAAAAGATTGTCAAGAAAAACTGGCACCTACTGAAGGAAGATACTATATTAGGGAAAATTATCCCCGATCAACCTAAAATAATATTTAGGGGAGCTCCTAATTTAAAAATGCAGCTCTCAAAGAACTTTACAAAGCAAAAAAATTTTAATGTAAAAAAGTATTTTTTATTTGTAATTGTGTGGCCTGTAGAAAAACCAAGAAGATAGACAGACACACACCAAATTTTAAATCAAATAATACTAATACAAGTTATGAAATCAAAGATACAATCACATGCATGATTAAAAATGCGATATACCTGTTAGAGTGCCCCTGTGGCTTACAATATGTAGGAAGAACTATAAGACCCCTTAAAACAAGAAAAGGAGAGCATTGTAGGAACATAGAAAAAGGTTTTAAAAATCATCTTGTATCATCTCACTTTGAAATACATAATATTGATCCACATAATCTAAAATTTACGGTTATTACTCAATATTATGTCTCAATATTGGAGAGGTGGAGATATGATTAAAAAATTGGGCAAAAAAGAGATGGAGTGGGTCTACTATTTGAATACACTACACACCAATGGGCTAAATGCCAAATTTGACCTTTTTAATTTTTTTATAGATATATGTTATTTATAACCATATATTATTTATTGTAAAATACTAGCCTTTTTTAATTATATAATTTATTAATATTTTTAAATATAATTTTTTCTTAAACCCTCTCCATGCTCATAAAATTTACTCATGTTACCTCCAATTTTAACTACATACATGTTTTCACTGGAGTAAAAGTCACTTTATATGCACTTATTCAGCAATTGTCACTTTATGTATATTCATTCATGTATATTCACTTAAATAAATAAAAGAGGGATAATAATGCCTCTAATTTTAATATTTTATGTGTTCCCTCCCATCTATGTAGATATGTATGAAGGGCTAAGGGAGATAAATCTGGCTATTTTCCAGTTCTCTCAATTGCCACTGTAGATGTATTAGTCTTGTTAAAACTAACATACTTTAACTGCATATCGATCTTAAGTGAATTGCCGATAGACGCCACCATCACGTGACGTCACTGAATAGCCAATGAACTATGTCCTATTGTGGTCAGTATATGAGACGTAAACTACACATCCCATCAGGCATTGGGAGCCGCGTCATTTCCGGGCGATGCTCGTGACCGAAGCAGAAGCAGAAAATAGAACACTGCACTGGATTGAAATGAAGCCATTAGGACTACATATAAAAGTCTGGCTGGGGACCAGATATATCTACACTTCTGATAAAGCCCAAACCCAGGCGAAACACATAAAGTGAGGGACTGGAAACTGTTTTTTAATTATTTTACCTTTTGTATGAATAAAAGTCACAGCCTTTTTCCAAAACCCCTTCTTTGGTCTTCATATATTTTTTTCCTGGTGCTGCTGGATTCCTGCTTATCCCTTATATCCCTTGGTGGAGATTATACCACCACAAGCTATCAACACCAGAGCCAGTCATTTCTCTAGAAATCGTAAGTAGGATATCTACTTCTTACATTTCCAATTTTACCTGACATACCGCACTATTGGATTTTTTATTCCGTTTTTTCCCCATATATATATATATATATATAGTTGCTGAGTATTAGACATTCCACACATCCAATATCCATACATCCTAAGACGGGGGTTATACCATCCAGGCGTTATACAGCAGAGCTCTCAGTAGCTCTGCAAATTGTAAGTTAGTCTTTTATCTGTTAATTTATACTCATATGCGTTAACTGCTTATAACATATTGCACTATTATCTTATTGTATTTTTGTCTCCTTTGAGGGTCATATGTTACATTATCAAGATTGTCTATATATATATGAATAAAATATTCTTTTATTACATCCACTTTGAGCACTTTTGACGCGGTTCACCACTTTGCTTATTTTCTATTTTGGTTCACCATAAGCAGGTATTGGGAAACCTTGCTGGTTTACTACTGCCTCTCACCTGGTTAATCTAGTGAGCGCCTAAATCCCTGTTTATATATATATATATATATATATATATACACACATACACACATATATATATATGTAGAACAAAAATAAAAAATAAAAAATATACTTAGCTTTTCTTCAATGACAGCCACATGAAAAATCAATGTTTCAGTTCCTATGCGGAACTTTCATTCCACATAGGAACTGAAACGTTGATTTTTCATGTGGCTGTCATTGAAGAAAAGCTAAGTATATTTTTTCGCTATATCTATTAAGTCCTGGGAGTGCTATTATTTATTTATTTTTGTTCTATTAATGTTGCTGATAAGCACCGGGCCAAAGTCTGCTTTAACAGGAGTGCAAGCATTTGGATATATATATAATACACAAGATCCAGCGCACTCACCTATCCAATAAACAGCAACTTCAATGTTGAAAGATTTTATTTGTTTTTTTTTTTTTAAAAACACCTAATCTAGGCAAAAATAATGGGGGTTTAGTTACATTATATGATCATACATTGCATAAGCCTGCCACAATGTCAATGTACCCCATCTTTGGCAGGTCCTACACTAACAGCCTAATGTCTGCTCTTATTACAGGGAGTGCAGAATTATTAGGCAAATGAGTATTTTGACCACATCATCCTCTTTATGCATGTTGTCTTACTCCAAGCTGTATAGGCTCGAAAGCCTACTACCAATTAAGCATATTAGGTGATGTGCATCTCTGTAATGAGAAGGGGTGTGGTCTAATGACATCAACACCCTATATCAGGTGTGCATAATTATTAGGCAACTTCCTTTCCTTTGGCAAAATGGGTCAAAAGAAGGACTTGACAGGCTCAGAAAAGTCAAAAATAGTGAGATATCTTGCAGAGGGATGCAGCACTCTTAAAATTGCAAAGCTTCTGAAGCGTGATCATCGAACAATCAAGCGTTTCATTCAAAATAGTCAACAGGGTCGCAAGAAGCGTGTGGAAAAACCAAGGCGCAAAATAACTGCCCATGAACTGAGAAAAGTCAAGCGTGCAGCTGCCACGATGCCACTTGCCACCAGTTTGGCCATATTTCAGAGCTGCAACATCACTGGAGTGCCCAAAAGCACAAGGTGTGCAATACTCAGAGACATGGCCAAGGTAAGAAAGGCTGAAAGACGACCACCACTGAACAAGACACACAAGCTGAAACGTCAAGACTGGGCCAAGAAATATCTCAAGACTGATTTTTCTAAGGTTTTATGGACTGATGAAATGAGAGTGAGTCTTGATGGGCCAGATGGATGGGCCCGTGGCTGGATTGGTAAAGGGCAGAGAGCTCCAGTCCGACTCAGACGCCAGCAAGGTGGAGGTGGAGTACTGGTTTGGGCTGGTATCATCAAAGATGAGCTTGTGGGGCCTTTTCGGGTTGAGGATGGAGTCAAGCTCAACTCCCAGTCCTACTGCCAGTTCCTGGAAGACACCTTCTTCAAGCAGTGGTACAGGAAGAAGTCTGCATCCTTCAAGAAAAACATGATTTTCATGCAGGACAATGCTCCATCACACGCGTCCAAGTACTCCACAGCGTGGCTGGCAAGAAAGGGTATAAAAGAAGAAAATCTGATGACATGGCCTCCTTGTTCACCTGATCTGAACCCCATTGAGAACCTGTGGTCCATCATCAAATGTGAGATTTACAAGGAGGGAAAACAGTACACCTCTCTGAACAGTGTCTGGGAGGCTGTGGTTGCTGCTGCACGCAATGTTGATGGTGAACAGATCAAAACACTGACAGAATCCATGGATGGCAGGCTTTTGAGTGTCCTTGCAAAGAAAGGTGGCTATATTGGTCACTGATTTGTTTTTGTTTTGTTTTTGAATGTCAGAAATGTATATTTGTGAATGTTGAGATGTTATATTGGTTTCACTGGTAATAATAAATAATTGAAATGGGTATATATTTGTTTTTTGTTAAGTTGCCTAATAATTATGCACAGTAATAGTCACCTGCACACACAGATATCCCCCTAACATAGCTAAAACTAAAAACAAACTAAAAACTACTTCCAAAAATATTCAGCTTTGATATTAATGAGTTTTTTGGGTTCATTGAGAACATGGTTGTTGTTCAATAATAAAATTAATCCTCAAAAATACAACTTGCCTAATAATTCTGCACTCCCTGTAAAATCTTTCAACATTGAAGTTGCTGTTTAGTGGATAGGTGAGTGCGCTGGATCTTGTGTATTGTATTATTTGGCCACCAGCAGCACCCCCATTTATGCATGTTAAGGTGAGTGCAGCCAACCCCCTCTTGTTTTATATATATATATATATATATATATATATATATAATTATATATATATAATGCCAAAATACCAGAGTATTGCAGTCTGCAATGATACCTTTTTATTGGACTAGCATAATATTTCAAAGACAAACTTTAAAGAGTTTTCCTCTCTTCTTAAGGTTTTAAGAAATACTGATCAATCTGATAGAGTTTAACACTTAAAACAACTGATGTTAGAGATGGGGAGGGAGGGGGGTGAGTGGGGTGTCATAAATAGCAGAAGATGTGCCTGAAAGTGAAAGCTGAGAATGAGAGGCAAACTCTCGGCAGCTTGTCTTTGATGAAATATTATGTTAGTCCAGTGAAAAACATATCATTGCAAACTGCAATACTCTGGTATTTTGTCTACTGGACTAATATGGCTAATCCAATCTACACTACATATATATGTGTGAATACACTCCTAAATGTGGAAATGTCCAAATTATATAAATGCTTATTTTTACACATGTAAGACACAACGTCAAGCTGTATCTAGAGAATTCTAAAAGAAAAAAGAGGCAACAATAGTGTAGGTAAAAAATGGACACCAAATATAAGTATACAATAGAATACACTCACAAACGTTGAGTCTGTATATACACTTGGTTCAGGAGGTAAACGTGTTAGGATTTATGAGGACAGTCCTACTACAAGGTAGGAGAGAACCTCAGTGTGCAATACTATAAAACTGTATCACTAGTGCATGCATAAATGGAAACACTCACATAAATCTTAACCAATGTAGCTGGCTCTACACTTTTAAAACAAAGATCCCCCAAAATCCTCCAAAAATCACAGTAAACCCTGTTGGGCAAAGGTAAAGATATACTAATTATTTAAAAGGTTACTACAAATGAAATATAATATAAAACACTTAATTCTTGTCACAATAGCTGTCCGTATGGTGCTGTGTGATCACAGATATGATGTATATTCTGAGTTCTGATACACACCCACTTATACCAATGACATCATCTATGACTTGGAACCCTCCGATTAGTCTCCTTTTATAGTGTCAGTCTATGTGTTGCTTTTTGATGATGTATAAACACTTGTGACATCATGTTCATGGACATCACAATCCAGTATAGTGTATATATACTTCCTGGTTGTCCTTGTTTCTTTGCCCTGTTGAGGTTCTTGTTACCTGTGAGTGTGTTTATACTATGTATCGGATTTACTGTTTTTTTACCTTCTGCTTGTCTGACTAATCTTGCTCTCTGTTATCCTAATCTCGGTCTAACTATCGATTTTGTATATTTATGTTATCCTATACCTCGGCTAATCTCTAGTTTATTCTCTAACTGCTTGCAGACATTCACTAACCCGACCACTCTAAGGACCAGTATGTGTACATTTACTGTTTCCTTTAGGTTTACATGTTGGGGTAGTTCTATTCCTGACAATTCTCCAAAACATATTTCACCTGATTAGTTTTGTCAACTGGAATGTAGTGTACTAATTTCTTTAGGTATATATACTCCTTCCAAATAATGTTCTGTGACACCCTTTCAATTGCCGGTACGGATGTCAATCCCCTTCAATTTGTATTTCAGGTGTTTGGAAGGCATAGTGCGTTACACTTTCAACTTCTGCTCTTTTCAGGCAGTGCCTCCCGTGTCTGAAATACTTTGTGCATTTCACTTTTTGTTAAGGTGTTTTATATTATATTTTATTTGTACAAAATTGTCATTAGTGTTATAACTGTATGTGAAAATATTTCTATCCCTCACTGGAATTGAACATCTCATCAAATAACACAGGCCTTTAACAGGTCATCTATCAAAGTGCTTCTTCTAGTATGGGTTAATGCTGCCTTTTTTAGCAATTGCAGAAGATTTGTTTAAATAGTTACTTGATATCCCAAAATTCCAATTCTGAAATGTATCCTGCGATTGTAGAGTCATTTACATGGGGATATTTATGCATAGGGAACAATGCAGCATGTTAGCAATAATCAGACAACATTTATTTTTAACACAGGGGTGTCTGGTATGTTGCATATCAGGAAGTGCATGAAGAAAGTAACATGGTTTTTCTAGTGTCACAATTTTCTTACATGAATGCACAGGATGATATCCCCCCTGCTGATGCATTATTAAGTCTTTAAATTTCAAGAATTTTTCAAGGTGCAGGAGTCTGTAGCCCCTCTTCCCACCCAAGCTATCATCTTCAGGGCCACATCTTGGATTGCAACCATTTTGATAAGCCAATGCATTTATTCATCATGCATTATCATTAAGTACAGCCATCAATTCCAGTGTGGCCATTTTTAGCATGTTTACATATTTACATATAAATATTCCACTATTAAAATGTTTGATACTAATAATATATTGGCTTTACATTATTTTGACATTTCTCTCTATATCACTTCTATAACACTATTATGTTATATGTTATATATTCAGTTATCTAGCATCTCATCAAGGTCAAATACCCAAAGCATGCATTCATATAAACATTTCATCCAATTAAAGTCATATTGAAAGTTATCCAGAATACTAAACTGCAATCACCACCTTCCAGACTATCCATTAATGACAGCATATCAGGAGATTTTGCTGACCTATGACTTGCTAACCCCGGTGTCAAAATCATTATCAGAGAAACTGTTTAACTAGCAAGTTATGAAGTTTGTTTTTCTTTTCTTTAAGGAGAATTCATAAAATTATTGCATAACTCACGATAAAACATGTAAATTACTAAAACCTTTACATGTTCAGAAATAAAATGCCAGTGAGGTCCCAGATTTAAAAAAAAAAACAACTGTCATGAAATGTTTACTTCTCATTTCAAAACAAAAACAAAAAAGTGTATTACTTTTAATGAAAGTTTAAAAAAAAATATGTATATTTATTCCAAAAATGTCACTTTGTTATCTCGCGTTTTATATTTGTATTTGTCTCTGATTATATATCAGTTGTGGAACTTTTTCTTCAAGTACAATTGGACTTTTTGAGTTTGGATGTTTGAACCTGGTCTACCCATTTGTAGGGATATTTCTGCCAATGGAAATAACATTTTATATATTGTGCCAAGTTGTAACTTGGAAATATAATGTACTTGCATTTAGAAATAAGTCATAAGTATTGTTATTCCAGATTTCAGAAGCATTTGTGAAAGTAAAGGCAAATTGTCCAGCATTGTCTTAGGATAAGAAATGGGTAAGAACAGACTCTACTGACTTGATGGATCTGATCACACTAAATAATAGGATTTTAGTTAGACAGTGAGTCAGCTCGACAATCAATCCCCAAGCATCTACAAATATCAGCCAGAACCTTGATTAAATATCTATAAATTATACTCTACATTCCTCTTTAAATAAGGAAAACAATTGCCATATCCTATAAATTGTCAATCTATCTTGGAATGATTGAAAGTCTAAAATTGATTCCTTGAACCCTAAACAATGAGAGATAAAAATGGTAATGTGAGATATATACATATATATATATATATATATATATATATATATATACTCAAGTATAAGCCGAGTTTTTCAGCCCATTTTTTATGCTGAAAAAGCCCCCCTCGGCTTATACTCGAGTCAGGATCTGTATTATGGCAACTTACATTGCCATAATACAGACTAGGACCGCTGGGCTCATTACAAGCCCGGCGGTCCTGGGGGGCCACAGCAAGCTGTTACCTTTCCTGCAGCTCCTCCAGCTCCCTAGTGTAAATCTCGCGAATCCCGCGGCCGCCACAGCTTTGCCACAGGTTACCATGGCAACGATCTGTGCAGCACGAAGACCACGAGATTTACACTGGGGAGCTGGAGAAGCAGCAGGAAAGGTAAGTAACATCTTGCTGCCGGCCCCCCCACCTCTCAGCCCATGCCACTGGACCACCAGGGAATGACATAGCCACCCTCCCTGGCCAGGTAACAAGCAGGCAGGGGGGACAAAAAACAAAGTTACATAAATAAATATTTACATAATAAATAAAAAATAAATAATACATACAAATATTATTATTAAATTAATTATTAATGTCACATAAAGGTATTATTATTATAAATTATAGTTAAAGATTTTATAAAAATATTAAAATAATAAAAATGCCCTCCCCCACCCAGTTTACACACACACTACACAAACACACACACACTCTGCATTATATACACACACTCTGCATTATATACACACACACTGCATTCACACAAACACACACTCTGCATTATATACACACACTACACAAACACACACACTCTGCATTCATTATATACACACACTACACAAACACACACACACACACTGCATTCATTATATACACACACACTACACAAACACACACACTGCATTCATTATATACACACACACTACACAAACACACACAAACACTCTGCAGGGATGTATTAGGCATTTGCCTTGGGTGGCATTTTCCAGGGGGTGGCAAAAAAGCCGCCCCAAATGCCCAGGGCAAATGTCTTGTTAGCCTTGCGGCTAACAGTCCAGGCAGGCAGGCCACTAAGTAAAAATCTATGCGGGCGGCGCTGGCGAGGGAGCTCCCTCGCACGCCACAGAGTGATGTCATATTCCGACACCCAGCATCACTCTGCGGCGCACGAGGGAGCTGAGCAGAGAGCTCAGGGGAATGTGCTCCTTCGCCAGCTCCGCCCGCCCTGCAGCCCTGCAGCCACTGGACCCCCAGGGAAAGGGAGAACCCCCCAGCATTCCCAAAGGTAAGGAGGCTGGGGGGGGGGGTTGAATAAAAAAACAACAACTCATGTGAGTGTTAATGTGTGTTAGTGTGTGTGTGTTAGTGTGTGTGTGTGTGTCTGTTAGTGTGTGTTAGTATGTGTGTGTGTGTCTGTTAGTGAGTGTCTGTTAGTGAGTGTGTGTGTGTGTGTGTTAGTGAGTGAGTGTGTGTCTGTTAGTGTATGTCTGTTAGTGTGTATGTGTGTGTGTCTGTTAGTGAGTGTGTGTGTTTCTGTTAGTGTGTGTGTGTCTGTTAGTGTGTGTGTGTCAGTGAGTGTGTGTCTGTCAGGGAGTGTGTCTGTTAGGGAGTGTATTACTATGTGTGTGTCTGTTAGTGAGAGTGTATGCGTGTCTGTTAGTGAATATGTGTGTCTGCTAGTGACTGTATGTGTCTGTTAGTGAGTGTGTATGTCTGTTAGCTAGTGCATGCGTGTCTGTCAGTGAATGTGTGTGTATTTAGAAGGCGGGGCAGGGGAAAAGGATGGGGTGGGGGTGCCTGAGTTTTGTCCTGCCTAAGGCAGCACAAAACCAGGATAATCCACTGACACTCTGCATTATATACACACACACTGCATTCACACAAACACACACTCTGCATTATATACACTACACAAACACACACACTCTGCATTCATTATATACACACACGGCACAAACACACACACACACACTGCATTCATTATATACACACCAACTACACAAACTGCATTCATTATATACACACACACTACACAAACACACACACACTGCATTCATTATATACACACACACTGTAAATAAATATTCAAAAACATTTAACTGACGCCTCAATTAATGTAATTTTATTGGTATCATTTTTTATTTAGAAATTTACCAGTAGCTGCTGTATTTTCCACCTTAAGGCTCATTTTTTTGTGGTAAAATTAGGTGCCTTGGCTTATATTCCTGTCGGCTTATACTCGAGTATATACGGTATATATATATATATATATATATATATTTTTTTTTATTATTATTTTTTTGTATGGTGATTTTTGATCCTTTCTGAATAAAATAAAATGCTAAAATTCTCTTTGGTTTAAAAAAGTGTATGTAAAGCTTTACAGATTGTTTTTAAAAATGACTAAATCTGAACATCTTTGCTCCACATATTGGTCCAGTTAGAAAAGCATAAAAACAAAATAACAAACTAAGATCTTGATTTAATATTTTGAAATCAGCTTTCCATATGATTTAACCCCTTCACACCATCAATTGTCTATAGACAATTTTAGTTATTGTAAATTAATTTATTTAGCAATGGCTATCAGGACAGCAGAGCCAGTACTGCTGTTTTAGCATTGACTCTGCTGAGCCCCCCAGCAGCTGCAGGGATCCCTGGGATATCTACAGATCTCCTTGTATTGTCTAGCACTCACTGTCAGGGCAGGCTGCACCTCCGGCTGAGAACAGCTCTCTACAGATACTCCCTCCTGGTCAGAAGGGGCAGTCTTAGAATGCAGTCAGAGGTGCAAAATCCCTTGGACAGCCTGCTGATCCACCATGGAAACAGCTGGACCACCAGTGAATGAAGATTAGAGCCCACCCACTGCAAAAAAAGGTAAGCAAGAAAACAAAAACAAAATAAATATATCTACAAAAAAAGCAGCACAATGTGGGAAGTCTGGGCGGAGAGATTCAACCTTCCCAACACAATGTACCCCCAACTCACCCTGTCACATCACCCCAACCCCACACACATACATCACCCCAACCCTACACACATACAGTCACAGTGTGTCACCCGTGACACTCAGTCACCCTGTCACACCCACCCCCCACACTCCTCAAACACGTCACCCTCACACACACTCAGCTCTCACACACAGTTACTTCCACTGTCACCCCTCACATATAGTCACCCTGTCACAATCATCCTGCCACAGTCACCCTCATACACACACAGTCACCTACATACATAAGCACCCCATCATAGACAGCAATCCTCATATTCACACAGTCACTCATCACACATACAACTTAGCCCTGCCATAAACACAGTAAACTGCAAGCAGCTCCCCACACACATATGCTCCCAGACACAGAGATACACATGTTCAAATAAACACAGATATACACTCACAGATGCACAAGGATACTCACTGCCAGACACACACTCTCAGACATGTGCATGATACCCAATACCAGCCATGCACACACAGGTAATAATACACACAGCCAGACACAAACTGTGATTGTGTGACTGTATCTGTCAATGTGTGTATCTGTGGGTCATTGTGCATCTGTGTTTTTGTGTTTTTGTTTGTGCATGTACAAAGTGGCAGCAAGGCTGTAATGCTAAATGGAGTGGGAAATGTCTTGGTAATGTGGTGAAATATGCAATATACATAGGGATATATATATATATATATATATATATATATATATATGTGGAAAAAAGTCCATGTTATGTTGGAAAAATAGCTTTTCCCATTTTGAATAGTTTGGTCTAATATTTGCAATTGTCCACAAATCCACAATTTGTCTACATTTTGTTTAGGTAACATGTTGGAAATCCAGATTGAAGGAGACGTGTTCCCTAGAATAGATAATTGGGTGAAAATTCATCCACAAAAATGTTTTGAAAGTACAAAATTAGCAATATGGAATTTTTGAGAAACAGAAAGTTTTGACAGTCTTATATAAGCCCCAGTTAAATATTTTTTGATACACTTTTAAAATTATTTAATATTCCTAAAGATCTTTTTTGATATACTGATATTTTTTATATATAATTTTTTTGATAGTTCAATTTTTTGTAAAAATTATATTCAAAAACTTTAATTTGAAAAGTGTGTCTAAAAGTATTAAATCAAGCTCATAGACTCATATTATTAAAAAAAAAAAAAATAACCACTAGATCACGGTAAATTTTTATATTATATTCTGCTCTACACTTAAAAAAAGAGTCATAAATTCAATACTTTGTTAACAGTCTTTAAAAAAAAAATAACAATTCTAATTTCTATAAAGTAAAAAATATTTATTTATTAGACATAAAAATTGTTCAAATAAAAATGAATCTTTAAAAACAGTCTGTTTTTAGTTTTTGTGCCATATAATAATGAATAATTAGAAAATACGCAATAACAAGGTTGGAACACATATTTTTCACCTAATACAATAAATCACTAGATGACAGCTCTAGCGGCAACAAAGTACAAAAAAGGTTAATACGTATAAACACTAACAAACACATACATAGAAAAACATATATTCATTTGTTTTTATTTTCCATTGTTATAAGACTCAGATTGCTGCTCATCAGAGCCATCTGTTCACCCAACCAGGGGTGTTCTGTCATAAGCGATACAACCTTGTCCAAATCATTTGGCTTACAGGGTTATTTACTAAAGTGTTAATTATTGAGGATTCAAAGTTAATTCAAGTGAATTTAAAATTTGAGTTAAAAAAATCAATAAATCCCCAGTCCAACTTGTTCAGTAAAAAAGGGAAATTTATTTGGCCATAAAACTTAGCTGAGTCATCTATCCAGCCATAAAACTGAGCTGTGTCTGTCTTATGGGTGAATGAATTCCACTTTTGAGGAACAATGTGGACCAAGGATACATTGACTTTTGTTATACCACTACTAAGGATTATTACTACTAAAGATGCACAAGTGCACTGGCTGTTAAATTTTATTTCTTAATAAATGTAAAATTTTGGGATAAAATAGCCACACAAAAAAATTGTTCATCCCCCCCCAAAAAAAAACCTGCCTAAATACAAATAGCAATCACTATATCTATATTACAGTGTATTAGGGTATTTGTATCATGCTACTTTTCCATTTCTTACCTTTTTCTGTTTCTTCCTTTCCTTCCACTCTGCAACCTTATCACAGTCTCACAGTCACCTTTAACCTTAATAGCAGTAACTCAGAGATTTCCTCTTTACGCGTCTTTGTGTTTTACCCATGTTACCATATACTCTATTTATTTTTAATGTGGAAAGAGAGTAATAGCCAGCAGCCTCATCCTTAAATACAAAAGTCCATCATTTACTTTCAGTCTCACATATATTAATGGGAGATTACCAGTTGCAATTAATATGCACAAAGACAGATGGCAATTGTACTCTTAGGAAATACACTTCCGTGGACATTGCAGTACAGAGCAACTCTCAGGTATGGTGTGCATTATTTGAATTTATCGTAGGTTTTTTGAGAATGATATAGTGTTCATTTTAACAAAACAAAAACAAAACAATAGTTCCAGCAATTTCATTGCACAGCAAGTTTCTTTCATGTTTAACTCCTCAATGACGGATGATGGACCGGGCTCGTCATGCTAGGGAAGCACTTAACGCCGGATGACGGACCTAGTCCATCATGGGCTAAAATTAACCCCAAATCATCGCGGTGCAGGTGATCGTGGGGTTAACACTGTTGCTGAGTGCCTCCTTGTCAGGGGCAGACCAGCACCAGCAAATCACGATGTCCCAGACCATGTGATCGCTGTAACAGCCAGTCACAGCGGTCATGATGCTGCAAGGTGAAAATAAGTCAAATGCTCATCTTTTTTTTAGAGCCCAGTATCCTGGCTCTGAGGAGTAATAGCTATGGGCCAGTATATGTGGAGATGAAAGAAATTCTCCAGGCACTCAATGTGTTAAAGCCGCAGGCAGTTTTAATGAAACAAAAAAGAGAGCAGCAACGTTTCGACCTACTATGAGGTCTTTGTCAAGCTTTGTAGCTGAGGAAGCTCTCTAAGAGTGAAACGTGTTTTGGCTTATTCAGGACTCATTTATTTTATATTTTTACACTATATGTTATATGTATACATTGTATTATACATTGCACATAGCTATTACTTCTCAGAGCCAGAATACAGGGCTCTGAAAAAGGTGAGCATTTTACTTATTTTCACCTTGCACATCATTTGAAACAGACTGCACATTGGTTCCCTTCACTCCATGTTTTCTCTTTGAGATACATTGTATCATGGATTGTAGGTGTGATGCTGCCTTAAAAGCAAACAAGTCTGATTACAGAGCCAGTTTTCACATACTGGCTCCTTTAAATGTGAGTGTTCCACTTCACCACCATTTTATCTGATTTTATTGTGACATACCATCTGTACTATATTGTCTTTCTTATTTCTTTTCACATGTACTATATACCAAGCTTGCTATCAAGTTACATGGGGTAAGTGTACCCCTTCATCCTTTCAGCGCTCCACATATAGGTGTAGGTTTTCCACTTATACCACTTTATAGACTTTGGATTTTTTGGGGTGTGGACAAGAAGGTATTTCCACACAAGTGTTTTGTGCTGCTGTAACAAATTTATCTTTGATCCTAGCACTTTATTGGACACACATTCCTCCCTGAAGGAGGTACACTTCACTTACTCTACAATTCTGGGTTTGTGAGTAATCCTATAAAACAGTCCACCTTCTCTCAAAAATAACCCCCAATAGCCTCTAATTCTTGTCTATGGAGTCTGAATTGTTGGGCATGTTTAACCAGCCACTAGAAGAATTAAAGTGCAGATCAGGCAGTAAATGTTTTGAAGAGATTAGATATGTCATAACTTGTATATATACAAGGTGTCCTGGTGCTTGCAGTAACCAAAGTAAGCAGCTGTTTGGCTTATATGGTACCCACTGCCTCTAAAATAATACAACTGAATTAATAAGATAAATATAAGCGATAAACTGCATTAAAATGAAATCGCCACCATAACTTAGAATTCCACCCCCCAACTGTTAATGATGGCTATACTTGAATGGCTATACCCAAGCTAAATAACATTTTGAAGTGGCCACTCAATCACCTAGATGCAGATGTCTCTATCCAAAGCTTTGAGGCAGGGAGAAGCCCCAAAACTGTCACAAAAAGAAAGGCCCAGAGGAGACCAAGATGGCGCCAGATAATCAGCTCACTTGTCATCATCTGATAATCTTTCTGAATTAGAAAGAGTATGACCATGCACTGATTCTCACCAAACTGGCAGACATGGAGGACAACTCGAGAAGTAACAGCTTCAGTTTTAGGGGTGTACCAGTATTGATCCTCTTAGATTACCTACAGGATGTATTCCAATCCATACTACTATAGGCTCCCAAGGCCTAAGAATATGCCGATCTCTACTCCTAGGGACACGTAGTGTGGCTGCACTGTTATCATATTAAGGAGGCCATTATGTCAGCACCAGAAAGATGCCCTCCCTACTGGACACATTTTGTGAGATATCTCTATTCACCGACCTCTCTGTTGCCACTGTGGTATGACATAAAGAGTTCTTCACAATCACCATGAACCTAGGCCAATACAAGGTGGCTTAAGAGTGGGGCTTCCCCATGAAGCTTTTAATCTGTCGGAATGGTTCCTTGAAAGTAATTCCATCTCCAAAAGGATGGCGAGATGGCTTTAAAGGAGTAGAACCTACCTATGCAACTTGATGCTCAGCAACAACAACTGTCCTCAACAAAGCTCCCACTGGAATGGAGAATATGAGGCACCCCACCGTAGGGATAGTACGCCTTAAGGTTCATATGGCTAAAAAAACAGAAGTTCTCACCTCTAACCCTCTGGATACAAAATGACTTTCCTTCCTCTCACCTCTTGAGGTCACAGGCCTAGGCTTTCCTGACTAAGGCTACAGCTTATTCCACCTCAAGATCCCTGGGGCACCTGGTACTACACTCGACTCCCCGTGTTGCACCAGTAGTTATTTACAGCTAGAAGCCTACACGTTATATTTTCTGTTAATTAGTTATAAAAAAATCAGGTTACATGATTATATATAATTGATTTTTACACATAGCAAGGTTAATTGTAGAAGGCTGGATATATCTCAAATCCAGGAGGGCCCAGGAAATGGTTTCCAAACCTGACAGTCAGCTATGGTCACTAAAAAGTCAAGTAAGGGCCTACTCACCAAATTACTATATCTTCCCCCGCTGTCAAAGATCTATTTAGCTCCCTTAATGGAATGGCTGACAGTATGTTTCAACTACTACAGAATAATGCCACCAGAGACAAGCCTAATTAGGCAGACATACAATGCCAGTGCAGACAGCGAATATGTATGGCTAAAGTAACACTCCCTAACGAGATTCTGATTTGTTCAGCACAGGGCTTTTGGCCTTTTAAGATGGGTTGCTTTTACAAGCTTTAGATTTGTATATATAACAGTGCTAAAGCTTTATTGCATGTAATTTGAAGCATTGTTTCATAGTTACTTATGTTTACTATACTTAGTAAAATTCTTCTATAAATATTTTATGTTACTCCTCCCTGGTCCTAATGTCTGCACCAGACAAATTACAATATATGTCAAAATGGAACAGGAACTGGGAAATGTTTTTTTCACAGTGGAGCAAGGCTGTCTTACATATATGTGGGGTATCTCGCAGTCTCAACCAGTGGGAAATTAACAGAAAATTGTTGATTAGCTAGTACCTAGTGCACATATTCTCCACCTCCTCTCTGAAATGCTGGAGAAAAGGAGGGGACACCAGATCCTACTCTCACATCTTTTGGCATTGCCCACTGCTACAGCAACAATGGCAGCATATTAATATCCTAATTGCAAAATTCTCTGAAACTGTATTACCACTTGAACCTAAAAAATGGCTAATAGACATGCTTCCAGACACTCTCCATGACTCCAAAAGGAGAATGGCCATGCATGTGTTAGTAGCGGCAAGACTATGCATCGCACCACATTTAAAGTCACCTGAGCCAGCCCTCATTCTCCATGTTAGTGAAGACACTTTAAAATAGTGAGTTGTAGGAAGCTATGACTAATAGGCTGTTTAGCACCCTCTCAAAGCATGAGGTGGTGTGTGCACCATGGGTCCAGGTTTATCGAACCATATCTAACTCTGCATCCTGACACCCTGTAGCAATTTACTGTAATATTAATGGCATATCAGATTCTATTTGCTGTAATCTAGATTGCACCCATCTTTGGTAAAAAGCTATACTGCTTAAAAGAAATACCAATCAATGTAATGCACACTGTAATATTTGTGTACCGTATCGAAAAATTCCATTAAAAAATCAAATCTTGTACCATTGATATTCATATATTCATATATGCCTAGAGGGATATCAGCTAGAATTCACTGACAATACCTAATATGGTTGAAACATTCATCTAGGGTTGCTGTATCACACATGCAGAGAGAGCCAGTGTGCATTTTAGATCTGTGCTGCCCTTTTGGGTAGGAACAGTCTGATATGCGAATGGCCTGGTTCCTTTTGTAATGGCCCAAGATGAGCTAAAACCAACTTGAGACCTGAGTGGGGACCCACCAAAGGGCAGGCTATTTGAGCTGTTGTCCTTTCTGAGTACTCTCTTGCTAATAGTTTTTTACTCTCTGTTATGCAATATATTTTAGAATCTTTTTTGATACTTTACATTTTATTTTTTTTATTTACTAGGGCATATCATTAATAATTTCTAAGAAGGGAATTAGCTGTTTGGCAAACTTTTCAGTTTTAGATAAGTATTTCCATTCATACCATACTCCCCTACAGCACATACTGTAATCTGTTTCCTTCATTCCTATCTATAAGCCTCAGACCACTTTCTCTTTCCAGCAAACAACCTCCATTTTCACTCAGCACTATCCCAACCATCATTTCTGCTTATTTAATAGCATGCCTCTGCAGGTGGTTGATATCTTCCCCAATTATCTCATCAATCATTTCACATGCTAGTGCCTGCTGCAGACCTCTGACCATCACCATAAATTCCACCTGCTCTCTCTTGCCTTCCAACAAAACATTTAGAGTGTAAGCTCATATGCGCTATAGCTAAACACTTTGTTTAAAATGGCCGTACATGCTAGATATCAGCTCACGGTCAAAGTCATCCATTTGTACTAGTCTGTCTGACTGTCGAATTTGCCTTGCAGAATATGATGCCACTTATAAGTAGTAATAATAGTTGTTCATGAATAATTATATAAATAAGTAATAATAGCAGTTGTTTATTAATAATTATATAAATAAATACTAGTTTTTAAACACAAATATTTTTTCAGATTATCTTTCTTAAAGTGGCAGGTATATATTACACATTAAGACATATCACAAATGCAGCAAATTATCACTTCTCGAGAACCAAATCTCCTTTAGTGGTCAGCCTCAGATCCCTCCCCAACCTTTTAGTACCAGTACCTTAAGTTCATCCTATTCACACATGCTATTTGATACAAAGCTTGGTAACTGAATTTCCACTAATATCCCAAATCAGGTTTTCTTTGTTTTTTTACACTCAAGGATCCTCTCCATCTATTGTGATGTATGTGGATATACACCATGGATCAATACTGGAACCACTTCACGTTACTTTGGCTACTGAGTATATTAAACTGCATTTCAAAAGATCTAAGGGAGCATATGTTTTAAAAGAACCATCCCTTCTTGACTAGTAGAATTAATTTGCTCAGCCATTCTTTGATTCTGTTACCTGTTTTTTTCTCCTTCAGTCTTACAGGGCTTGTTAGGTGTACAAACCTCTAATTTTTATTTTGTCCTAAGATTACTATATTTCATGATATATTCAAACTAAAACATGGTACATAATCTTACTAATCTTGCAAATTAGGTCTCTTACATGGGCTTCTATATGATATAGATCTATACATATTATATAAAGTTATTAATATATATATCTATACATAATACTGAAGGAAAGTGATTTTCAAGTGGTCTAAAATGGTGGTTTGACTCAAAACCGGTGAGTGTTCTGTGTTCTCTTCCAATGGCAATTATTGCTGAGTTGTTGTATGTTTGTGTGTTTGTAGTATAGATGTATATATATATATATATATATATATATATATATATATATATGACTTGTATGTACACTTACCAGCCAAGGTCAGTGGTTTATACACAATAAATAAATAAATAAATAAATAATTTGAAGCCTTATTGAAACATTATAAAAATGAGCAAGATAAAAAAAAAAACTACTGTAACGATATTGAAATATTTATGTGTTTAAATAGATGGGTAGGAAGTCTAAATTAGATAAAATTAATAAAGCATTTTTTTTTGGTTGTTAGTTTCCCTTTAATTAAAGGCAGCATTGTCCACCTGTTTAGATCCTGCAGCATGGCACAGTCATTTATCTCAGTCTTGCAGAACGGATGATTACTTTATGCATTTACTTACAAGCGGACCATCTATCACAATCCCTTGGGTATTTCTACATGCAGCCTCAGAGACGAAGTATGAACTATTAAGCTATCATTCCATCTCAAAGGAAAGTTCATACAATATTCTAAGAAACATGGTTTTTATAACAAGCTTGCAGGGCAAGATGCGGCAGGAAAAAAAAATGGATAAAATGATATGCCAGCATGGGAACCAAAACAATCAAAGCTACTTAGTGTAATTGAATATTTTTCTTCAAATGCAATTCTAAATTAAGTGTTGTTTTCCTTTAAATGGGAGCTTTTACTCTCATTTTTAAAAAGGTTGTCATCCTAATCAAAAGGCTCTGAGTCTTCTCTTCACTGACTCCATTTATCTCCCCCCTCACATATCCACCTCCCTCTTTCCAAAGCTTGATTTCAACCGCTTGAGCTAAGAAGTCTGAATTTTAATCAGGCCTCAAGCTCTCCTTAAAGGAAAAGAGCAGGAAAAAGGAGGGGTTGTGGGTATGCATTTACTCCATTAACTTTATGAGACAAATAAAGGCTTTTCTCCCTGCTGGGCAATCACTAGGACGCCCAGGGTACAGCTGCACTTCTGTTGTGTTGCTTTATTTAGTAAAAAGAGAATGAAGAAATTTTAAGGAGAACATGTATTTCTTTGTACATGCTTGTAATTAATGATGTGAGTACGTCTCTTAACAAGTCCCTATTTTAAAGTCAAATGTGAATAAAGCATCAATAGTATTGTACTATAATAAAACTGTAATCTATGGACCATATATGTGACTTTTTGATGTTAAGGTAAATGTGAATTTTGTCAATTATTGTAACTATTTAAATAATTAATTCAAAATACAAATATTCCAAATATAACTGGCATTTTCCATGAAAGAATATGACTAAAATTGTGCTCTTGGTTATGCTGGTTTTCATCTTTTTTTGCTTTTAATGTGATTTATATATTATATGATTTTAAAGTACAGTCTTGCATTTGATTAAAATAGTTTTTTTTTCCATATATTTAAAGCAATTATGTGTAACCTTATACTGGCGACTAAGGAACACTGTCATAATATTTAAATGTTTTTTTTTACAATAGAATTATATTTTTTATAGCCTCTCTGTGTACTATAGTATAACACTTACTAGACTTGGACAAGGTGAAAAAAAATGTTTTGGCTGAACAACTTTGTCCAAAAATATTTTTTTTTCGACATGGTAGAATTTTGTGCATGTGGTGGATTGGCTTATCAGAATTTCATGCACTGAGAAAATTAATCAGATGAATTGAAAGGGCATGAAAGTGGGCCAATGAGTGAAGTGCAAAATATAGTGTTAATATAAATATTATATATATATTTGGCAGTACACTGATTAATGCATTTTCCTGCCGTTTGTTTCATAGATCAAATGAGAGAATGTAACCAATAGAGGGAAAAAAGAGGAGCATTAATATTCTATATTTTTTTTATATATATTTCTATATATTAACTATATAGATTTTTGTTTCTTCTGGTCCTTATTTGTTTCCATCTTTTGATCGCTTCTCACTTAATCTGTTAATAAAATCAACATTTAGTGACTGCCCTGTAGCCATCAATTATCAATTAAATCTTTTTTATTGGGTGCCAAGGCAGAATTTCTAATCATGGATCGAACAAATATACTCATCTATTGCACAAGTTGTTTGGAAATGGGAAATTCAAAAAATCAACCAGTTGGTGCAAATTTAGATAAATTGCATTTCGTATTGCAATTAATATCTAAATCTAACACTTGTAATCTAAAATAAGTAACTCTTTTCAGTATATCTCCTATAGATACCACCACCTTTAAGTGTCCTTTGGTCAGAAGCACAGTCATTCCAACCAATAGCTAAGGAAATAATAAAGAGCTAGAGTTATGTGTTCACAATTTCTGATATCATGCATATGTAAAAAATGAACTCAGGAACAGGTGCAGTCATTCAAACTGAGTATGGTTTTAGCAGATAAGCTTCTGTCCAAAGACAGATAAAGATGGCTGCCCCTATGTAGCATGGTTTAGTCAGGAGATTGACTGAAAAGGGTTATTAACTTATGTATGTTTGTTACAAAGTAATGCACATCAAGGTTATATTACATGTAATCTTTTAATATCAGCGACAAAAAAAAATGATTACAATTTTCCTTTAAAGGACATGCATATTATTAACCCCTTAAGGACACATGACATGTGTGACATGTCAGGATTCCTTTTTATTCCAGAAGTTTGGTCCTTAATGGGTTAAAAACATGACATAACTAATGGAGTTGTGCATTTGATTTCAAAGGAATTGTCATTTGTCTGAATTTGTGTGATTGGTGGTTGATCCAAGTTCTAAAGCAGTGACATTACTACTGCTCTAATGAGCCAACATATATGCAAAGAACATCACCTATCTTTCTAGAAATAAAGTATATAGATATATATAAGTGCATATATATCTTTTTACATGTTAATGTAAATATACACAATATCACTATATTAGAAAATATTTCACTTTCACTACAATTATCTATAATTATATGCATACGAAGTCAAATTATCTATCTATCTATCTATCTATCTATCTATCTATCTATCTATCTATCTATCTATCTGTCTATCTGTCTGTCAATCTATCTATCTATCTATCTATCTATCTATCTATCCCAACATCAACTCTCTAGACCTTTTCACTGGTAAATACTTGTAGGTATTCTTTGATTTAATAATAATAATAATAATAGTAATTATTATTAATATTATAATAAGTCAAATTCTCCTTATAAGACCAAACCCACATATTGATACTTTAAATAAAAAACAATTGTGTTGTGTTGTTAAGATAATGCAAGCAGGAATCTCTACACATTGTATAGATGTATTTCTGTAGTATTTTTTATCTGCAAGATCCCAAAGTTGCATTTCGAACATCTTCTTTCACTATGGGTTTTAATAATATCTCTAACAGCAATAATATATTAAAAGATACTTCATATTTGTCATTAGGTTTGTGCATACATACATATGGGTACTTTTATATTTGAACGGTCTTAACAAAGTAGTATATTTGAGTAAATGAAGGAAGGGACAATGAAGAATCATTTCTGAGTACAGCAAAATGAAGAGTTGATTTTCCAAGAAAGTGGAAATCAATATAAGTTGTTTAGATCAAAACACTTGGGGGCTTATTTAATAACATGGGCCAGTACGGTCAGAGTGGTCAGCAAGTTCATTTAGCTATTGCTGCATTCCCTGAGCTATTCCATATTGGCTTCAATGGATATCATACTTGTGATTAAATAAGTTAAGAAAATATTTTCTATCTTCTTTCCAAAGAATGGTTGAGCCAAAGTAAAAGTACTAAACATTCATTGATATTAAAAGAATAATTACAAGTTATAAATAATTAAAAGTTATAGTTTAATGAGGCATATTATCTACAATCAAATAATATTTACAAGAAATTTAAAATTGTTTTGTTGCATTGCGCATGTATAACTTTATCATATTTTTTCACCCTCTTTATTTTTTACCTTTTCACCGTGTATAATAAAATGTTAAACTAATCCTTATAGGATTAATACATTTGCCTAGAGAGTGAATATATTTCTCCAAAATTGCTTTAAAATATAGCACAATCTTATTCTACACAAGTCCATTTGACCTGCCCGAGAGCACTGAATTATTTGCCATGGGTGAAGATTCTTGTGTTTTCAGGCTGACTTAACAAATATTCAACTGCCTGCCTCCTTCGTGTATAATGAATATAATAACTCAGCTACAAACAAATCACAGTGATGTTTGTCCATAATACACAGAAAACTAGTAATTAATTTAATGAAGAAATAAAAAAGCCACAGTCATGAAGAGGTTCACCTTAATTATTGAGACAGGAGTAGGGGTCTTTTGAATGCCTACTGTGTGTGATGTGATTCTTATGGATATTTACCACTGTTTTTTAAAATGAGCCTTCGAGACGTCTAGTTGATACCCTCCTTTTCCGTTTTCTTTAAGATAGGTGTTTTAATGATGTAAGAGCTAGTAGAGCACATCTGTATTGATATTAAGTGAAGTTAGGATGGCTCCTCGATGTGAACTGCTAAACCCTTCCAAACATTAGACATTTCATGTCCTCCATAGCATGGGCTTTGAACATCCTGCAGTTTTGGTGTGAGCAGGGCTAAATCACTGCTTACACCAGGGAGTCCCGGGTATCGATACTTAGGACCCCTTCTGCCAGTTGTGGCCATTTTTAGTGACCACGGGCTGACAGATGAGTATAAAGCACTGCAAGTGAGCACTTTATACATCTCTTTAAATATGCGTTTAAATACACATAGGCTGTTATCCAAGTTAAATCCTTGCTCACACCAGAAACTCCAGGTATAAGAAGATACGTGGAGCTTCACTTTGTCAGCTGCAGTCATTTTTAGTGACCCCAAAATGACAGATGTACTGTATGAAAAGTACTGCTACAGCTATTTAAATAGACATTTGAAAGCCTATTGATGTAAAGCGGTGTGAGTAGGGTTCAATCCCTGCTCAAGCCATGGAGTACCGAACAACATAAGCACTGTAGCCCCCCTTAGCCACCACAGCTTAGCTGTCCTGTCCTTTCCCACCCTGGACCAACAACTGGATTCAGCTGCCAGTGGGAAGACCTCTCCTCCAAGAGAGTATAGCAGGTATAGCAAGGATTATAGCAGTATAGCTGCCCCTCTCAATGCTGGGAGTAGTAGTCTGTTTATTCCAGCAAAATGGCTCATTTATATACAAAGTCTGAGCACAGTGACACGCCCAAAATCACACCCATAAACACACCCACAACATGCCCAAGAAATACAGTGTCACCATGACTCAGCAAAACAATACAAAATATGAAAACACAAAAAAATACATATTCCCCACATAGGAGACCTCCTCTCTTCCCCCATTATGGATGACAACCCTTTTAGAAAAAGTTAAAACTAATTCTAAACATACTTTTTATCACTGGAACAGAACAAATAAGCTGCACACAGAACTGAATGTTCCACTATTACAACTCCTGACATTACAATGCATTTTCACACCTATTTCACCAAACTTTACAAAGCATATCAGGATGACCCTTAAGGGGAGTCCAGCTGTTGCAGGAATCAAACTATTCCTGTTCATGTAATGCTTAGAGAGACCTACTTAATGCTCCATTTACAGAGATGTAAATTAAGTGGGCTATTTCTTTGACCAGTTCCATAAAGACTGCTGATATGAATGACCTTAACACAGACCATTATAAAATGTTATGTCCCCATATTCGCTCCTCCCTTAAATCTCTGCTTAACGTAATTTATATAAGCCGGAAAAAACACTAGGTGAATTGTCCCTTGATTGCACTATTCTGTTTCCAAAACCAGAGAAAAACTTGGAGTTGCTCAATTCCTTTCGTCTTATTACATTACTAAACCAAGATTTGAAACCCCTTTCTAAAATTATTGCCCAAATATTACAACATTTCTTCCTGATATATTACATCCACAATAGTTGGGCTTCACTAGGGGTAAACGGTTCATAGAAACATAGAGACATAGAATGTGACGGCAGATAAGAACCATTTGGCCCATTTAGTCTGCCTAATTTTCTAAATACTTTTATTAGTCCCTGGCCTTATCTTACAGTTAGGATAGCTTTATGCATATTTCACGCATGCTTAAACTCCATCACTGTTTTAACCTCTACCACTTCAGCTGGAAGGCTATTCCATGCATCCACTACTCTATCTGTAAAGTAATGCTTCCTGAAATTATTTTTAAACCTTTGCCCCTATCTTGTTGTGGTAGTTTTTCTTTTTTTAAATATAGTCTCCTCCTTTACTGTGTTGATTCTCTTTATGTATTTAAATGTTTCTATCATATCCCCCCGTCTCGTCTTTCCTCCAAGCTATACATGTTAAGTTCCTTTAACCTTTCCCGGTAAGTTTTATCCTGTAATCCATGAACCAGTTTAGTAGTAAGCACTTCCCTCTTTCTACTGCTAATACCTCTCCGTATACAACCAAGCATTCTGCTAGCATTTCCTGCTGCTCTATTACATTGTCTGCCTACCTTTAAGTCATCAGAAATAATTACTCCTAAATCCCTTTTCTCAGATTTTGAGGAAAGGTTGTAACAATGAATTCTATTTTACCTTATCATTGCATGAACCTGTTCCTTGGTGCCCTAGGCCATTGACTAGTTTTCCAGGACTCATATGTTTTGAATTTTTGGTATTCCATTTTTCAACTTTATCTGAAATGTTAATACCTCATCCTCCACCAATCTTAAGAGTAATGAATAATGGTCTTGACTAAATCTCTATGGAGCATGGGGTCTGTAAGGGTTGTACTTTTACACCATTCTTTTTTAATTATTTATTTATTTATCGTTGTTATAATGTAATCTGACAATTACTTTTTTAAAATATGGTGTTTGCCTGTGTAGCCCAGCACCCATCATACTTTATCTACATTATCTAAGACTAATAAAAAGTTTGCAAAAATAATAGAAATATTGCATTATTAGTTCCGTCTGAAGATCAGAAATACGCTGTGACTCCTACCATTGGTTTCCTCAGTACTTAAAAGGTACTTAAAAAAGATTTGTGATTTGTGTTCCAATGGAGAGTCCTGTGATATCAATAGGAATATGCTTGTGGAGACACTGGTTTGTGTCAAACCGCTTAGAAATGGGTAGAACAGAATTGGGGGATGGTGCCAGAGGCATAACTGGCAATTCACACTTCAGTGAATAACCATGGTAATGTCAATTCAGTAAATTGTCATAAGTTGACAATTCTTTTGCAAAGTTTAGAACAATAGCGCAATGTAGGAAATAATTAGGGCAGCCTTGTTGACCTCAACATGTTGCTTGACCTTTTGAATTTTGTCTGAGCTTAAACTTAATATCAAATCATCCACAAAAATGTGATCATTGTCTTTTTCAGTTATAACAAGTATTCTTTTTTTTATATTTTCATTATACCCAATGAAATACTCATGGCACAGATTAGATTAATTATTTCTACAATAACATCACAACAGAAACAATAACAGCTATTAGTGTAAAATTATACAGAAGATGTGTTTATATAATGCTTACAAATATTTAAAAAATACATCCAGACTCCTTAGTTTTCTATACAGTAAACATTAAGACTATATATTATTGGAACCAATGCCTTTTCTTATTAGTATAAACACATTATTATTAATTGATACTTCTGATATTATTTCTGTGTAGAAAATATATATTTTCTTATAATTGTTGCCAAATGTAATTTGGTTGACATCATCATCTAAATTAAGTAACTTTTTGACTTCACCTTTGCATTTATACTATTCAGTGTAATGATATGTATATTTCATCACCATGGAGGTTATTTGCTAAAATGTTAAATGTTTGCAAAGAAGCAGGTAGGGCTTCTATAGATTTCCTTACAAGGTGTATGCTTGTTAAATATGAGTGTTTTCCTATATTTGATATAGACATATTTAAGAAAGTTTTATAACATGAATGCACTTAATATAGATTTAGTTAATTTTAGCTTGTTTCATTTACCGAGAAATGCATATGGAAAATAATTCTATATACAAACATGTGCTAACCAATGGTACCACCCCACAAGTTGTCCTTCCTTGCACCACTTTTGGTAGGTACTAATCAGTGGTAACACCTTACAAAACTTGCCGTTTTGGAGATGCTCTGACCCAGTCATCTATCCATCGCTATTTGGCCCATGTCAAAGTCACTCCGATCTTTTCGCTTACGCATTTTTCCTGCTTCAATCACATGAAATTCAAGTACTGGATGTTCACTTGAGGCCTAGTACTTCCTTCCAATTGACAGGTGCAATTGCAACAATATAATCAATGTTATTCACATTATTCACATCACCAGTCAATGGTTTTAATGTTGTGGCTGATCAGAGTATATCTAGCAGGCTAATAGCACTTTGTGGAAACAGGAAATATCCAGTGGACTAATATGATCATTAGCTGAGGCTGGCTGGGGGAAAATAAGATTTAACATATTAATTACCTTAATTATGGCTTTTTGAGTAAATACTATTCTTCATATTTCAGTGAAATCTGAAACCATTCTTTTATAATTGTTTTGTTTAGGCATGTAACATAAATATTTAATACATTTCATTATTCACAATGCTGATTATATATTGTGGAAACATGATTTTTCAGATTTACTTTTCCTGAAGTAGTATTTGAGATTTTTTTGGATAATGCAGCACATTTGTAATTTGCATAAACCATTGGACAGGTTTATGGTATTTGGTCTCACCACAAATTATTTTGTAACTAGTTATATGCTAACATTTATATTTTACTCATAGACTATGATCAGCATAATAATGATGAGATCTGTAAAGGTAAAACTGTGTAGTCCAAACCTATTTTCTGGTCGTTGGTTCTTTTGGATCAGAACTAATGATTTTCATTAAAACATTAATCCATTGATAAATGTGCATTGAGAAATGTAGGATGACGTCTGAAACGTGATGACTTTCTGTGTTCATTAGCATGAAAAACAGGGATTTCTGGGAGAAATGCAAACATGTGATGTCTCAGAATTAGTGTAACAAAGAAGGACTTTTCCCAAGGCGTTTAAATGTATTTATTTATTTAAAACAAGTGTTATGATTTCATGAAGCTGTCCCATAATTTAGTAGTTTACACATTACCACAATTCTCAAGAGGTTCCAAAATCATAAGCCAGAAATTATCCTTAGAAATATGCAATTATTTACCTTGTGTTAATAGAAATCCATTTAATTACTTACAGTATGTTTATTGAATATACAAATTTGGATGCTTAATAGAGTACTGCATTGTGTAAGAGTGACATTTTCATTTGCATAATAATCACACAAGCACAATCAAATGTAATGTGTAATGAAAAATATTACCACTTGATAAGTTCTAGAAATAAAATGTACTGAAAAAATAAAAAGTAGGCATATGTAGTCTTATGTTCCTTGAGGAACTTTGCATTGTGACTTAATTGTCTTATTTTAATAGATTGAAAAACTGCTGCTTACAAATAATATTTGGTTATGAAATAACAAATTGCTTTCTTTAAAGATGGCGCGTTCAACATAACTAAGTACAGCCACTCCAAAATCTGTGTTACCACCCTTCAAATTTAACAAACAAAAACAGAGAAATAAGTTGTCCGCTTCATATAGATACATAAATTTGGCTGTATGCATACCAACATCCTTGTACAGTTATTACCATGAAAGCCAAAATGTAGATACAGGATGGCACACTAATGTTAAAAATTTGTTAAAAAATATACACAGAAAAAATAGATTTAAAAAAAAAAAATATAGCTAAATAATGACCCACTTCATGACCTCTTGTTTGGTTATCATGGTATACTTGGTGATGAAAATTCACTTTCCTGTGAGATTATACCGTGAGAAGAAGAAAATGCTCTGAAATTAACCAGTTGAATGTTATTTATCTATATTTTTTTTTTGTTTTTTTTAACAACAATGTACTATAGTGTATCGTGGGCTTAATATTTCACGACCTACACTACTACCAATAATTCACTTAAGTAAAATTCATCAACATAAGTAATTAACGCAAATCATACAAATTACACACAATGTCTATAAATACAATGATCCATGGCGTATCTCTGAGTGTCAAAGGAGGGAGTGACAAGAAAAAAAAATAGTAAAGTAAAAAAAAAAAATATGATGGATCAGGGCAAGCGCACTCTAAAAAGAGAGGGCACCTCCTATAGAATGTAAGCTCGTTTGAGCAGGGCCCTCTTCAACCTATAGTTCCTGTAAGTTTTCTTGTAATTGTCCTATTTACAGGGAGTGCAGAATTATTAGGCAAGTTGTATTTTTGAGGATTAATTTTATTATTGAACAACAACCATGTTCTCAATGAACCCAAAAAACTCATTAATATCAAAGCTGAATATTTTTGGAAGTAGTTTTTAGTTTGTTTTTAGTTATAGCTATGTTAGGGGGATATCTGTGTGTGCAGGTGACTATTACTGTGCATAATTATTAGGCAACTTAACAAAAAACAAATATATACCCATTTCAATTATTTATTATTACCAGTGAAACCAATATAACATCTCAACATTCACAAATATACATTTCTGACATTCAAAAACAAAACAAAATCAAATCAGTGACCAATATAGCCACCTTTCTTTGCAAGGACACTCAAAAGCCTGCCATCCATGGATTCTGTCAGTGTTTTGATCTGTTCACCATCAACATTGCGTGCAGCAGCAACCACAGCCTCCCAGACACTGTTCAGAGAGGTGTACTGTTTTCCCTCCTTGTAAATCTCACATTTGATGATGGACCACAGGTTCTCAATGGGGTTCAGATCAGGTGAACAAGGAGGCCATGTCATTAGATTTTCTTCTTTTATACCCTTTCTTGCCAGCCACGCTGTGGAGTACTTGGACGCGTGTGATGGAGCATTGTCCTGCATGAAAATCATGTTTTTCTTGAAGGATGCAGACTTCTTCCTGTACCACTGCTTGAAGAAGGTGTCTTCCAGGAACTGGCAGTAGGACTGGGAGTTGAGCTTGACTCCATCCTCAACCCGAAAAGGCCCCACAAGCTCATCTTTGATGATACCAGCCCAAACCAGTACTCCACCTCCACCTTGCTGGCGTCTGAGTCGGACTGGAGCTCTCTGCCCTTTACCAATCCAGCCACGGGCCCATCCATCTGGCCCATCAAGACTCACTCTCATTTCATCAGTCCATAAAACCTTAGAAAAATCAGTCTTGAGATATTTCTTGGCCCAGTCTTGACGTTTCAGCTTGTGTGTCTTGTTCAGTGGTGGTCGTCTTTCAGCCTTTCTTACCTTGGCCATGTCTCTGAGTATTGCACACCTTGTGCTTTTGGGCACTCCAGTGATGTTGCAGCTCTGAAATATGGCCAAACTGGTGGCAAGTGGCATCGTGGCAGCTGCACGCTTGACTTTTCTCAGTTCATGGGCAGTTATTTTGCGCCTTGGTTTTTCCACACGCTTCTTGCGACCCTGTTGACTATTTTGAATGAAACGCTTGATTGTTCGATGATCACGCTTCAGAAGCTTTGCAATTTTAAGAGTGCTGCATCCCTCTGCATGATATCTCACTATTTTTGACTTTTCTGAGCCTGTCAAGTCTTTCTTTTGACCCATTTTGCCAAAGGAAAGGAAGTTGCCTAATAATTATGCACACCTGATATAGGGTGTTGATGTCATTAGACCACACCCCTTCTCATTACAGAGATGCACATCACCTAATATGCTTAATAGGTAGTAGGCTTTCGAGCCTATATAGCTTGGAGTAAGACAACATGCATAAAGAGGATGATGTGGTCAAAATACTCATTTGCCTAATAATTCTGCACTCCCTGTATAGTTAAATCCCCCTCTCATAATATTGTAAAGCGCTACAAAATAATAATAATAATAATTGGCGTTTTGTACGCCTGATTTCGGCTGTACGCATGCACATATCGATACTAGTTCGGCAGATTGCCATGGGACACAAGCGCAACATAATTGGTGGTTCGTGTTGTTTGTTCAAACGCTTGTGCCCTCTCTTTTTAGAGTACGCTTGTGTATTTTTTTATACTTTACTATTTTTTATTATTGTCTCTCCCTCCTTTGACACACAGAGGTAAGCCATGGATCATTGTATTTATAGACATTGTGTGTAATTTGTATGATTTGCATTAATTACTTATGTTAATGAATTTTACTCAAGTGAATTATTGGTGGATTTTGTTTGCACTGTTTGATATATATATATATATATATATACACTCATGTTTGCTTTGTAATGTTGTAATGTTGTAATGTTAGGAGGTTGAAATGTTGCTGTTCTTTTTGTTTCATTAAAACTGCCTGCAGCTTCAACACCTTGAGTGCCTGGGGAATTTCTTTGTTGCCTTATCATTGTGGGATTGCTCGTCCTGCTCAAAAACACCAGGTGGCTGCTGGGATTGAAAGTGGCTCCTACCATCACTTTTGCAATACTGTTTTGCATTCTAAACACATAGGAATATGCACAATTAGATTTAACAAAATTACAACAACAAAAAAACAGTATTATATATCAATAATAAATTAGAGACTTCACAATAGTAAAAAATAAAATAGCTTATAAGCAAAGCCTAACTTGTTATAGACACTTTTATCAGTCTTCTCTAAAAAAAACACTCCAAAAGATATAATGTATTTTACATATGTTGTACATTTATTCTTACAATTACACACAATCAAAGCAATAAAGGAAGTGCCTTATGGGTGAGAGTACCTTTGTTTAACCCCAGTTTATAAAAATGCTGATATCTACGAAAAATCTGCACTTTTATAAATTAAGTATAGAACTCCCCCTGGCTGTCAATCAAAAAGCCAGGGAGGATTTCTTCCTATTTCCATTAGCTGCCCTGAGAGTGGCAGGTATGCTCTACTTGAGCATGCATTCCTTCCCCTCCCTCACAGACCTCTGATCAGCTCCACAGCTCCAGACGTGCACGCATGCACGTTTTGACCAAGTCAGAGGCTTCTCAAGGAAAAAAGGGGTGGGCTTGCCTAGGCATCAGTTCATAAGACTAACTTTAAAATATATATTTTATGCGTATACGCTTCCACTACATATAAAATGTGCAAGTATGCTGCTATCCAAACATAATTTGTGTATAATGTACTTCACAGGCACTGGCATCCTAATAATTCAAGGGCTTTAACGTCATTACGGTTGCATAGCATGCCCGAACGGTCAGGCCCTCTTGGCATCCAGGACACTTACCCTCCACAATGATCACATTTGGGGGAACTGCATAACAACTGATGTCAGGGCCTGTCCATAACCCGTGGTGCTGCCACTGACAGGGGCGGCAAAATGCCCCTTACTGTGTCACCCTCTCCCTCCCTCAGTCACTCTGCCACCTGTCACTCCTCCCTCACTGTTTCACCCCTTCCCCCCTGCATCCACTATACACACACACTGAGACTGCTTCTACTATACACACACACACACACACTGCATCCACTATACACACACACTGCATCCACTATACACACACACTGCATCCACTATATACACACATGCTCTGCATCTGCTATCCACACACTGCATCCATTACAAAATACACACACTGCATCCACTATGCAGACACACAATGCACTCACTACACACACTGCATGCAATCCACATACACTGCACACACTGCACACACTGCATCCACTACACAAATACACACTCTGCATCCACTACACAGACACTGCATTCACTACACACACTGCAAAACATAATGTATGTTGGCAATGTTTTGCTTGGTGTGGTTTTTTGGGGGGAGGAGGGGGAATCCAGGCAGCACAATGCCTTGGGCCGGCCCTGACCAAGGTAGTCCCCCTGCAGGCAATCTTACCAATACAAGCCATAAAACCTGTGATTGGGGGGTACAGTTGTACTAAACAGATATTGCTGAACACAAATATGAGTGTTTTAGAGCAGTAAAATGTATAGTGAGGATTATATCATTAGAGAAAGTGCAGTTATTGTGGGAAAAATGCAAAAACAAATATTGTTGTGCTCATGGAACATCACATCATACATGTTTGTTTTATTGTAGTAAAAGCTAACGGCATTATGAAATCCACAGTTAAAATGCAACGCAAAACCTGGAAAATAACAATTTCTCAATTTCTCACACTTTTTTATTTTTTTATTTTATTCATCTTAAATTATGTTTCACATATAAACATTTGATGTGCAACGAAAGTCCTGTTCCTCCTGAACAGATTAATATATAATAAGCGTAGATACACAAAATCTGAAAGAGGTAAATTATGGTTGAACAGACATATAGTTCAAATTTTATGTTTTATTTTAGCTTTTTTTTTTTTTGGTCAGAACTTGATGATCTACTAACTCAAATTAAAAAGTAACACACAGCAAAACGAATGTGGATCTCATTATAGAAACTCCATGAGCATATTATAGTAAGTTTAATCGATTTATGAAATTGTATTTAATTTTGGAAAAGTGACAGAAAATGCATTGACATATAAATACTGTACACGAAATTGTGGAAAACAATGTGTTCCAAAAAACAAAAGAAAGAAGGTAGAATATATTTTCTCTGAAAACAAACTAACAAAACAGAACACTTCCATCTGGAAAGCTGAGAGGAATGTGCCGGGATCATCAAGAGGAAATTACATACACTGTATGGAAAGATACGTTGATCTAGGTGCAAAAACCTCATGCAGAGACTTTATTCATAGAAGTTGATGTCAATGTGGAAATTCTCCTTAGCTAATAGGAAGTGCATACCAGTGGAAGGAAATGCTCATAGATATCTGAAGTACGTCATGCAACAAGAAAGAGGAAAATCAATTCCTGAGTTTTATGTTTCTAAACGTACAAGGGAATCTTCTATCAGTTAAATATTTCTCTAACAATGGACTCACAGGGCAATTGAAAGGAAATGATAGCACAATTAATATCAAAGAGGAAATCTTAGCAGTAGGCACTTGCACAACGAGTACTTACCATGCACAATAAGACATCTCAAACAGTTACATAGTTTGCTTACAACTCGTGATTTCTCATGTGGCACTAGTAATTAGGACAACAAAACCCAGAAAAATCAAGGAACTTCCAAAGTGGAATGTAACAAACACTCGATAATGCTGTCATGTCTCAAGCTAGTTGAATGTCTGTGCTATGTCAAAGCAAATGTTATGTACTAAAATTTCTAAGAGACAAAGAAAAACCACAACCCATGGAACATGCACAGTGATGTGTGTAGGCCAATGAGGCCCTCTTTCCAAGTGGGAAGAAATATTTGGTGAGTGATGACAAGTACACCATGGCATATGTTGTAAAGAACAGAAGGTCAAAATCTATGCATCTGTCATGAGATACAAATACGAAAAGGAATCAAGAATAATGCAGACAATGGTTTCAAACGCATAAATAAGGAAGCACAAACATAAAGATCAATAGACATTAAACCCAACACTTACACTTCTGAACAAAAAGAAGTGACTAAAAGGAAAAATTACACTGTTCTGGGGATCACCATATGTATGCGGCCAGATGCCAAACTGCCGTACAAGTACTGGGAGATCGTTCAGCACATTATCTGCAAGACAGGATGCTTTTCAAATCTATAAAAATACATACAAATTTTGGAACAGCTCAAAGATATGTAAAAAACTAAATAAAAATAAACTGAAATTCATAGCCATTGAAATAAAGTGGTTAGTTACACGGACAATTGCATTCGAAGGTTAATAATGGCACAATAAGCAGCAGTGTACACTATGACGAAACCCAAGAACCAAACAACACTTTGAAGGACCCAAATAAAAAATCTACATGCTGTCTCAGAAAAGAACTTTTTAGCAAAATTAAGCTTTAATGAATCAATTGCAATCCTTATCCTTAAGGAGGTATAACAATTTCCAGTTAAAAAAAGTACTGTAACATGACATTTTATTTGTTTTATTTTCATATTTAAGAACAATAACAAGCAATGGGTGCAGTCGAATTGCTGATGTATTCTTTCTAATGAGTACTGCTATATATTGATGAAATTATAAAATATCAAGAGATGACCCCTTCATAGAGAAAACTCTCACATTGCAAAATTTACAAATCAACTGAATGTCATATAAAATGACTATTTTATGGCATTTTCACTGTTATAAGTGATTGCATGTTTCATCTCACACTTAAATGCATACAGCATGCAGGTAGTGCACTATCTAGTCCTAAAACAGACAAAGAACATTTCATTTAAGGAGGTATGACTCCTTATGATTTGTGAATTGAAACAAGATTTATATTGGCATTTCTTAGTCCTCTATGGTTTGTCAGGACTTTTCGGTAAACTTTGAATTTTCACAAATTAAATTAAGGCAAAAAATAGCTGATTTAGAAAAATTCTCCAGCTCAGCCATTGCCACAATTTGAATATTTTTGCCTCAATGTTTCCATTTGCATTACATTTGCAAAAATTCACTGTTTATTGATTAACCCCATATGTTATTTACACTATGAAATTCTGTTCATACATAATAAATATATTTAATAGACTGTAAGCTTGTTTGAGTAGAGTCCTGTAACATTTTGTATTCATCTAATTTATCTGATTTATCATTACATTTTCCCCTGTTATAATATATATAGGTTGGCACAATATAAATGCAAAAAAAACAAGTCCTGCGCTCAAACTCCCATCACTCCTGGGCGGCAGCAACGACCATAGTACACATCAGTCCCAATACATACAGTAAAAACCAAAGAAAAAAGTTACCTGGGCTCTTCCCAAATCCCTATGCATATTTAAACAAATAGATGTTATTTTGTTTCTCCAATGGCAATGAGAGAGTTTAGCCCACCTGCCACATCAAGGCAAACATCTCAGGTGGGTCCTACACTAACCTTTCACCTTGCTTCCTTCAGCTTCTGGCAAAGATATCTATAATGAGACAGAAAGGGGTATTTTTTTATATACACCCCTAAATGTTGATGGAATATTGCAAAGACCTAGATTAGAACATTCCTTGTTTACAAGCCATTATTAGTATTCCGGGAGATGAAGCTATTTATTGCAAGGACTACAATGTGCCTGATTAGTGCTTCCGGAGCATTCTTTCTAATGGTCGGGAGTAGTGGAGTTTCCTTTCTAATGGTCGTGAGGGGTGGAGTTTCCTTTCTAACACCCGGGTAAAGCAGAGTTTCCTTTCTAAAGGTCGGGAGAGGTGGAGTTTCCTTTCAAACAGTCAGGAGAGGCAGAGTTTCCTTTCTCAGTCAGGAGAAGCGGAGAATTATTTGTAATTTTATATGGGGCCTTCTTGTTGGATGTACGTTATCCTGCATTTACTATTTTGTGTCTTTAATGCGAGGATTGTTTAAATTAAGCTTGGTATGCTTGAGAAATGTGGAAAAAAAATTTAACTGCATGGTGAGAGCAGAAATTTAAATAGATTTGTGTAATATATAGTTTTAAATAAAATACATTTTGTGTAAAAAAAAAACAGAACACACCTTATACCCACAATGATTGTTTTTCTTTTAAAATTAAAAAGAGGCTGAGCTGCCTTACTTGAACAAACTCCATAAGATTGTCTTGTAGATGAGAATGAAGGCTATAAATCATTGGCACGCTCAATTGATAAACATTCATTATGAAAGTAAAAATTCTCACTGGCTCCGAGAAAATTAAAATTTGATTCTGAATCCTTTTTCAAAACACTCAAGGTATTAAATAATAAATTACTGTCTCATGGCTTTGCGTCTTTACTGTGGCACTTCCCTACAGCACCACAAGTATTCCCTTCAGCATCTGTATTTACCAACAAAATGATTGGATTTGTAATGGACGTTAAGTTGACTGTTTCACACACCATTTTGAGTAGTGATATAACAATCAAATAATTAAATGTATGCGAGGTTTGAGGAAAGATATCTTTGCAAAGTACCAAAGTCAATTCTAAAACAAAAACAAATATTACATGAACTTTTTTGAGAATCGCTAGTTTTCTCATAAGCAAAACACATACATATTGCATGAAGGATTACATTATATCACAAATTGCATTCTACAATCATGCATTTGTTATTTGATGTGAAGGGAAGAGGAGACTGACTGATGGTCTCACTGGGGCAGTTAATTATGGTTCAGTGGCTCCCAATTCTTTTATGGTTATTGGGCATGCAGTCAAAAGAACGAACAAAAATGTACAATTTAATTTGATTTGAAAGAGAATGCATTGTTGCAGACAGCTGATATTACAACAGGACAGGAAGTAGATGGAAAGTATAGTATATAAGTATATAGTTAAGACTGTAATAGTAGGGAGCAAAAAATGTCAGCATGATAATTATGATCTGTGTAACTTTGGTTATTTAGTTAATTTTTCCTGTCGTAAAATGTAGAACAGAATGGATTCAATGATAAGTCTGGGGTCTTAAAGAAGCACTAAGCTTATCTGTAATAGAAGTTTATTTATTTATATTTATTTATTTCTAAAATATTTTACCAGGAAAGATACATTAATATTTCTCTCGTTTTCATGTATGTTCTGGGTCCACAAAACATTACATTGATACAATAGGGTACAATAAAATACAAAAACAATATTAATACACAATATATACAAAATGTAACATAGAACAGGTAGGAAATATATAATCAACCATGACACGTGCATTCTGTTTTGAGGTATGTAGAGAGGGATCTCTTAAAGGGCTTCAGGCTTGGGAAAGATACACAAAAGAAAATATTGTATCTCTGTTTTGTCGTTCGTACGGCAATAAACCAGTTTGATTATTCACCCTATACTGTGCAGCCTGTGGATCTTCACTTTTGGATGTACTTTAGAGGTTACTGGACCTTTACCACAGAGCTCTGGTGAAACTATATATAGGTGTGCAATACTTTACTACTTTTCTGGAGGCTTTATTTCTGTGTTAGAGTAGTCCGAGTTCTTTTGGTTCGGCTTAGGGTTTTGTCTGTTAGTGTTTTCAGCCTATGTTTGAGTTAACTTATTGCTATATAGCCAATGTTATAAAGGATCAGAATATAGAGAACAAAACAAGAACTAAACAAGAAAAAAGATATACAATAATGTTAGCAGATAGTAACAGATATAGCCAGTAGTTCAGTGAGCTGAACTGTGGTTCAATTAATCACATCAGGGTTGTGTGTGGAACCAGGAGGCGTGATATGAGGATGGTGTGGGATGAAATGTGTGCGAGTCAGGTGAGAGAAGTAAAGGAAGTGCCCTTGTGAGGCCTTAATGGGGGGTGGGGGGGAAAACCAGTCCAGGCTCCTTTGTGGGCTCAAAGCAGTGACTTGGGCTGAAACCCTTAGGTATTGTAGTTCGGTGGGCGCCCTCTGTTGTACTCTGCTTTAGTTAGGTCTTAATTTCTCTCGAAGCGGGGTGATTTTTTTCTAGTGATTTCTGTCTAATTGTTGACTAGTGTGCATTACAGAACTATGAAAGAAAAGGAAAAAAAAAGAAAAAGGAAAATTGTTGTTCTCTCCCTTTCCCTTGGATTGTGAGTATGCAAACTGTATGGAGCGTGGGGTAGTGTTTGATGGTGTGTTGAGGTTTTTCAGCTGTGACTATCCATTGTTGGAGTAAGGGCTCGTTCAGCTACGGTTCCCAGAACTTAAAGAAATGTTTAGAATTTTCGTGCTGAGATTCAATCCATTTCCATTGATTTGTTTGTTTTGCGGATAACTGTTTGTAGAGTGGGTATGTTTGGTGAGCTCCAGAGCTCTGCTATAGCTCATCTCACTGCCTGGGCTGTTCTGTTTGTCAGTTTGTTTTTGGCTCTAGTTAATGAGTCCCAGGGTTTTAGGTCCCACGGGTCTAAGGGAATGGTTATCTGAAGGAGGACAGGGACCAATTTTGCGACTTCAGTCCATAGTGGAGTCAATTTGGGGCATTGCCACTAGAGGTGAATATATGTTCCCCTGTGTACACATTGCTTTTAGCATAGGCCCGAGCCTGACCTACCCATTTGGTAGAGACATGTGGGTGTCAGATACCACCTGAGCATGGTCTTATAGGCCTGCTTCTTGTAGTTTACACAAATAGATATAGAGGCCATAGCTTCCCATATTTCTTGCAAATCAGCTGGTTCTTCTGGGGTGCCTCTCCCAGGGCAACACATAAGCCAGTGCCCCTGAGAGCTGATTAGTAATTAAGAGTATGTAGTTATCAATGATCTGAGCTTTGTAGACTGAGCTATGGATGCAGGTTTGTTCAAAAGTTGAAAGTTTGGTGGTGGATGCAGTTGTGTTTTCTGGGAGTTCTAGGAAGCGTTTTAGTTGTAGGTATCTGAAAATGTCATGGGTGTTGTATGTTGAGTTATGTCATGGTAGTTCATTGCATGGGATTATGGTCCCTGCTGCGAAAAAGTGATAGTAGTGTGCAAAATCTTTTGGTGACATGCCCTGGGGGAATGCCCTGTTGCGCAGAATGGGGATCATTGGTCATTTTGTAGAGTTTGTTAGAGGTGGGGGTATGAAAGGAGGCAAAGGGCAGGATTTTGCACACTACTATGGGAAGGGATGGGAAGTCAAAGCCATGTTCTAATTCTACCCAGCATTTGATTCCTACTGGGGAGTGTTAGAATAATTACATTTACTTAATGGGACACTCCAGGCACCAAAACAACTTAATTTAAATTAAGTTGTTATGCTGCCAGGAGACCCCTGGAGGCACTTCTATCTTAAGGGGTTAAACCATTCTCGAACGTTGCCTCCAGCGGCGATGTCCACTCCTCTCCTGGCACTTTTTCACTTACAGGAGTGGTGCCACTGATTGGCTGACAGTGATCAGCTGACACAGCTGACACAGCTGAAACATACCTTTTTCCAAGCTTGCAATCTACCTGGGGTGAGTGTTTGTAGGTAAGGTGGTTGTGTGGGAAATGAAGTCTGTTTGGGGAATGCATTGTAGCATGTGATAGCTAAGGAAAGATTGCAAATGATTTGTTGATATAAGAAACTGATGAGGTATTAAAATGGGAAGGTGGTAGGCTTCTTTGAACAGGTATATATTCTGAGAATTTCTAAAGTTATGGAGTTAGGGTGATTAAAGGGTGGAGTAATTGAACACAGGATCAGCATGGGAGTGGACTGGAGTGTGAAGAAGTAACTAAGTTCGATGCAAGTCAAGACACAATGAAGAGGATGGGTGAAAGAATATTTGGAGATAAGAGCAATGATGCAGAGGGTGCTTTGTTAGTTAAAGTTTTGAAGACTAGTTTTAGGACCTTGAATTTTATTGTGGTACTACTAATAGGGAGTTATGGGACAGACTAAGTGAGGAAGCAGATAATGAAAAATAAGTAAGGTGAGTGTAGCAGACATATTGATGATAGATTAAGGAGTGGGGAAGGCTGGTTGAAGGCTAGGAATAACAGAGTTGCAGTAATCCAATGTTATTATTAGAGAGTGGATGACTATTTTGGTTGTATGTGGTGTCATATTCTTATCTTATATGGACCGGGATTTAATATTTGAATAAGCTTTTCAAATGATATTATTATTTTTAGTTAAACTTTCAATGATATGATAGTTTTATATTTTAGATATACTGATATATGTAAATATATAATGTATTTTTGACATTTTAATATTGTGAAAAAATAATTGTAAAAGTTTATCCAAAAATATAAAATAGTCTGAAAAGCTTATTCAAAAATATTAAATTGAGACCTTTATAAGGAATTTCTAACAGCCCTAATGTTATTGTTTATTACTCTGTAAACTCATGAAAAAAACATTGTAAAAAACAAATGAATGTATCTTGGGGATGTTCTTTAAATGGAAGAGACAGGATTTAGTGAGTGGAGAAGTTGAGGGCTGATTTCAAACTTTGAACAGAAGGTGAAGGGGATCACTAAAGATCAGTTTAAGAGATATTTTCTGAAACAGAATGTGATTCAAGAAGACATTTTGGAAAGACAATGGCTGATACACGATAATAGAGAGGGTCACAATTCTGTAGATAGTAGGTAGAGGATTGCGCCATTAACATATAAATCATATAAAAAGATCTAAATTAAGCAATAAAGTTGACAAGAAAGGAGGTATAGATAAAGAAAAGCAATGCTCCAAGGACAGAACTTTTGGACAGCTTGACAGAATGCAGTAGAGGGGAACAGAGCAACAAAAAGGATATACTGGAAGAATAACCAGAGAGATATAACTTGTACAAGGAATAAGCAGTAGTCCATACGCCAAAAGAATGATACATTTGTAAAAACAGTGGATGGATACCATAAAACAAAAGAATGAACCCCCGTGCAAAGGACCAACCTACAAAAATGTGTGGCACTTACTTGCATAAAAGTATTTTATTTTCCCAAAAAAAATCATTCTTTAAAATAAAAAGTATATATAGGGGCAGAACCTAACCTTCCATGGAGTAAGACACATGGGCCTGCAGCTCTCCCAAAAAAGAAATGGAGGTACTGACCTCACGCACAGACCACAACAAATGTCTGATAAAGGAAACACAAACAAAGACTACAGCCCTCAACAGGGACACAGAGCTCCTACAAGACAGAATGCTTTACCTGGAAGATGGCCTGGAGGACCTCAACAACAGATCCCGCAGACAAAACATACGCATCAGGGGCCTACCCGAATCAGTCCTACCACAGAACAGAAGCACTGCACGACAAAGGCCGCATAACACGAACTAACACGGACTCACCAACAAGCAAAAAGCCCACACAGGTCGACACTCTCACGAACTCAACCGGCCACTCCATATAACATGGACCAAACCTAAACCGAAAAGTACATAGGAAAACGTATGTGAATGTAACCTACCCCCCACCCTTTCCTTTCTCTGTACCCCTCTTGCTCCCCCAGACAAGACAGAGAGCCATGCAAAACGGCCATACTCGAGCATACGTAATGTTGGCAGTAATACATAACATGCAAAAATGAACCCCCAAGTTTTCGTCCCCACACTCCCACCCCAATCAAGAATACTCACAATCATCGCATGACACAAACCAACACGGACACGCCACCACGCAAAAGGCTCACACAGACCAACTCACTCCCAAAACCACCCAGAAACACCAACATAAAGAGAACCTGAATTAAACGGTGATACAAAAGAAAATGTATGTGACTGTACCCCACCCCCCTCCCTTCTTTTTTCTGTAACCCACCCAAACCCCATGGAAAAGCCAAAAGACACGCAAAACGGAAAAAGCCTGGTCATATACTACATGAGAATATGTTAACTCTGTAAACTGTGTATTACAATTGTACTCCCAACTTTTCTTTTCTGTACCCACACCCTAAACAAAAAAGAAATCCCCCAAAATAAAGAATGTATAAAAAAAAAGTATATATATAGGGCAATATGGTCTATTGCAATCTATATATATCACTCTTTGTATATACAATACATTAAAATTCATAGACTCCAATTCAAACACCACAAATCTTGGCCTGTGACTTAAATATCAAATATAATGTTGACCACTCCGGTTTGGTTCCACGAATTCCCTTGTCCTGCTCTCCTGCTAGGTGTTATTTAAGTTGCTCAGGTGTACACTTGCTTGTTCAAAGCTCCCACTGAACCGGCATTGCAGGGAATCGGTGAACGCAGGATATTTCTGGGTACAGCTCACTTCCACCACGGAGTTTTAGATATGCCACAAAACTAAGCAAGCGTGTTTTGTCTGATCACTCAGACTTCCTCATAGCAATTTAAACACTGAGGCTGGCCTACTGTATCAAAGGCAGCATGCAGATTCACCAAGAGGAATAGTGAGAAGTGGTGTAATTTAGCATTTTTTGATTCTGTTGGAACATTGAGGGATAGGTGGCCAAAAGACTCTATGTATATGTATTTGTAACATAAAAAAGAATACTACTAATAATAGCAGGTTTAACAACTTTCTAGAAGTTTAGCTGCTGTTATATGAGAGAAAATAAAAAGCTTTTTTGACAGACAATTTATTATGCGCACCATGCACCGGAAGACATTTTATATATATCAATATGCTAATTTAACTACTTTGGAAAAAAAATATAATGATTATTATTTTTCTTTAAGGTACAGAATTTTTTTTCCCTTTTATTACACATCCGGCAAAAGGATATACTTGTTAACCTACAAGTGGACATCATTGTATTGTTAATAAAAACTGATAAGTCATAAATAGTAATACTTCTAGCGCAATTAAATTTGGACCTAATGGAGATTAAAAAAAATTAAATGTGGCAATTGTAAACATTTAGAATTAAATTAAACTAGTAAATAAAGGTAGATAAATCACACAATCCATAGCAAAGTTAAAAATAACTCTCTCTCTGCCCTTAAACGCACATTTGTAGAATAAGCATTTACAGTACACAGTACATATTCTTGTCAATATTTGACCTTTGGGTACTGTTATGATGTTTGGTGACAGAGCGAGATAAGGTATTTTCTAGTTATTGTTAATATTATATACTTATGCTTTCATTCTTTCTTTGTTTTGCTGGAATCACCAATTCCACACAATTCAGTCCACAGGGTCATAAACGTATATTAACCACATTTTATGCTTCCAGCCATGTTGTCTCTGAACAGGATGAACACTGGCTTCATGTGCACAGCTACTATTTATATAATTTTATTTATTTTTTCTTGAGGTTCCTTCAAACCAATTATTTAAAGACATCAATTTGCTTTTATTACTATTTTCTAGTAATTGAGTGGTTTAAAAAACATGGTGATTGGTAGTTCTTCCCATTAATTGGTCTTTTAAATATAGTAACTTTTTTTTAAGTCCAAGGTAGATGAACTGGAAGCATGTAAGTTTTAATATTTCCACCTTGATTTTGAAATTTACTTACTTTACTGAATTATGTAAATGTTATTTAGCATTCAATAAATGTAGAAAATTGTATTTCTTATTTAAATAATAATAAATAATAGGGTTGATTTACTTACTGGAGTCACACATTTTTTAAAATTTTAATTTTTAACTTTTCTTTCTTTCTTTTTTTTGGTGCAATTTACAAGCTGTTGTGCTGCAAGTCGGAGCAAAATCATTCCAGGCCATTGAGTCTCTGTATCCTGCTTTACTCTACGCACCTAACATTAATAATGACAAACAACCCTTTATAACCTTTCAGCACATTGTTTTCGTTCAGCAGACACATTCCAGCCAATCAGCAGCAGACCCTCCCTCCCAGACCCTCCCACCTCCTGGACAGCTCACTAAGAATGCAGCTTCACAATGGATGCTGTCCAGGAGGTGGGAGGGTCTGGGAGGAAGGGTCTGCTGCTGATTGGCTGGAATGTGTCTGCTGACTGTGAGGTACAGGGTCAAAGTTTACTCAATGATGAGTCCGTGGCGAACCGTTCGTGGCGAACCGTTCGCGAACCGTTCGGCGAACAGTTCGGGACATCACTAGCTCTGACCCATCTCACTTGCTGATAAGAGGTCAGCTTAAGGATAAAGGTGATTGTACTGCCAAGTCACTTACATATAAAGAATCCAAGAATTTAGGACTAGACGTACACCTTAAAACTTTACTATAATCTGTAAACTGTATCAGATTAGTACCATAGTTAATCATTAGTCTTATAAAAAATAGTTTTAAAACCAATTGGATTTCCTGCAGGTTGCTATCATTTACAAAAATTGGTTTGATTGTTTTTGAGTCATTCTAACAATAATTCAGGTTGACCAGCCTTTAGTGGAATTAATTTATCTGCCAGAAATCAATTTCACTTATTTAATATCTGCTAATGTGAATAAGCTCTCCCACTTTACTGTTAGTATTCCACTAACTTTCCAGAGATCGATAAAGATTGCTATAGCACATTGTTAAATATATTTATTTTAGAACTTTAGAAGATTGCACACTGTATGTAAGAAAATAAATATTTTTGCTTTTATACTAACATTTCAGAACTTGAGTGAAATATTGCAAGATGCAGGATACTATAAACATTCTAAAGCTTATCATTCCCCTTCAAAAAAGTCTACCAAGGAGGAATAATTAAATGAAAAAAACCAAAATGGATGACATTTGCATTATTTTACTCTTCACATTTGTCTGAAAGCAATCTATACTATTTTTTAAATTATATGTGCAAGATAATGCATCTTGGACGTAGAAAAAACCCAAGCGCAGAGTACAGAATATTTGATAGAGTCCTAACCTCAACATATGAGGAAAGGGATTTAGGGATGATTATTTCTGATGACTTAAAGGTAGGCAGACAATGTAATAGAGCAGCAGGAAATGCTAGCAGGATGCTTGGTTGTATAGGGAGAGGTATTAGCAGTAGAAAGAGGGAAGTGCTCATGCCATTGTACAGAACACTGGTGAGACCTCACTTGGAGTATTGTACACAGTACTGGAGACCGTATCTTCAGAAGGATATTGATACCTTAGAGAGGGTTCAGAGAAGGGCTACTAAACTGGTTCATGGAATGCTGGATAAAACTTACCAGGAAAGGTTAAAGGATCTTAACATGTATAGCTTGGAGGAAAGACGAGACAGGGGGGATATGAAAGAAACATTTAAATATATAAAGGGAATCAACACAGTAAAGGAGGAGACTATATTTAAAAGAAGAAAAACTACCACAACAAGAGGACATAGTCTTAAATTAGAGGGACAAAGGTTTAAAAATAATATCAGGAAGTATTACTTTACTGAGAGGGTAGTGGATGCATGGAATAGCCTTCCAGCTGAAGTGGTAGAGGTTAACACAGTAAAGGAGTTTAAGCATGCGTGGGATAGGCATAAGGCTATCCTAACTATAAGATAAGACTAGGGACTAATGAAAGTATTTAGAAAATTGGGCAGCCTAGATGGGCCAAATGGTTCTTATCTGCCGTCACATTCTATGTTTCTATGTTTCTATATTTTTACGTAATAGTTATGCACCCCATATTTCACGTAAATAGTAAGCAAATGTTGTTCAACAAAAAGTGCTTTGTTGTGAAAACTTTAAACTGACCTGCTTTGAAATTGTGAATCTAGGATTTTATATGAGACCATTTCTGACCATACCATAAGTAATTTTTTTACTGGGAATTCAAGTGTATGACAAAGAAAACATATGGTAAAAATATATAAAATTAATAAGTAATTGCTTTAAGTATTTAATTTGTATCTAATTTATATAACTTCCAATATCACTTCTATGTGGAAGACACACAAATCTATCTATCCTCCCCTGACCTCTCCCCGCCCCTCTTCAATAGTATCTCTGACTGCCTTTCTGCTATTTCTAACTGGATGGCTACCCATTTCCTTAAGCTCAACTTGTCCAAAACAGAACTTCTAGTCTTTCTTCCCTCAAGTGCAGAACCAAAGAAAAAGTAAAAAAGCCAAGAGCAATTCACCTCAAGAGTGGAGTGTTTGGTATATAAATTGGACACCTACCCTTTAAATGGGGGATTTGGTCTTATCGTAACGGTAACACATATGTTACATCCAATTCAGATACATGTGTACATGAAAAATAAAAAGAAGATAAGCAATAGCGTAAATCCGTATAGCTGTTATGTTTGGAGATCATTTTAAAACATTTTCACTCACATGTATAAGAGCCCTTTGTAGGATAGGCTCAAATCACATTCGCTTATGTGCCGTCTGGTGGCACTTTCCCCTTGAATAGGTATAACTTTCTTCCTCAGTGTAGGGAGACAAGAAGGTGACACAATGGAAAGCAATCTGGTGTAGTATGTTTAGAAATATGCTTCAAAAGTATATATCTTTAAATGGTTGCTTACCTTACCCAGAGCCCAAGTACCTGGCTCTGAGTTAAAACAGCCTGGGTGTCTGTAAAGGGGACACCACCCTTAGTGGAGCAGATTCAGAGGTTTAGGAATGGACTTAGTAAAATTACTGGTTTATTAAGTAAATAAAAAACAAAAAACAACTGCAAAATATTTAAAATAAACAAATATAAAATAATGTCCAACAGAAGTCCTTTCCCGAGACGCATTTCGCCCTGCTTGAGGGCTTTTTCAATCGGTATTCTGCTCCGTCCAGTTTTCTGTTTTAAATATGTCGATCTGGTTTCCTATTGGTGAGGCTCCTTAATTGTCTGCCAATCGGGTTCCTGCTTCAGGGGGCGTGTATGTTCTTGCAGTGTAGTGGTGTAATCTATTACGTCCGTACCAGAAGTGACGTCGCGCACCTTGCCGCGTCAACTTCCGGGATTGAAATCGCCATATTCTTTATGGGCATTTTACCTTCGCACTTAGTGAAGGGCATAACACCACAAAATGTGTTTGCCATTACCCTTTCGCCCGATATTTTCAATTTCAATGAGGATTTCAATGCCTTTTTAGGCAGTATGGCTGATAGCTTTCTCATCAATATATATTAGTATGTACCATCGGCATCATATGAAATAAAGGAAAAAAAGGGGGGTTATTTGTGTCAATATGTTGTACATTAAATATTTCAGCAGTAATAATTTAATGCATCAAAATACAGTATAGAAAATAAATTGCATACATATAATTACCTTCTATATTAGTGTGATGCATAAAAAATGTTTTTAAAGTATACCAAAATCTTGTTAAATCTAAATGAATGAGGACTTGGATAAAATATTAATAATTAAAAAATAGTGATACATTGCTATTTAACTTTTATAAAAAAACTATTCAAAAAATAATAATGAGACAAATTAAGCTATATGTTCCTAATAATAAGGAAAATAGTGTTAAAACCACAAATAAAATGCATGACTAAATGGATGGGTTTATAAAAAATGGCACACTTTAAAATCGTTATTTAAACCCACGGGGGTCATGGTATTCAGGTTGAAGATCCACTTCATCTCTTGTTGCCCCATTTTCCTAATTGGGTCTTCCCTTCTACTGTTTGTGTGTACCAACTGAATACCTACAAATGTCAATTGGGTTGGGTCACAATTGTGGTGGTACTTAAAATGGGCTGACAAACTATGCTTCTCAAACCCCTTCTTAATATTTTGGATATGTTCCTGTATCCGTACTTGTAGTGCTCCAGTTGTTCTGCCTACATATCCTAAACCACATTTACAAATAATTAAGTAAATGACTCCTTTGGAGTAACATGTAATTAGTTGTTTTATCTGAAAGGTATTATCTTTATCATTACATTTTTGGGGGTTGGAGAAGGAGGAATGTGTCTTTTGTTTGAACCACTATTTTTGCAGGCGCCACATACGCCACATCTGTAAAAAACATTATTTTGGTTAAAAACGTTGGGTTTCCCTATTGGGTCCTTTATATGATTTTTTACTAAATTATCCTCTAGATTAGGTACTCCCCTATATGTTAGCATAGGTTTATCAGGTAAAATCTTATTTAAAAGGGTGTTGTTCTGTAAAATTGGCCAATATTTAACAAAAAATACTTTTTAACTTATAACTATGACAGTTAAAATCGTATATGAAAGCGAGACTGCGTTCCTCTGTTGAACTTATGTGTGACTTATATTGTAGTAGGGCATTACGATCTTTTAAAGTGACTTCGTAGCTTGCCTGCTCTAGTAACTGAGCGCTATACCCTTTCGGTTTAAAATCATTAATAATCTTACATGATTGTATTACAAAGGTTTTGTCGTCAGTACAGTTTCTTCTAATTCTCATTAATTGTGCTTTCGGAGCATTGGTTAGCCAAGGTGAAAAATGGCAGCTGGTTTCTTCAATATAACTATTGATGTCCACTTGTTTGAAATACGTCTTCGTCTTTATGGAGCCCTCCTCTACATATATTTGGAGGTCTAGAAAATTGACAGAACTCTGACTGTAATGACTAAAAAGTTTTATTCCCCATGCATTGTTGTTCAGTTCTGATAAAAAAAGTTGTAAGGAGGATTCGTCCCCTCTCCAAATTAAACAAATATCGTCAATGTGGCGATGATAGAGCACGAGGCTCGCATCCCAGTCATGCCTGGCATATACACTGGTGTGCTCCCATGATGACATAAATAAATTGGCATAGCTGGAAGCATACCTGGTGCCCATCGCTGTCCCACATACCTGAAGAAAAAAGTCTCCTCTGAACCAAAAGTAATTGTTTGTAAGAAAGCATTGGATTCCCTCAATAATAAAATCTATTTGGTCATTGTGGAATTCTTTGAATTGCTCCAGGAAGAACCTTGCTGCCTCACAAACTCGTTGGTGAGAGAGTATAGTGTACAATGAACTTACATCAGCTGTGACTAAAAAGTCACCTTCTTTCCATACATGTTTTTTTTAAATATTTAAAATGCTCAGGGTATCTTTAAGATGGCTGGGGCATTTTGAAACTACAGATTACAGACATCTGTCTATGTACTGAGATAGACGACTGGATATAGACCCTATCCCCGACACTATCGATCTTCCCGGGGGGTTGTATCTATCCTTATGGACTTTAGGAAGTTGGTAAAACACCGGAGTTCTTGGGTGTAACACATTAAGGAATTTATGTACTTTATTATTTAAAATCCCTGCTAGTTTCCCTTTGTCAAATAAGTCATTTATTACATGTGAGTTTACAGAGGAGGAGGTTCTATTTCAACTATCAAAAGTAAAGACAAATAAGTCAATGGGACCTGATGGAATACACCCAAAGTTATTAAAAGAGCTTAGTGGTGTACTAGCAAAACCATGAACAGATTTATTTAACCAATCATTGTTAACAGGAGTAGTCCCAGAAGATTGGAAGTTAGCAAATGTTGTGCCCATTCACAAGAAAGGTAGTAGGGAGGAGTCAGGCAACTATAGGCCAGTAAGCCTTACTTCAGTAGTGGGGAAAGTAATGGAAACCCTGTTAAAGGATAGGATTGTTGAACATCTAAAAATATATGGATTTCAAGATCAGAGACAACATGGGTTTACTTCAGGGAGATCATGCCAAGCTAATCTTATAGATTTTTTTGATTGGGTAACTAAAATTATAGATCAGGGTGGTGCAGTAGACATTGCTTACCTAGATTTCAGTAAGGCATTTGACATTGTTGCACATAGAAGGCTTATCAATAAATTGCAATCTTTAAGTTTGGATTCCAATATTGTTGAATGGGTAAGGCAGTAGCTGAGTGACAGGAAACAGAGGGTTGTAGTCAATGGAGTATATTCGAAGCTTGGACTTGTCACCAGTGAGGTACCTCAGGGATCTGTACTTGGACCCATTCTCTTTAATATTTTTATTAGTGATATTGCAGAAGGTCTTGATGGTAAGGTATGTCTTTTTGCTGATGATACTAAGATATGTAACAGGGTTGATGTTCCAGGAGGGGTAAGCCAAATGGCAAATGATTTACGTAAACTAGAAAAATGGTTGTGGCAACTGACATTTAATGTGGATAAGTGCAAGATAATGCATCTTGGATGTAAAAACCCAAGGGCAGAGTACAGAATATTTGATAGAGTCCTAACCTCAACATCTGAGGAAAGGGATTAAGGGGTGATTATTTCTGATGACTTAAAGGTAGGCAGACAAAGTAATAGAGCAGCAGGAAATGCTAGCAGAATGCTTGGTTGTATAGGGAGAGGTATTAGCACTAGAAAGAGGGAAGTGCTCATGCCATTGTACAGAACACTGGTGAGACCTCACTTGGAGTATTGTACGCAGTACTGGAGACCGGATCTTCAGAAGGATATTGATACTTTAGAGAGAGTTCAGAGAAGGGCTCCTAAACTGGTTCATGGATTGCAAGATAAAACTTACCAGGAAAGGTTAAAGGATCTTAACATGCATAGCTTGGAGGAAAGACGAGACAGGGGGGAAATGATAGAAACATTTAAATACATAAAATAAATCAACACAGTAAAGGAGGAGACCATATTTAAAAGAAGAAAAACTACCAAAACAAGAGGACATAGTCTTAAATTAGAGGGGCAAAGGTTTAAAAATAATATCGGGAAGTATTACTTTACTGAGAGGGTAGTGGATGCATGGAAAAGCCTTCCAGCTGAAGTGGTAGAGGTTAATACAGTGAAGTTGTTTAAGCATGCGTGGGATAGACATAAGGCTATCTTAGATATAAGAGACTAATGAAAGTATTTTAGAAAATTGGGCAGACTAGATGGGCCGAATGGTTCTTATCTGCCGTTACATTCTATATTTCTATGTTTCTATGTTTCTATGTCTACGAGGTGATTGTATGAGATTTTCATATTGTATATGGGGTCCCCCCCGTGTCTGCTGGTTTGATTACCAGTGTCTTATCTCTTTTCAAGTTATATAAGGTTTTTCTGTCTTCTTTACTTAAGTTATATTGTCGTGTCCTGCGTTCCTCTTCAGTGTCTCCCGATCCTGTGTTCTGGTTCAGTGTTCCTGTCATCTGCCTTATTACCAGTGATCATGACCCTGCAGCCTTGTTCGTTTGTCCTGCTTTGGGCTTTGCTTCCTGGTGTCATATATTTTGCTTTGTGGCTTAGGATCTGTGTCCCACCTATTTCTAGTGGTGGCTGCACAATCCTGCCCAAGTACTTTACTTATCAAAGGACTGTTTAAGTATACTCTGCCTGCACTAATTGTGGTTATCATGATTTTTGTATATATTATTCTGTGGCATTGTATATATTTATTATATGTTGTTTTGTTCTTATATCCTTTGGTTCTCTTTAATATATATATATTTCTTGATTTAATCCATTCATCGTGTCTTTGCATTATTTATTTGCTAAATTGGTTCCCACATTTAAAGGGACAGTGCTGTTCCAGGGCAGCACCCCTTCATGTCCATACAGTAAGCTCATTGAGCAAGGCCCTCAATCCCTCTGTTTCTGTGCGTCAAATTTGTCTGGTTACAATTGCATGTTTGTTAGTCCACCCATTGTAAAGCAGGGAATTTGTTGGCGCTATATAATAATAATAATAATAATAATAATAATAATAATACAACTATTAGCTCACAGTCCTAAAATATATAGGGTCGCAATGTAGACAGTTCTGGACAATAATTTACTCTTATTTATAACACATATACATTTGGGGATAATATATAAAAAGTATTGTGTTTGTTTTTATTCTGGTTTTCTGAAGCTCTTCCTGTTTTTGTCTCTTAATTCCCTTTTTGTACCAAAATATTCCTTCCACCTTTTATCCTGTTTCATTTTGTTTTTTTATTTTTGGTTAATGTATTTGCCATTTTCAATGTATGAAAAAGATGCAAAATTATAGCTTTTCATTCTGATGTATTTTCCTTTACTCTCAGGTAGTTTTTCAGAGACATGTAATAAAAAGTGTTGAAAAGAAAGATTATTTTGACGCACTACAGAAAAGGCTGAAAACACACTGACATGTAAAGGGTGGAGTAATAGTTTTATTCATAAGAAAGTGGCACAAAGCATCAATGTTGTATTATATATGAATAGTAAACTATCTATTAAATGATTGTAACCATGCGCGGTCCATGTATTAATAAAGCTTTTTAACTTTTTTTAAGGCATACTTAAATTTCAATATTTGAAATTGAAACAGAATTAATTTTAACAATGTTTACTGAGCACTTTCTGAATGGATTGGATTTCAAGCTTAATCCTCACAGTTGCTGACTTATCATTTAAAATACGTGGTCCTTACAGCAGATAAGTCACCCAGATAAGCAACAGAGTAATTACCAGAACACATAGCAAATGGATACAAAGCATAAAACATAAATCTAATGCCAAAATGAATCATGAGAAGGCACAGTGGTTAACACTCTGACCTGTGTTAAAATTGGATAGCCTATTTTCCCAATTTATAGTTTGGTGTCTGTACACCATGCAGTGTCACAGCTGAAAATTGGGTATTGTCGGTTGAGCAAAAAAAACCTGATATGTCTTTTGTGCTTAACAATTTCTTAAATTCAGCTATCTATTTTAAATTTGTATTTATATATATATATATATATATATATATATATATACACATACAAGAGCTAAGTACTCCATTTTAATGAAAATATATAATTACCCTGGTGCTCTCACCTCCAGCCGCAATCCATACAATCCAAAAAAGGAACACTCAGGGTTTTAGAAATCCAATGAAGTAATGCTGTTATTACTCAGCTAGTACATATATATCAAAGTTAACATTTCAGTCTTGATTAAAGTTTCTCTTTGGTACTAATGCATCGAATGAGTGTGCCCCTTCTTGGATTGTATGTACAAATATTCATATACATATATACACGTTTGCATAATTGTTGTTGTTGTTTTAGATAGACTTGTGCACAATGTTATTGTAGAACAACACCTGTTTGGTTCTGTCATAAATTGGGTGTGAAAACCGATTTGACTGAACTGAACACTGAACTGTGTGGCAAAAGAGTTAATCATAGGGTGGCTGACCAGCGCTTGCTAGCCAACCGCCATATTGAAAATTGTATTAAATGTAAAAATATGTACCCAACATTAGTACAATAGAGGTTTTAAACCTACCCCATGTCATGGAAGCTCACGTGCCATAGCCTCCTGGAGAGGCTTGAAGGCTAGTCTACTGCCCACAGACTATGGCCCCTATGGAGACATAGTATGACTAGGGTATGACTATGGAGACATAGTCTCCCCTATGTTGTGCCCTCACGGTGGAGCTCTAAATAGATAACAACCTTAATTATCAATATTAGAGCTACAACCCCCTCCAATGGGTGGGTGCTAGGGGACACTAGCTCTCTTTCCACTTTAATATTCTATTTAGAGCCTCACCATGGGGAGTAGGGGGTGCATATTGTGTAAAAGGGAACTTGCATTTTTTTTGTACATAGGCTTAGCATTTTATTTGTTGGACAAGGAAACATCTGAATATCCAATGTAATACTGATGTTCTGTGTTCCCTAATTCACTGACTGCGGTGGAAGGATTTTGTTGTCATACTTGATATTTATTTTTCTAGCCACTAGTTGCTTCCTCAAAAAAAAGCACACAAGAAAGATTTGGACCATTAATCAGCCATCCTTTCTCTCAGTGCATTTATGTTGAGATGTATTCAAAGAATCTACTAAACAGTGGATTAAGGCAACAACAGAATGCTCCAACTAAAATTAAATAAATTTTCTCCCATCTTGTGTAATCTGGCTTAAATTTAGCAAGTTATTTCTTTAGTCACCACAGCTTGGTGTCTACAGAATAATCCTCAAATGCTCCATTAGATTGATATCATGTGATGAGAATATCCATTTTAATGTTGAAACTTATTTTGCGCATTTGCGATTTTGATTTTCATTACTGTTATTTTAGAAAATCCATTTTGAAATACAATGTGCTTTCCAACAGCGTGTACATTGCTGTTGGATTAATGGTCTGGTTCTTGTTAGAATTTGTTGTTCACTCAGCCCTAAAATTAGGATGAGAAAATGCAAAACAACTGAAAAAAGGGTGTTATTTCCCCAATGACGTAGTACTCCTAAGACAACATATAAACAATACACTTAAAGTATGCCTGTCCTTTAATTATTTACTTTAACATGCATATCCCTTATGTTTGATTTAGGTAGGCATGCAGTTTTATTGCTTAGATGTTTAGCTTGTAGCTCTGTTATAAGCGTTATTCCTATGCAATTTAAATAAAAGAAACCTTTTCAATTTATGGTGCGTAAAATCAATTATTTCAATGCAATAATTGAAGACTCGAGTACTGAGTTGCCATGACATTTTGTTTACAGATTCATACCATCCGTTTCTTTTTCCTCCCTTGGTATTAACTTTTACATTTGTATTTGAACATATAATAATTGCATCATTTTTATTTTTATATATCATTGCTCATTGCCTTTACCTTGATTATTTGTGGCATTCAATGCAATATTGACATATGTAAGCAAAAGACCATTTAAATGACTGATAAAGAAACTCCCACCATTTCATAGCATAGTGAAAAAAATTAGTGAAGAAACCATCTGTCTACTTTTTATATGTTTAATCAGTTAAGCTATCTTGTTAAAGATAAAAAGAATCTCATAAATAAAAGATAGTAAATCATCCTATATATTAAAATAGAATGCATTATAAAAGAGTAAAGGATACAACTTCAGCAGGACATATTCATTTTATTTCTGCTTCAATATACTTAGAAAAAACACAACATGAACATTAAGCATTAGTACAATATTTGTGTATAGGGATTGAGATAAAGTAAATTGAATATAAGATCAAGTTAAAATTTCATGTCTGTTCTGTATATGAAACATACATATTTAATAAGGGAAATTTGGTTACATAACACATTTTCAACATTCATTATGTAAAGTAAAAATTCAAGGTTATGTATAATGTACTAATGGAAAGTGATTTTTCGTATTTCCAAAAACATTTTGAATTATCCACTTATATCTCTATAACTATATGACATAAAACATTTGTATCCATGCAATTCAGACATATCTTAATGAATAATAAATACTTAGTAAAGTGTTAAAAGGGACCCCTATATTGACATGTGTAATAGTTAGGAAGAACATTGAAACCTGAGCTAAAATTACAGTATAAAGGTAAACTGTAAGCTCTAAAACAGCTTTAGCTTAAATAGGTGACTTTATTATATAGCAGACATGAGTATTTCTTGCACTTTTCCTTAAACAAACATCTTTGACTGGTTTTAGTTTTTTTTAGTTTTTAAACTGATCATTTAAAAACAAATGAAAAGGGTTTCTGTCACGAAACCCATCCCTTGTGTGATCATAGCAATAATGGCTCTTCTGTATTTTGATGCACACCAACACTTCCCTAGCTTCCGGGTGCCTCATTATGACATCATATATGACATAGAACCATTCCTTTGGTTTCCCTTTATAATGTAAGTCTATGTGGTGCTTTCTGATGATGTATACACACTTGTGACATTGTGGTTCACTGTAACCATTCACAACCCAATGTAGGATATATATGCTTCCTGGTTGTCCTTGTTTCCTTGCCCTGTCATATTTCTTGTTATCTATAAGTGTGTTTATCTGTGTATTTGATTTACTGTTTTTTTTTTTCCTCGATTCTGTGTATCTCTGCATTCCTAGAACTTGGACTTTTTCTTGTTTATTCTCTGTCTGCTTGCAGACATCTCATTTATCTGTCTTAGGCACTAGATTGTCCACTCTAAGGACTGGTAAGGAGTGGATGATGTTGTCTCACCTGCTCATTTCTATGCCATTTAGGAATCAAAGTACTTTGTTGATGCAGCCTTAGCAATGCCCTGCTGTGACTTATACAGACTTCCTACAAAGACCTAATATTCCAGTAAAGTGTTTTTAATTTAGAATTTCATATCTCCTACCCTGTTAAACATCACTAAGCAGAGTAGGCAATAAGAACTTCTAAAGTAAACACACTGTGTTGTCAGCTGTGTGAAATGCAACCATAAGAGATGTGACTGGGGCAGCATACAATGAAACAAAAGTGATTTAACTCCTAAATGGTAGACACTGTATGGGGCATGATCTACACACCATAATTAAGCTAATATAGTTTTGAGTATTTCTTTAAGGTAATCTTCAGTAATTTTTAAATTATGTTTTAACTTTTAATTTCTGCTTAAACTTAGTTTATGACTTTGGAATTGCTACATGTTTTTTCAAGTCAAAGTAATTATGATTCAGCAATTATATCTTGGATATTGACCCCTCACTCACTAAGAGAAAGATGCTTACCCCAAATGTGTGGCATAACTACTGACAACAAAAGTGGGTGAGCAGATTCTCCCAGTGGGGTTGTTGATACAGAACCAAAAGTATTTTCTATATAATTTCTATCAAGTAAATTCAGAACAAGCCTTGCTTTTATGCAATAGGTAACAATTAAAAAAAGGCTTTTTGAAACCACTATTTTGCATGTGTTTTGGTCTTTACAGCAGCACCACAATTAAAATATGCATGTACAGGGTGCCCCTGAATTGACTTTTTTGAGGGTATATTTAGACTTCAGACCGGATTGCTTTTGCTTGAGCACTCCACTCCAGTGCCGCATTTGGAAGTGACAACAGGAAAGTAGGGAACACCTCTTTTTGGCAATCAGTAATTTGTCCAAATTCTGTAACTACATTCACCATTATGCATCCTTTATCTCTCTATCCTTCTCTCTCTCTGAACAATGTATGTATTTTGTTTAATTAAAATGGTTCATATTTTCTGCATTTTTTTTGTGTAGTGTTGTAGTCAATCTTGTATTAAAATGGAGGGAAGATAAACCCCTTATCAATGTGAAAAATGATTACACATATGTTACAATGTGATCTATAGCCTTAAAATTAACAACATTTGATTTACAACAAAAATTTGTTTTTCTCACTATCACAATGTATTATGTCTCTTTAGCAGCAAATTTCTAGACTATGACTATGCCTCCGATGATGCTCCCTAAATACAGATACTAGCTGGGGTAACACTGCAAATCACTAGTCTCTCATTCCAACCAACAATATATAGTCTGAAGGAGAGTTCATTTACTGCTTGACATTCACATTGCTCAGTATTTGACTCCTTGCACACATGTATATTGTAAAAAAAAATATTAGCATAGCAAACCCTTATTTTAGTCCCCATGCCACCCAAAATAGAAGATAATATACAGAAAGCGATCATCGTCATTCCGGAAGGACAACGACAAATATGTAAACATTGCATAACTGACTGCCTAATCTATAATCAGGAGAGTTTACTCTGACATAGTCTTTTCAAAGCTACAGCACACTCTATAGACACTTAGCAACAACTGTACTTTTACAATTTTTCTGCCTCCTTCATATAATCATGGAATGCTATGTAATTTAATTCATTATTATACTGAAACCGAGATTAAGAAAAAATGATGTATAAATATTATGGAACCGAGATTAGGTACGCATTGATAGTAAAATAAATGTATCTACTATTGTTGATGTCTTTTAACACGTTTTCTATTGCATAACAGAAGAAAATGTATTTGTATAATGGAGAGAAACATAGATAACACTGAAACATTCCTAAATATGGCTTGTCCAAATCAAATAATTCAGATTATGTCTTTAATCTGCCAACAATATATGCGACTATTATTCTAGTGATGTCTATTTAAGGTAATGCAGTTCAAAGGCAAAGTCAGCCTGTGGGTAAAAAATCCATAACAATGAATTTTTACTAGTGGTTTTGATGTTTATTTATGACTTTCTCCATTTCAGCTTGCAAATATATATTGAATATTTTTTCATCGTTACTTTTTGACATAGCCCAAAGTATATATTTAAAAAATAGAAATGTTTTAAGCAAATAAATGTCATACATGCATATTATGCATACAAACCTTGTTATAGAATTACATTTTTGAGTTTTGCTACGTTTACACTTCTTTAATGCTTTTATTCATTCTTTAACAGGGAATGTGTTGCTTGCCCCTCTGGCATCTTCAGACATATAGTAGAGTAATATAACAAAAATATATTGTACAGAAATAAGTGAGGCGTACAATAACAGTGTATAAAGATAATCATAGATGTATGCAGCTCATTACATTAGCGTGTGCACACAGATAATATACCATCTAAACTTTGCTTAAAGAAAAACTGCAGCATTAATTGTAAATACATTTATTTAGAACACTGTAATGGTGCATGGACACCTCACCACTGCTTCACACAACCCCATAGAGATATTCACTAGAGATTATGCTAATCCGATTCTTCTCCAATGCTGCACCAATAGAATGCTTTCCTTAGAGATGTATTGAAGCCAATGCTTCTCTTCGAGAAGCTCTCACTCCTCCTTTTAATTGAAATCGAGTGAGGAAGAGCAATCTGATTGAAAACTAGGAGGGTGCAACATAGGACATTTATTAAAGTGCAGATTTCTTTTTAAAAAAATACTGGGACTGTCAAGCTGAAGTGTTTTATGTATTTGGAGTTCTTCTAAATATTTAAATTTAATCATTTCAAAATTAAGTACTGGATATTTGTTTTGCTCTAATAATCATACAGAAATAGTCATAATTTTTTTCCAAAACCAGTGAGCTAATTCAAGGTCCCATAAAAGTGTCCTTAGAGGGCTAAACAGGATGTGCATTTTGACTTAGGATGTGCATTTGACTTAGGATGTGCACGCCTGTGAATTTGAGGCAGATAGAATTTATCTCCTTTAGACAATGATAATGTGCTATACATGTCTTTTTTGTTGAACATTTCTTCAGACTGACAATTAAAAAAGAAAAAAAAGAAAAAGAAAAAACAAGTCCAACATACTTGTTTGTCCATTAACTGCATCTGTGCTTCTAGCACTGATGTGCCATTACGATGCAAGACTAATATGTGTTACAGAGACTCTAGCAATCTTAATAGTAATAATAATAATAATACTATGGAGTGATCATAAATTTAATAAAGTGAAATTTGAGAAATATATACCTATACCAATTATTTCAAAGCCATCCCTTGGGCAGAAATGGACAGATCAAATGATCTAGAGGGGAAAAAAACCATAGAGGTGGTTGCAGGGGGAATATTTATAATCCTGTTGTCTAATTTTGTGGGGAATTGAAAAATGAATACACTTAAGGATGCAAAACAATATTAAAATGACAAAGCAGGCAGTATTGGAGAAAAAACAAACAAAAAACAAATCAATGCTATCATTATTTTTATGTGATAACAAACTTCTTCAAAGTTTTTTGATTGTCATAGCATTAATAATTGTGAACTAAAATGTCTACTTTGGTTGTGTAGCCGCTATTTTATACTGTATATGATCGGTATGTGGCTGAATCTACAGCACTTAACTAGTATTTCTAAACACTACAGGTCGCAAGGGACATCCTGCCAAACCTCTCTTGTAAACAGTGCACCGTGACTCTTGCTTAATTGAAAGTATATATTTATTATTATTTTAAACGTGCAATTTTGAACTTTTTCCTTATTAGTTCACCTTCAAAAAAAAGCTGGGTGCAAATTCAGGGGCAACACATGTAATATGAAAACAGTATTCAGGCACATCTCACGGTGCCCCAACAGTGGGTGCATCACAAAAAAAACCTATTCTAGTTGTTTACCTTAGTACAATAAACACACATAAAGACTACAACTTTAATTAGATATGGTGGCTGTTTTATCTTTTCAAAGATTGACCCGGCAACATTTCTACCTTCTTGATCATTGTCAAGCAAAAGCAATTCTCTATTTTATAAACGTTAAATAACCACACAATTTATAGATTCTGAGTTACTTTTGGGCTGAGTTTGTGACATTTTTCTGCATTTTTATTTACATTTCTTCAGTTCAATAAATTGCCTTTTTTTCTTATAATTTATGTATGTATTTTCAGAATACATTTTCAGAAAGTATTAATTTTGCATCAACACATTTCTTCTAATATGAAATATAACTACATTTAATTTGTCATTCTCTATATGTGATCTGGTGATTTATTTTCTCAAAATCCTGACTGTTGCAATGTTTGCTTCTCCTCATCTAGCAAATAATAATCTGAGCTTAAATTATTATATTTTAGTTCTTTTCCATGCTTTGTACATTTGAAATTACAGTAATATGACATTAAACATTTTTCTAATTTTAAGAAATGTACTACATGGATAATCTTCTTTACTTGTACAGAATTTTTCTTTGGAATATGAAAGCAAACAGCAGGACAATTGAAATTCTACTATTTAATAATATTCATTAAGCCGACAATGCCACACATCCTTTTTTGGGGGTTACTTATTTGGGAAGGTCTAGCATGGCAAATAAATTATTATAAATCACTGTCTACATCACATGTATCTTGACAGAATGTTAGTCTCATAAATTGGTGATATATTTCACAAAAATTATATTTCCATATTAAAATTATATTAAAAAATCTTAGATATGTAGTTTTACTATTAATTTGCTTTTTTTTATTTTTTTTAAAGGATGGAAATAACGTTATTTTAATATCCTATATTTATACCTAACAACATTAAGTATGAATACAGTGTTAAAAATGGAAACAAATGAAACACTAAACCGATCCCTAGCACTAACCTCATTATACCTAACTCAGAGGGATTCCCTTTGTTAATGTCTGACATCAGCAGAGGGATTTACCATCTTATACAGTACATTGTGCACTGTGTTGGCAGATTCTTCAGTCTGCCCCACCAAAAACATAATGATTGGTACTGAACAGCAGGTACAGTCCAGCGACAATCACTGTATGCAGACCAAAGGGATCTTCCTCTCTTACATAGTACCTTAGAATCCCCCCAGATTCTGACATAATAAGTGTGCCTGAATGTGATCTTTTAACCAAAGTTATTTAAACGGCTGTATGGAGCCTTCATTTTGAGTGCTGCACACAGCTCATTGATTAGCCTGAGGGCCACTAAACATGGCCCTAATTGTCAGAGAGAAGCCCCGGATATTGAAGTGAAGTGAAGAACACTCTCCAGGAGAAGACTTCATGAGAGCAAATACACAGATGTCCATGCACTTCAGACTTCAAGACGTCATGGCCTGCAAAGGATTCTTGACAAAGTTTTAAATATTAACATTTTATTTATGATTTTGTTAAGTTGTCCAATAACATTTGAATACCTGAAATAAAGGGATTGTGTATGAAAATGGTTACAATTTCTAAATGTTTCATATGATATTTTTGTTCAACCCCTTGAATTAAAGCTGAAATTCTGCACTTCAATTGCATTTCAAATGTTTCATTTGAAATTCATTGTAGTGGCGTACAGAGCCAAATTTATGAAAAGTGTGTCAGTGTCCAAATTGTTTTGCACCTAACTGTATAAGCAGAACAAAGCAAAGGGCAAACAAATTTGCATTACACCCAAATTCTGGAAGTAAATTAATGAAAATGTCTTCCGGGACAGATATGAAATTTGCTGAAACAAAGATTACTTATGGATTCTATCAGCAATGAAAGTTTAGGTTAGAAATGGTAGTATCGAAGATTAACTTGTGGGATGTACTAAGCACAGACAAGTCTTTTGAAAACCAAGACAAATGGGAAATGAGAAAAAAATGAATTTAAAAGTTGAAGATAGATAAGTAATTGACAAATAAATCTACAAATGTGTAATTCACAGGTAAACAAATCTATGGAAAATGCATGAGTGTTCAGAATTAAACAGTAAACTTCATCAACTCAAAAACTGTCTGAGCCAGTGACATCTAAAAAAGAAATGTTGCATGTGGAAAGCTATGCAATGAAGGAAAGTGCTAGGGTAAGGTCAGGTGAGCTGCAACGAAAAACGTAAACAAGGGTGCATTTTTTAATTTAGAAAACCAAGAAGTAGGAGGCGAGGGTTCAAATGCTCACTAAGAAAATATGGAGCAACCTAATAAAGAAACAGCAGTCCAAATAAATTAGGGCAACCATCCCGAGATTGCCCTATACAGCTAAGCCAGGTGGAACACTTGAAATGCCATCACCAAAGATATTGTAGTTATATCTGCAAGATAATCCAGCAGATGTAAGAAAACAGCAGCAGAAGAGATGAAGTCACTGCACAAAGAGGAGACATTTGAAGAGCTACCGCCTTGTCGTGGACAGACTTTCAAAGTCATATGAAATTGTAAACTGAATTAACTGAGCATTGTATTTTTTTTTTTAAATTCTTTATTTTATTGTGCTGATGGTAACAAAGATAATAATCAACTTTGCTTCGCCACGACAGCTGAAGCGAGCATTTCAATAACAAACATTTTCATGGCAGATCATAACAGCACATTTTTTATGTTATAAAGAGAACACATGAAAAAAGACAGATTATATCGCAAGACCTTCTATGATCGTTGAGTTATGACATACGGAGCTACGGCTAAGAAGGCAGATTAATAAGAACGGTAAGTGGAGGTTGGAGACAGGAGTAAACTCCTAGGGATGCCCCAGTCCCGGGACCACTAGAGCTTGGGACAGTAATGCTATGCTATACAGGCTTCAGCAGAGGGGGTTAACTTTGAAAGAACAGGCAGCATGTCTAAAGATACATTCACTGAGCGGCTTTATGGTAGTCTTAAGGGAACAGTCGAGTAAGCCACCCTTTCCTCTGCCTGAAACCACACAGCAACGTTATCCTGTATATTGGCTAAAGCATGCATGTTGACAATGAGCTGTATATGTATGTTTTAGGTAAAATTCCAATATACATGAAATATTTTAGGCACAGAGAACTGAGCATTGTATACAATATAAGGTGAGAACAGGCTGGGTCTACTCAATGCCGGCTATTATTAGAGCTAAATGTAAACCTCACTGCAGTTCCCTGCACAATGATAACTAAAAAGAGAAACAACAAACAGGAAATAAAAAGAAAAACCAAGGCGCCAGGAGCACGGAAGCATGGCTTATAAAATAAAGATAGTGTAAATCAGAGCCAGTGATGGCTATTTAGGACTTGTTCAGTAAGTCACCAGTCATCTGATACCCAGGTTTTGAAAGAGCCAGGAGCGTGTTGGTGAGTAGTGAAGCAGGTGGTCTCCTCCGGGGGTCCTGAATCTACCTCTCTGCGTGCATGGACGCCTCCAGCCCCAAAGTCCAGTGTGCTTTTTCACTTTGTCCACCAACAAATAGTGGAGATGATCATATAGGCGATGGCCTTTGAGCCTTCTCAGCGCTTGTGAGCAGTGCTGCCCGGTGAGATTCTCTTGGTAGGGCGGTGAGCAGTTGAATTTTTGTGCCCCTCCGAGGTGTCGCACGGCGAAGCGTCGACTGTTTGATAAGGTGGTTTTGCGGTGATGTGGTGCCGCTTTACGTCTGTGTGTGCGGAGTGACTGCTGGTAAGTCGGGTGGAGGGGTGGGCGCTTCTCCTTACTTGGCCCCTGTCTTGTGTCGTTTCGGGGAACTGCTGTTTCTGCTTCAAGTGGCAGTGGTGGGTGACTCGCTTTGGGTCTGCAGTCTAGTAGTCTCCAAAAGTCTTCACAGACTCTATTGAACCTGGCTTCAAAGCCCTCCCTCCAGGCCTGCAGGCTCTCCTGGGGTTGTGGCTTGGCGGCCATCTTGGGTGCAGCATGCAAGCTTTGTTCTGGCCGGGTACTCCCCTGCTGTAGGTCTGAGGGTTTCTCCACCTGGGACCAGGATGACCCCCACCGGTCCAGAGGGGGGGATGCGGGGTGTTGGCATGGTTGCTGCTCGGCTCGGTTCCAGTGTCGGGTGATCGGTTTCTCCCAGCCATCAGGCAGCCTGTCATGCTAGGCCTTAGGTGTGGAGTGTGGTGGATCTTGACAGAAAGGCACTTTTTTGGTATCCACAAGCTCCCACTCGATGCAGCAATGAGCTTCAGTTATATTGGTCTGTAAAGACCACGTTTATGGCAAGTTTTCGTTGCTTTTAAGCTTGGCTGTGCCAGAGCTCTCTCCAAGCACATCTGGCCAGCTCGGCTGTCGGGCCCCGCCCCCTGAGCATTGAATTATTAAGGACATGCTGTTGAAAAAATGGCTTTGGAGGGGAAACGAGGCTCAGGCCCTTATCAACCTTCCTAGCATACATTTAAGGACCTGAGTAGCAGAAGTATAGACTGGTAAGTTATTATGTTGTACATTTCACTTTGGGAACACAACTAAAATTTTAAAATAAATGTTTTTTTTTGGGTAGAATGTTCCCAGCTTGCAATATGATTTGAATTAACTGATCTCAGAATCCTTTATTCTTTAATCACTGCTTCTCCTTCATCATAACATCCTTTGGAATACTAGAGGATTTGGATGTCATAGAGGTATATGACAAAGACCTGGGTACAGGTCGAAACGTTGCGGTATCCATTAAAGCTGCTTAACGTATCACAGTAAGTGCATGAGATTTTTTTTTTATTATTTCCTACCCTCTTCTCATTCATTCTGATATTTTTATTTTCTTCTGGTATGTATTATTATTTGATGTGCATTTTTGTACATATATCCATTCTTTGTATCTGGATTCGTACTATTCATTTTGTATATCTATAATTGATTATGATTATCCTCTGATTTGGATACAGGTTTCATATGTATGTTCTTATTTATACTGAGATTTGCTGTTAAATATTGTGTAATACCTGTGATTTTTTTGTAATAAAGTGCATTTTATTTTAGTTGGTTGAGCGCCTCATTCATTATTATAATTTTGAGATTTTTTTTCTTGACACATGTCTATGTGGTATGCTGACCTATCCTCAGTTAGCGCCCTGTGCTTTTTATGATTGAGTGCAACCCTCTTTTCTCTTTTGATAGAGGTAAATGACAGTAGAATTAGGATGTCCTGAAGGAAAAATGGTTTATGAATTGCTAATTTTATTAGAAGAGGAAACCATGTCTTGCATGGTCAAAAGGCAAGATTGCTAGAATCTCTACTCTTTTAGTCTGGATTATCTGAGAGAGGAATGGGGTAAGAAACATATCCATGCTGACATCTCCATTGACCAGGAAGTACAACTACATCTGCCAGATGTTGGAAATAAACATGTCCACCTTCCTGTCTATTTTGCTGCTAGTGAAAGAATTCTACTATGTCTATTTGCCGATGACCCCTTTCGTTCGCCATCCATTTGAAGGATGGTCTGGCCAATGACCATTTGCATGGAAACAGCATATTCCTGCTGAGAAGGTGTACCTCTACACTTTTCACTTTTGATAGATAAATAGCACACAGATATTCTAAAAGAGATTATGTCTTCTAGATTTTTCATTTTTTCTTTGTCTGAAACCCATCAAAGCATATGGGTCCTAAGTGCTTCTTCTTCTATGGAGTGCTGTCTTCTGTAAAGCAGCTTGACCACTTTTTCAGGTCTATGTTCGATAGGATTCTCTTCCTGGACAATATTGTTTGAAGTCAGGAAAAAGATTCTATTTTACCACAAATTGGACTCGTAAGTCAGAATTTTTGTGTAACTAGCTAAAAAACAATTGCTACCAGAACTATGAAGGGCCCTTAACCAACTACCACCAACAGAAAACCAAAGCTGTCATCAGAACTTTGCAGAACCACCACCTAGGATGCCCCTCTGGGATTTATCCACCATGTATCCACCCTTGGTGAAGTACCCTTCACTGCAGCTTCTTATGGGAGAAAGCAGCAATGTTGTCCTAGGAGTGTGGAGAAAAAGGCTGTGTTAAAGGGAGGAGCTAATGACTATTTAGATGCAAATGGTTTCTGTCCAGTAGGAGTTGTGGCAGGAGCTTTCACATTCTATTCCATGTCTAGAATAATGCTGGATTCAATGGGAATGATATTCATCTGAGCATGGCTGCTTGTCTTTTTAAAATAAGCTAAATATTTGTTGACATGTATTCAACTCTACAAACGAAGGAGAGGGTAAAATATGCATTACTGACCAGTAAAAGTGAAAATAGAATTTCAATGATTTATTTTTCTCTTCCCACATCACACTGTGATTTCTTAAACTGATGGTATATGACATGTACAGAAATGTAAGCCTCTGTCAGTGTGTGACCACAGAACATCCCCTCTGTGTAGTCAGTAACATATTACATGCTCTTTTCTCTTCAACATATCCCTATAGTTTTCATGAGGACTGTCAAGCAGTTCATTTTATTCACAGCATGTTATTTAGTATTCATTAGAACCACTAGCCCTGGCTGAGAAATAGAACTTTACTTGTGAACATAATGCAATCAATGAAATGCTAAGAAAGTAAAAAGAAAACAGAAAACAAAAACGTGGATATCAATTTTCTGTTTAGGTGCAAAATACCTTAACACTGCCTTAAAAGGGCCTACAATATCCTAATATTGGGTCTAGAAGCACTGTCTGTCTGTATATCCATCTACTGTCTGTCTGTCTGTCTATCCATCCAACAATTTATCTTTCTGGATAAATAAAGAAATAATCATAGGAACTAAGGGTGTTTTAATTCCTCATTACCCTAAAAGTAGAACTCAGACTGATTTTCTATTTTTTTCCTGTTTCAGTCAAGTACATAACCATTGAAATCATGGCCCAGTTGCATCCTTTCTTATTACCAATGCTTTATTTGCCTTGCACGTTGCAATTCAATAAACATAACAGGGATTATTTACTAAACCTAGAATTGTGCAGAATTAACAAGGGAATGGTAAATGTATTCAGCTTGGCCATTGTGACCTACTATTTGCAATTTCCATGTCAATTCTCCTCAGTTCCCTGATTGGTGAATAAGCCACATTAGCTTGTATGAGCTTGTCATACACTTTAACTCTGTGAGTACTGAAGTGGTGTGAAATGTACTGTTTACACAATGATACTTTTTTTCAATAAATCATATGTGATATCACTTGCAAAATTTAGCCTCAAATAGCTAAGTTGCAAAATATCACCAGTTCAACTACATTGGTGTATTTTCCTACAACCCTGTTTTAACCTTAATTTGCAAGTCAATTCTAAGTCACTATTTAGTAAATACAACGCATTGTGGCAAACTGTTCACTTAACCCTCATTATGTGAACTAAATAAGGAAATAAATATTTTTCTATCTTTGGTTTGTTTAAACCAACACAAAAGTAACATAACAAATACAATCTAAAATATAAGGTGAGTATTTTACATAATTGTCCTCAATACGCAGTTAATAAATGTCCATTTTCATGTCATCGTTACAATTGAAGTAATCTTGCTGAGGCACCCTGCTATTCTTTATAATGCAATTGTATCCTTCTGTTAAAGCAGCATCCTATATTTATCTTTAATAGCAAGTCATTTCAGTTTCTCTTTATAATGTATACATGCACCCACCAGCAGACCCCCACTATTGGACCATAAAACGAAAGTGAAAATGCATATCAACAAAATGTAATCCTTATCCAGCATCAGATGGTATTTTTCATGTTTTATTGCAGTCTTTAAATTGAATAACTGGGCAATGTTATTTTATATGTTTTTAAAACAACATTTTTTTCATTACCGTAAACATAAAAATAGCTAGTGCTTTACTCAAAGTACTCATAAATCACTACTTTTGATTTATTTTAAAATGACTTTGAATGCAATTCATTGCTTCTTGTTATATAAGAATAAATACTTTAGCGTTAGACATTTTAGGTAAGCTTCACAATGAATTAAATGTTGGTTCATTGCTCTTAAAAAAACAGAATGCAATTTAGTCTAAATAAAAAGTAAACAAGCTATTGCTCTTAGAAAAAGTGTGTTGTATTTTTTTTTTTAATATCCATTATCAATCAAAATGTCGGACTATTCTTTAAAAAAAATGGATGATAGCAACACAGTATAACATATTTTATATGACATTATGTTATTTTCAATTACTAATCACTTCCTTTGAAAATTTTGTAATACCCTTTATCGAGTAACAACAAGCTTTAGGTAGAATCTTCCTACTTAATATCTAAAGCAAAACACTAATAGTCCAGTTAAAAAGTTAATAGAAGTTATTGCAAATACTCCAAAATTTTGCCCCCACATCTCTGTAGTAAGATCACCATTCCAAAGTATGACTGATAGATGAATAGATAGATAGACAGATAATTGTCATGGTTTTTATATTTTAGTTTTATGTTTTTATGTTTTAGTATACACATTTTTTACAATTGCTATATTGAAAAATAATTAACAATAAGGCTTGTTTGATTAATTCACTTTGCTTAGTATTATCATTGCTTATTATTTTTATTGTTGTTTATATTTATTATGACACTTCCTAAACAATAAATAAATTCCAGCACGTTACATACCAGTCTTCATTACAAGAAAGCTGGAGCTGTGATTCTGGAATCATTTTCCAGAAACCAAATCACCTTCCACAAATTTAAAATCACTAAATAGGGTTGACTCTCAATGTCTGTAGTCAAACTGCGCCTTCAACAATTACCAATAATGGAAAAAAAAATATCTCCTTGCAGATATATGTTCTAAAAATATAAATAAATATATTTGCGTATTTGTGTCTGTATATATATATATATATATATATATATATATATTATATATATATATATGTGTGTGTGTGTATGCATATATACATTTATATAATGCTCTAGCAATGCACAAATGGCAAACGGGACAGGGTTACAAACGAGCTCAAAACAAATACTGCATGGACCGTGACATAACTTAATTACAAATTTATACTGGTAAAGAAGGGGCTGAAGGTCCTGCAGTTGCTTGTGACATATATTGTAGATGACTTTAACCTAAGGGTGGCAGAATGACATGCAATATGTTTTAAAGCGAATTATGTCGCATATACATTCGTAAGTAAAAATAAAAGTGTAAATTCATGTCGCATATACATTCGTAAGTAAAAATAAAAGTGTAAATTCATAACAGTTCTTGAAATTAACCACTTGAAAACCTGGAGAATGTTAAGAGAGTGAGCGGAATTCAAATGCTCTGACATCTACTGTAAAATGCATTATGGTACTTCAAATGGCCCCTTTCTGTCATCAGCTGTAGCCATCACAATCGTATTTCTGCTGCAGTCAGGTGAACTGTCAGACTGCTATTATAGATGGCTGAGTGGAATTCTGATGTGATGTACAGTTTCTCAGTGTATATACAGTATTCTTACATATAGATGAAAGGTTTTCTAATATTTAAAAATTTTGTCTGTTACATATTAAGAAAGGCTACTGAACCCCTTTTTTCTTTAGCATTTTATTTTACCAAATGGGTAAATGGTACATTTACTCAGCAGGAATTATATATATATATATACACACACACACGCTATGCTGCGTGAGTATAGAATGGTGCTTGTGAATTTAAAATAACATGAATGTGCTGTACAATATATTATATGTCATAACTGTACATCTTTTCAGATATGTATAAGGCATTGTATATAAATACTTGCTTTAAACACAAGCTATTGCTGTGAATTCTTGAAAAAACAAAATGTATAACGTTAAGAAAGATACAGAATTATTTTGAATGACATGTGTGCCCTGATTTAAAAAAAACAACAACAAATCTTTAAAAATATATTTCCTGTGAAGTAAAGGTAAACATATTTATAAACTGGATGAATCGCAATCTTATTTTTTTTTGTCCTTGTCTATTTAAGTGTATGATACAGAAAAAAAAAATGTAGAACGCCAATATATTTGTCTGACATTTCGTGTGAAGAAACATAATTCAAGCATACTAAATTTAATTTTAAAGGCCTGGAGCCATTTTCCCTATCCTATTTTTTTTTTCTTTAATGTTCAAATACATTTAGGTAATGTGATATTCTTGATGCTAGAGAATTAATTATCTCCCTTTTTATTCTTTTATAGATACAATGATTATGTTAAATAAGACATATTTATTCAGAATCTCAACTTCCCAGTTTGGGCTGCATGGTGCAGCCATAGATGAAGGAAAGCAATTTATTTATACATATCTGCTAAACTGAATGAATCAAGGTGAGACACCATGCTTACTTCTGCTGAGCCCTTTGTCCTCCTGCAGCAGTGTGTCCAAGGACAATAGAAGCAGGACAGAATATATAACCGTCCAGCTGTCTTATTGTGACAGCAAAGCCCCATCGCTACAGAATGTCAGCTTATGTTTGTATGTGTTCCACTAATAAATCATTGGCTGGTTATGCTTTAGAGCTAAAGACTACCCTTACCTTCGTGGAACTTAAAGGGTTTAAACACAGAGACTTTTTTTTCCTAATAGAATAGGAATGTAACTGAGTCATGCCCCACATTAGTGAGATAATTATTTTGTATGTAAAAGGTCTTTTAATTCAGCCATGACATCACAAAATAGAATGTATCTTGTTTCTTAGTGTCTGGTTCTGTTGGAAGAGCCGAAGCATGAATAATACACACAAACACACATATGTGTATATATATATATATATAAATTCTCAGGATGAACATGGGGTTTACTCACTAAATAGTGAGTTTTAAAGCAATTTGCAAAATTTAGATCAAACTACTATATTTGAAACATTATTTTTTTTTCACCTTGCTTTAGTGGCTTAAAACTGTCTACATTTGGCCAATCCATTTGTTCTATATGTGTATTTGATAATTTTTTTTTTTTTGTATCAGAACATTAATAGCAACATGTCCAGGCACATGAAAGCTCGCTTTTACAAACCAAAGGTGGTTCAACATTTGTCAGATAAAATATTTATTTGCATTTTGTAGAGAAAATGTTAAAGTGTTTTGATATTTATTACTATGTTTACTGGCCTTGGCATTATAATGTTTAAGTAAATCCACCATTTTGTTGAAGTCTGCTTATGAAGCAATTAGTCACAAAATGGAGGTGCAGCCCTGAGATTATTTAGGATCTGAGGGAAAGTGTAATGGTGACATTAGAATAGCATTTACATGTAATGGATATGTCCGCATTCTTATAAATATGAAGTATTTCTAATACATTTTTAATGAAAACCTGCATTATATCTTTTATTCCAGGAAGGTGCTTAATAAATTAAATTCAAGTACACAATATAAATTTGTACAGTTTCAAAATACTTTTCAAAGTAAAATGTCTCATATTTCACACTATTACATCATGGCTATATAGGGTTAGCAAAATCGTCTGTTTTCAGTGACTGAATTAATCATATGTTATGTCATATTGCAAGCAATTTAACAAAGGTACAAGCATAAGAGCAACAAAGTCAGTTAGTATTCCCTATATGTACTACAGATTGTGAATACTAGAAAATTTGTCATCCATTAAGTGTAGCTTAAGACTTCCGAGTGAAACGCATAATTTTTTGTGAATGTGCGCTGTTGTGTCTTCACGTTTTCTACTGCATATTTATTAGACTATGAATTATTTATGAATGTGGGTATGAGTGCTAAAACATGCTTACGAGAGGGAATAACTTAAATATGTTCACAACAATCTGAGGCATTAAGTCAAATAATCACAAATCAATGTCCCTTTTCTTTGTAGCTGTTGTAGAGCTAAGGATTGTTGCTGATCAAATGAAGAACAGCCATTAACAGCAAAGGAATCACTTGGAATACAGGAGGTCTTCCTACTAAAAAACTGTTGGCTAAAATGTTAAGTGTAAGTAGTAAAAGTATAAAAAGACTTAGGAGTTTATATCTATTTTGATCATAAATTAATTTAAAGCATTACATAATAAACACAATGTTTTCTTGTTGACCACAACTGCACTGTGGCTACAAACAGCTATTCAGATAGCAGTGTATCCAAATTAACACTTTCATGACTGATCAGTCAAAATAAATAAAATCCTACAACCCTGATGTTGTATTGTCAGAGAAAATTTCCACATATAGTTTTTCACAGATGACTTATTCATTGCTTAAATATGGAGTGATATAATTCATCAATAAACATATGCACTTATAACATCACTCTTTCATAATGGCTCAGAATGGATTGCGAAGAATCCCCAAATATGGGTATATTTATTAGGTTTAACAGCATACAGTTTTATAAAAATGCATAAATAAATTTTTTGTAATGTTTTTAATTTTAGGAATGCAGCAATTTATTTTTAATGTATTGTTAATTTATATGTTTTGGCTGTATATACAAATAAGTAACTAAATGTGATAGAAATATGAATAACAGACCAGGCTTAACAAAGAAGGTAAGTGGAATAGCTGTTTCTTTTTCCCTTGGTTTAAAGTAAAGGGAATTTAGTATACAGATTCTTGAAATATGTGTGATTTTTAAGGCACTATATTTGAAAATGTTAGTTGGACAGCACGTTGAAATGTATGTGGAGGATTTTATGCAGAATTGTGGGTAATATAACAGCTGTTCTATAACAAATGTTGATATTTAAAACAGATCCAATTTTTTGGGATTGTTTATAGAAATTCTACAAATGATGGTTAACAGTGCAGTTAGTACACTGAAATATTTACATTGAAACAATAACTACACAGTATACACAATTTAAATATTTGAATATTCAATTTAAGTGGATTCAGCACACATAAAATAAGAGTATTATGTATCTAGCAGGTAAGTCATTTTAAATTGTAACTAATGTTAAATTGTTTTCTAATTCAAAACTAAATTTTTTATATACAGCTTTTTGGTTAAATAACTTCACTCCAATGCTACTAGAAAAGAACATGGCAAGAACATGCAAATATGTGTAAAGACAGTGGCATACCTGCCGCAGTCATATGCCCGTCACTCAAGGGAGCCCGGCTGCCCGGCTGTTGATTTAAAGCACCTCACCACAGTCAGGCGCTGTGGCCCTTTAACAGCACGATCGGGTCCTCTTCTAATCGGCACCAGTGGGAGGAAGTGACAGTATGTCACTTCCTCCCACAGAGATGTGGAACCATGAAGGAGGGGGAGGAGGCAGAGTGTGGTGGGGGGGCTGTGCAGGGAGAGACAGACCCTAAATTCCAACAGCATCAGATAGCATATTGGACCCCAGGGAAACCACCCTCCAGTACCCAAAAGGTAGGAAACTGGAGGGTGGCTTTAAGTGTGTAAATTTTGACCAGCACGTTTGTGTGTCTGTATGTCTGTAAGTTACAGTGTTTGTGTCTGTCAATATATGTGTCTCTATGTCTTTCAGTATGTATGGATCTGTGTGTCTGTATGTCTGTTGGTGCATGTGTGTATCTGTGTGTCTGTCTGTATGTCAATGTATGTGTGTATCTGTGTGTATGTATGTCTGTCAGTGTGTCTGTGTGACTATCTGCATGTATGCCAATGTGTGTGTGTGTATCTTTATGTCTGTAAGTGCGTGTATTTATGTGTCTTTATGTCTGTCAGTGTGTATGTATCTGTATGCCTGTTAATGTGTGTGTGTATTTATATCTGTAAGTGTGTGTGTCCATATCTTTATGTCTGTCAGTGTGTATGTGTATATGTATTCCTGCTAGTGTGTCTGTGTGTGTACCTGTATGAATATCAGTGTGTCTGTGTCTCCAGGCACCATGACCAGTTCAAATCACTAAAGGGCTCTTGATGCTTGGATATTGAGTAACTCTTTAATACAAAGTTGTTTTCATACACATGATTGCTGTCAGGTGGGCTTATGTGTTGAGACCTCATTAAAGTCACTACAGAATCAACACTAGAAATTGCACTAAAAAATAAGCTGACATAATTTCATTGTATTAAAAGGAACCATGGGAAGTATATTTGCATAATCAAAGTGGTAGCCTTTATTACTCATTTAATTTGACAAAGGTAAATTTATTTTATATTTGCTTCTTCTTAAAATGTAATATGTTCATTGAGATGAATATACTGCATAACAAGAAAAATAAGAGAGACAGTTCCATTAATTTAAAATGATCTCTTCTGCATTTAATTAGTTGATTATAAATATTTTAGAAAAAAATATATAAAATATATTCCACATGTTTGTCCAAATATTATTAATATAATAGTAATTTCACAGCATACACTTTTTCAAGTGGATTGTTTTTGTCTTTTCAGCACAGTACATCATTTCTAGAAAATGTACAAGTGAGCCTTTATGCAAAGTAGTTTGATTAATATGTACGTTTTTGTAAACTAATATAATAGATTTTTTTTTTTTTACATGGCAAATCCATCAACCTGTGACATATTACGTTATGAAGATAAAGATACAAGCAGAATGTCTTAACAGGTTATAAATTTGACCATGAGTAATCAGCAAAGTCTAGTAGTTTTCTTATCTTGATATGGATTTGAGGTAGTGATTATAAACCTTACTTCTTGTGAAACGTGTCCGTATCAGGGGATGTTTCAGTATTTTCAGATGAGTCAATGCAAGAGTGTAGCAGTTGAAATATGTAATATTATCTTCCTTTTATGGTCATTATTGCTCAATATGTATGGCAAGGCTTGACTTATACCCCTTACATTCACATGAGAGCATAGGAAAAAGTTGCATCCCAAACACATTTATATTTACATTATGTAAGCAAAAAGTTATTGTCTATTGTTCTCACCGGTAAACTGCAAATACAAAAAATGATTCAGACATTCACAGGCTCATCATGTACTAATCTAGAAAGCATTGTGAGCAATATTCTTCTAACATCAAAGATCACTGGGGGAAGTGCAAAAGGGGATAAGTCTTGATTCAGGGTGTTAAGTCTACTTAAATAAGTAGGTACTCGGAAAGGTGACTGCCATAGTAAGAAACTTGTCATCGACATCAATAAGACAATAACCATTTACAAACCATCAAATATTATTGATAATGATAATTGTTGGGTTTGGCTTTAGACTTGTTAAAGGAACACTATTGGCAACAATACCGTTTTAGCTTAGTTAAGCAATTTTGGTGTATACTCAATTGATACTCAATTAGAATATCGTGCAAAAGTTAATTTATTTCAGTAATGCAACGTAAAAGTGGAAACTAATGTATGAGATAGACGCATTACATGCAAAGCAAGATAGTTCATGCCGTGATTTGTCATAAATGCGATGATTATGGCTTACAGCTCATGAAAACCCCAAATCCACAATCTCAGTAAATTAGAATATTACATGAAATCAATAAAACAAGGAGTGTATATAGAACAATATCGGACCTCTGAAAAGTATAAGCATGCATATGGACTCAGTACTCGGTTTGGGCTTCTTTTGCAGCAATTACTGCCTCAATGTGGCGTGGCATGGAAGCTATCAGCCTGTGGCATTCTTCAATAGTGGCCTTCAGCTCTTCTGCATTGTTCGGTCTCATGTCTCTCATCTTTTTCTTGGCAATGCCATGAATCTATGGGGTTCAGGTCAGGTGAGTTTGCTAGCCAATCAAGCACAGTAATCCCACAGTCATTGAACCAGGTTTTGGTGCTTTTGGCATTGTGGGCAGGTGCCAAGTCCTGCTGGAAAATGAAGTTAGTATACCCATAAAGCTCATCGGCAGAAGGAAGCATGAAGTGCTCTAAAATCTCCTGGTAGACGGCTGTGTTGACCCTGGACTTAATGAAGCACAATGGACCAACACCAGCAGATGACATGGCTCCCCAAATCAACACAGACTGTAGAAACTTCACACTGGACTTCAAGCATCTTGCAGTGTGTGCCTTTCCGTTCTTCCTCCAGACTCTAGGTCCTTGGTTTCCAAATGAGATGCAAAAGTTGCTCTCATCAGAAAAGATTACTTTGGACCACTGAGCAACAGACGAGGTCTGTTTTTCTTTAGCCCAGGTAAGACGCTTCTGACGTTGTTTGTTGTTCAGGAGCGGCTTGACAAGAGGAATACAACATCTGAAGCCCATGTCCAGGATCCGTCTGTGTGTGGTGGCTCTTGATGCACTGACTCCAGCCTCAGTCCACTCCTTGCAAAGGTCCCCAACACTTTTGAATGGCCTTTTCCTGACAATCCTCTCCAGGCTGCGGTCATCCCGGCTGCTTGTGCACCTTTTTCTTCCACACTTTTCCCTTCCACATAACTTTCTATTAATGTGCTTTGATACAGCACTTTGGGAACATCCAACTTCCTTTGCAATTACCTTTTGAGGCTTTCCCTCCTTATGGAGGGTGTCAATGATGGTTCAGCAGTCTTCCCCATGATTGTGATTCCTACTGAACCAGACTGAGAGACCATTTAAAGGCTTAGAAACCCTTTGCAGGTGTTATGGCTTACTTAGCTGATTAGAGTGGGACATTGTGAGTTTAGAATACTGCACCTTTTCACAATATTCTAATTTACTGAGATTGTGGATTTGGGGTTTTCATGAGCTGTAAAGCCATAATCATTGCACTTATGACAAATCGCGGCTTGAACTATCTTGCTTTGCATGTAATGCGTCTATCTCATATATTTGTTTCCCCTTTTACGTTGCATTACTGAAATAAATTAACTTTTGTACGATTTTCTAATTTTACGAGTATCACCTGTAGATTATGCCCATGCAGTCTCACTGCTCATATCTCTGCCATTAAGGAATGCAATCACTTTTGTTTCTGAACATACAGCCCTAGTCACACCTCCACTGGCTGTGACTGACACTGTCTGCATGGAAAAAATCTGATTCATTTTATTCAGATGTAAACTAACTTTAAACGGTTGTATCTTCCGCTGTGTGGTTTGAACTTTAATCACACACAGGAAGCTTCTGCAGATTCTACAACGCTGTTAATAGAACAGGAGATGATACATTCTAAATTAAACAGACTGTGCATTCAATTAAATTTAGACATTAGATCTTTCTTTACAGGAAGTGTTTAGGAAGACTGTGCAGGAAGGTGTGGCTAGCGTTGTTCCATTTCCCCCCAAAGTACACAAAGCTCCAACCTAGTTAGATATCCAATATATTCAATCCTAATAGATATCTTTATGGTCCACATCTAAGGGATAAAGCAAGCATGTCAAACTCGTGGCCCACAAGGACCATCTTTGTAGCCCGCCGAGCCGCGAGTACATGCTGGTGTTATAGCAGAGTAGGCACCTGCTTTCCCCATATTGCAGGTGCCTACTCTGCTAACACTTATGCGGCCAGAAAGGGAGCTCGGTGTTGCTGCTCCTCACTGCTCCCTCGCGAACGTCGTCTGAAGTGAAGCCGGGCGCCATAATATGACGTCATATTCCGGCACCCAGCATCACTAAACCGCGCGAGAGAGCAGTGAGATGCAGGAAGGACCCCTGGGAGATGCCCCACATCGGCTCCATTAGGTAAGAAGCAATAAAGAAAATAATGTGTGTGCAAATATGTGTAAGTGTGTATGTGTCTTGGTGAGTATGTGTGTGTGTCTGTCAGTGAGTATGTGAGTGTGTCTGTCAGTGAGTATGTGTGTGTGTCTGTCAGTGTGTCTGATGTGTGTGTCTGTCAGTGAGTATGTGTGTGTGTCTGTCAGTGTGTCTCTATGTATGTGCCTGTATGTATGTGTCTGTCAGTGAGTATGTGAGTATGTGTGTGTGTCTGTATGTGTGTGTCTGTCTGTGAGTATGTGTGTGTCTGTCAGTGAGTATGTGTGTGTGTCTGTCAGTGTGTCTGATGTGTGTGTCTGTCAGTGAGTATGTGTGTGTGTCTGTCAGTGTGCCTGTATGTATGTGCCTGTATGTATGTGTCTGTCTGTGAGTATGTGTGTGTGTCTGTGAGTATGTGTGTGTCTCTGTCAGTGAGTATGTGTATGTGTCTGTCTGTCTGTCAGTGAGTGTGTGTGTGTCTGTCAGTGTGTGTGTGTCTGTCAGTGAGTATGTGTGTGTCTGTCAGTGTATCTGTATGTGTGTATCTGTCAGTGAGTATGTGTGTGTGTCTGTCTGTGAGTATGTGTGTGTCTGTGTGTGTGTCTCTGTCAGTGAGTGTGTGTGTGTCTCTGTCAGTGAGTATGTGTGTGTCTGTCAGTGAGTGTGTGTGTGTCTGTTTGTATGTGTGTCTCTGTCTGTGAGTATGTGTGTGTCTGTGTGTGTGTCTGTCTGTCTGTCTGTCAGGGAGTGTGTGTGTGTCTGTTAGCAAGTATGTGTGTGCCTGTCTGTCAGTGAGTATGTATGTGTCAGTGTGTCTGTATATGTGTGTCTGTCAGTGAATATGTGTGTGTGTCAGAGGGAGGATCAGATTTGTCACAGGGTGGTAGGGGGGGCTGGGATTTAGTAGAGGGGGATGCTGGGGGGTTTATACTGTACCTACGTTATAAACCTACGTTTCTATGAAAATTTACGGTAATTTTTTTTTTTGCAGCCCGCATAAACTTAAACCTTGTTTATGTGGCCCGTTCCAGACTTTGAGTTTGACATGCTTGGGATAAAGCATCTGTGTCCTCTCTAATTTGAGAGCTATTACTATTATGTGCGCTAACTCATTGTTGTAAGGTATATGCTCCATTAGCCTTAAAAATAGAGGTCCCTGATTTTTGACAATACAATCCATGTGATTGTTAAAAAATATTTTAGCATTCTTATATATAAAAGTCCCACCATTGTTAATATAACAAGAACAGTTTGCGTGACTTCAATGTAACCTGGCAGTCAAGGAGAGTGGACTGGAATATGAAGTTGTGAACAATAACAACTTCACTGTACTAATCAGTGGGGGTGTTAGACACTATTGAGTGAACATGCGTACTGTGTGGCATCGTTTTCAAAATAACTGAGCGAGTAGAGCAACAAATTGCACCAAATTTTGCATTAAACTTGAACATTCCTCCGCGAAAACTATGCAGGCGATTCAGAAGGCTTTCAGGGACCATGCAATGATTGCAGCGCAAATTAAAATGAGGCACAAATGCTTTAAAGATGATTGAAAATCTGTTGAAAGATTTGGCTCCCTGTGACGTTTGAAAGGGAAGAGATTTCAGACCATCGATGAGTTCAGGTAAATACAAGGAGTCAGCTGATGGCGATTCCAACAAAGGGTGTTGCAGAGTGTTTTGAACAGTGGAAGAGACACTGGGAGAGTTCTGTGAGGTCTCAAGAAAACCCCTTCAGCTAATTACCTGAATCCAGCGCCGATGTCCCTCAGCACTGGGTCAGGCTCTGCCAACGCTCCTCCCCCGCTGATGTCTGCCGGTGGTTGAGACCTAATGCGCATGTGGGCAATGGCAGCATTATACCTCCACATAGGAAAGCACTAGTATGCTTTCCTATGGGGAAAATCTGACACTGAAGGTCTGTAAGGACGTTCAGAGTCAGATAACTGACCAAAGGTCGATTTGGATTCCGGAAGCCCTCTAGTGGCTCTGGAACTGCAATGCTTTACATTGCAGAACTAAGTGCAATAGGGGCACAGCACCCAGACCACTTCAATTAGCTGAAGTGGTCTGGGTGCCTGGAGTGTCCCTTTTCACTACTGCTGAAAATTAGCATTTTTAACTGCAATAACAAAGGCAGGTAATCAAGAGCCAGGCTCCCATAATTATTTAGTAAAGTGAGAATTGCTTGGAATTGAAACAGGGTTATTATCTCTGAATTCACCTTAAATTATCACTTTAGTAAGTAACCCTAAACGAGAAATCAAAGGGAATTTCAGATTTGATGCCAAAAATATTTTTTCCCAGTCAACTAGTCAATTAGTTTCCAGTTTGATTAGTTTAAGATGTGAAACTGACATTAAATTCGTAGAAATTCTCACGTAAATAACAATGATTGAAAATAACATCGGTTTTATACTGGATTGGATTTTTTCCATTGAAGCCAGATGCAAAGGCAGTCAGATTATGAAAATGCATTTTCACTTAAAAGATTCACACATTTTCTGGCCTGTTCTAAAAAGTCTCCTAAAAAGAGTTATTTACAAGATTATTGTGTCTTTATCTTTAACATAACATTTACATTATTTTCTGTCAAGTATACCAACATGAATCTAAAGTACTAAATATTTTATTTCGTTATAATTTCTCATTTCAACACATCAGTATTTTTTGTCTAATTAAAGTCATAGTGCAGCTATTGTACTTGTTCATTAAAATTTTCTTTAGAAACAACAGTGCTCTGCGTGTTCTGTATGTTATGTGTATATTGTTTTGAAATCAATCATTATAAGGTGAGGTTTTTCTTCAATCAGATAAATGCTGCCTATTGCTCAACATGAAACCAGGATATCAGCGAGTATAAAAATGTTTAGCCTAATCACTCCCTAATGACAGCGACTTATGTCCTCAGTGCAGTTGATTTGTTCCTTGGTTTTAAAAAGTAGATTATTTCCGTGGTGCAGGCTTAGTGTAAGCCGTTGAGAAACCACAAGCACTGCACTTCAGTCTGCATTTGGGACTTTAGCCAAAGCTAATCTGATTAAAAGGGCATTTTTTTCAATATGGTGGTGCTTTGAAAGTTCTGTGCAACTAGATAGAGTAAAGCCAAAACCAGAAGAAAAAAAAAAGCAAATTGCTTTTTCAAAGCAGGCAAGCCTTTCTATGCAAAATTAAAACCACAAAATGATGTCTCACAGGCAAGGCTATGTCTAATGGTATTGCGGTATAATAAAGCTTTATTTGATAGTGCAACTATTAAAGTTTTAAAAAGCAGATGTGACCATTGTTACTGCTTTATTTCACATTTTGATTCTGTCTTTAATCATGATATTTGCAGTTTTCACATATGCCTGAATCGCAGCATTGGATAAGACTACATTGCTATCACTTTAATTATGTCTTGTACTAGAGGATTAACATTTGCGTTGATGAAAATAAAAATCCTGAAAATTAAACAAATTAATTTAAAACATGGAAAACACTACTATCCTGAATTATTAATTCCTCTTTGCATGTTAAGTAGCATCACAATATTTTTTTTGTCTGTTTCGACAATACAACGAATCCACACCAATGAATAGGCTGTGTACTGGGTTATTTGTTCTTAATACTGTCAGAAGAATTTAAATATGTCATATCAAAGGCTAATACACATGTTTAAAATGAAAACATAATTTCATCTGATTCTTTGTAGCTGTTTATACCTTACGCCACTATATTCTCAGATAATATAGTCTAAGAAAGATCAACTCTGATTCATGTTTAAATGCAGTATTACAAAATATAGGGGGATCTATTGAATATTTTACATATGATATTCAATATTAAAGGATCACTCCATAAACGATAACCACTACAGCATGCTATAGTGGTTATGGTGCTGGGAGTGCCCCCTCCATTAAAGGTAGTTAATCCACTTGCTAACAGTTTGACAACTCACCTCAGGTCTGTGAGGTGCTAAACACTGCCTTAATGAGAGTCAAACGCTCTTTGCAATGAGTTAAGTCAACAGTGCAGGGCTTGCTTAGCTCACTCACCAAGAGTGATCAGCTGACACTGTCAGCCATTAAGACAGCCCTGCATGGCAAGATTTAGCTCATGAGAGCTACTTAAAGCTTCTAGCTGGCGCGTCCATCACTCCATGGAGGACCCGAGATAAGAAGTCAAACCGTTTCACTACCTATTCTAAGGGGGGAGCAAGGACACTGGTGGCACTGCATGCTGAAGTGGATATGGCACTTGGAGTGGGCTCCCCTACGTTTATCCATTTATTTTATGCTTTAAATGGATAAATATTATATATTAAAGGATCACTCCCACCACCACGACCTCTCCAGTGATTTGAGGCCTGAATGTGCGGTGTTTCAGCTTGAAACACTGCACAACCTGAGATTTTTGTTGCCCTGTTCCAGGCTGCTTAATGTCAATTCTGTGCATATTTTATATCTGTCATCATTGCCTACTGCATGCTACTGACAGACATGATTGATTCTCCTGCAAGGGAAAAGCTCTTGCATCCCCCTCCTCCCAACCTGAATTTAGACCTCCCAGCTCCCTACTGCCATGGTGTATAACCTTAATATGCAGAGTTTAGGATAGCAAGGAATGGACTTAGGAAATATAAACATCTTACCGGGCCTTAGAGTTACACTTAACGTTAGACAGAGTGAAGCGTAGTCAAAATACAAGCCGAGGTCAGTGTAAATGAGAGACAGCGAAAATGAGAACTATCCAGAGTCAGGTACATGGTAATAATCAGAATGGCAAACAAGACAGGCAAGGGTTAAAGAGAAACTCAGAGTCAGGAAACAAAGCCAAGGTTAATACCAGAATACAATACTATATCACAAGGAACACACTAAAGGATACTGGGAACAGATTCCACAATAGGGCACAGAATATAAGACCAGGTAAGTTGAAATACGTTTATTGTTAATTTGATTGGTCCACGTCATGCCTATGCCCCAAAAAATCCATAAATAGGGGCGCCAGAATGAAGTGGGCCAATGGGAGCAAGATTAGGCTCCCATTTCCCCCTTAAGAACGTGCTTGTGATGCGAGCAATGTTCCTAATACTGTACGGGGCATGCACCCGATTAGACTGTAGGACACGTGCGGCACGCCAGGAGCCAGGAGTGTTCGAGCCACATACAGTTTGATCAGAGGACCCCTGCCGGCATGCGGACCAGGTAAGTACCATTACACCTACCTACTCTGCAAATATATTTTATAATCCTGCCATTCCTTCTCCATCATTCACTCTTTTCCTCTTTCCTTGAGGGCTCAGAGCACATTCTGAAATCAAAGGCTTCTCTATTAGAAACATTTGATTGGACCTTAGAGTGACACATGGGACATCAGACAAGGTGCGCTGAGCAGTGCCTGGAAATTCGTTCAGCGATGGATTAGGATAAGTAAAATCTTGCTTAAAAATGCTCTTTGACCCCTTTATGTGAGCATGACATATACAGTAATGCCAATAGGGCGATATTCTGTTCAGTACAAAAAAGGCTCGAAGAAACCCTTTCATATATACTCACCTTTGAATGACCCTGTTTTTTAGGACTTTCCCGGGAGTTTTAAACATCTCCAGTGACATTTTCCAATGGAACCAAAATCAAATAAGAAACTTTTCATCTCTGTTTTTATAAAGAACATTATCATGACTCAGTAAATAGAACATACCTCATTGTTCTCATGAGAGACACAACAGACAGATGGACCATGATTGAGTTATGAACAAGAGAGAATGACATGTCTTGCAGGTGTGCATGGCCAAGGATGGACAGGAGGCAAAAATTAATTTTATACCGTGAAAACACAACCAAAAATACTCCACAATTACTAGTCTCCTAAGTTCTGATGATCTGAGTATATTGGAATCATTGTGCATAGAAGGAAGTGATCCTTATGTTTGAAAAACTTCCTTAATAAAAGAACTCCTGGTGGTTGAAATTATTATTAAATATTATTATTAATAGAGGGGCAGGGGGCTCTTAGCTATCTGGCTGGTCTGGCGACAGTTTTTTGTTTGCATTTCAAGACTTTTACCCTTGGTAACTATACTAGGAGGTTTTTTCTGGAGCCCAACTCCAGCTAATGCAATTGTGGGAGGTTATTTGTGATTTATCTAAATCGATCTAGAAATTAAATCCCACAAAAGGAGTTTCTAATAAGTGCCGTTAACATTTATTTTTCAGGCACTATATCTGACACTCACACAGGGAGGTATGAATGACTTCTAAACACCTTGTGTGAGCCTAATTCATTGTTACAGATATCTCTCAGTCACACAATAACTTTGTCAGTATAGGCAATGGATAGTTCTTGCTTATATTCACACTGAACTATTAAGTAACTCTTGATTGTTAACACTATCTTTATAACATACTTTTTTGAGTTTACTTTTATATATTCTCTGTTACATCGATTTGTTACATTTTTTGGACAAGTAGAGATCGTTTTTGATCACTTGTAAGTCGACCTAGCAGCTATAATATTTTTTAACTCTACTTTTCTTGCTATTATTTAATTTTTGTACTGTTTTTCATTTGCTTCTAACAATATTTGCAAAATCAAAAGATTTTCTTAGCAAATGATAAAAGAGATGGATCCTGAAAACTTTTGAACAGGACCTCCCTTCCTATATTTAGAATATATCTATTAGGAGGATTGGTATTGTAATATTTTAAATGTTATTAGTAAAAGTTATATTTTAAAGGACACTCAACTCTCTTTCTCTCTTTTTTCACTTACTGCAGTTGCAGTTTTCGAAGGGTTAACCCCTATATGAGTGTTTTGCTTCCAATTGTTTTTCTTTTTTTGTTATTATTAATCGCTTTCTAGGCCTTTCATTCCATCACAAACAGAACATGGATTTAATTTGCGCTAGGACTTTCTTATGCCCAGTGGAAATAATTGTTTTTGTATATTGCATTTTTTTAATGTCTCATCTGAGCTCAGGTTTACTTGGTAATGTGTGAGGACAAAATTAGATGTAGTTGTATACTGTAGAAATATAGATGAAAGTGTTTAACTTAGGAAATAAGGTCCATTAGGAAGAAACATAGCGTTTCACAAATTCTAATTACTAATTTCTTTTCTTTTAATATGCTGGGATCTTTGTTTCTTAGCTCATAGACCTCTGCCCTCACTACTAAAGATGATTTGAATTGCAAACATATTCAATGATACAATTTACAAAGAGAGGAAGCATTAAAATTGTCTCACACAACTGAAAATTACCAATGCTAACCGAAGTGACATGCCACTGTGTTTCATTACAAAAAGACCTTTTTCATTATATATTAAATTAGAATCTCTGTGGCAGTTTAATTCACGATGAACTAATATTGTATGACATATTTTTTTAATATGCTCAATATGTTGTCTTTTACTGAGGATATGTTCTTTATAATATATTTATTTTCACAGTAGATGTTGGCATGGTTTTCAGGGTTCACCCAAATGACAACACCTCTATGTACCCGAAGGGCTGGTTGTCACCAGGACCTAGTTAATGGCAGGGATGCTCCCTACTTAGCTAGAGAGACATTTCTTGGACTCATTCTGTTCATGAACATGTGCTAATAGAAAAAGCAAATGTAACATTATACAAAACAAATCACATAAACCATTAGAATCAAGGTGAGTCAATTGCATGATATAATAATGCATTCATTTGTGAATGCTAATAATACATTCACTTGTGAACACAAATTGTAATACAATCATGAGTACATAAATCAAATATTATAACATTGTGAATTACAACAGAAAGCACAAAAGTGGAGGTCAAGGTAAATTTAAGAGAATCATGCAATTATGAATCTAGTTATACAGTTCAGATGAATAACTGCTGAAGAGAGTGAATTATGGGAAGGCCAGAAAGACTTTGAGAAGAGTTGTTGTTTCAAAACATTTCAGAATGTTTTGAGGTGAATTGTTGACTTAGCTATGACAGTTATAGAGGATTTGGAGTAAAACTGAGTAGAACCATAAAGAAACAACTGTATAGTAATGGTCATGAAAGTGAGAAAATGAATGGGATGAGAAGTATAGTAGGAGATGACAGTGGTGACTAGTGGAGTTTTATGATCGGGGCATTAGGCTCTACTCATAGAATTTAATGTCACCTTCTCTCTCGGGAAACCCGACCTCCTGATCTATTGAACCCATATGAAATATCAAAATGTCTGTCAAAATTAACTTTATTCAAGCAAAGTGACACACCTATGGCACTGAAAAGATTAAAAACATACAATTATAAGTTACTCAGTATGTGGAAAAGTGCTTAGTCTAATCAATTTCACTATAGTTGCATTGGTACAATTAAATTATACTAAAATATAAGATTATTACACTTGTCAGCACACAAAAATCCGAATTAAAAAGGGAGACTTAAGGATGTGGGACAAGACCATAATTGACTGTACATGCAAACTTGGCGTAGTCTGGCAGCATGCTTTTAACTATAAATAGGTCAATTACAAGAAAACTTACAGGAACTATAGGTTGAAGAGGACTCTGCTCACATGAGCTTACAGTCTTTAGGAGGCAAGGTATAAAACACAGGACAGGAAATAGCAATAAAATAAGGTGGGAGTGAAGCAGAGCTGGAGGAGAGAGTAGAGCGCTGCAATTTAGGAGAGAACAAGAGTCAAGTATGTAAGGTAGAGGTTACTATGGGAGGCCATAAGCTTTCCTAAAGAGATGGGTTTTATGGCACTTCTTAAAAGATGCAAGACTAGGGGAGAGTCTGATGGCGGTAGACAGGCTATTCCATAGGAAGGGAGCCTCCAGCGAGAAGTCCTGCAAGCATGAGTTGGGCATATGGGTGCGAGCAACGGACAGGAGAAGGTCACGGGCAGAGCATAGAGACCAAGAAGGGGAACCTATGGATCTGTGAAGAGAAATAAGAGGGGCTACTATTGTTCAGTGCTTTAAGTATGGGTTAGCACTTTGAATTGACTTCTATAGGATACAGGAAGCCAATGTAAGGACTGACAGAGGGGTGAGGTATGAGAGGACCGACTAGAGAGGAAAATCAGTCTGGCGGCAGCATTCATTACAGACTGTAGCGGGGCAATACGGCTTTTGAAAGGACCAATTAGAAGAGGGTTACAATAATCCATGCAGGAAATTACTAGAGCATGGACAAGCTCCTTGGTATCATCTTGCGTACGAAAGGGGCGGATGCGGGCTATGTTTTTAAGATGGAATCTACAGGACTTGGCAACATACTGGATGTGAGGCTCAAAGGTGAGGTCAGAATCAAGTATGACGCCAAGACAGCACGCTTGCAAGGATGGACTTATATGGATACCACTAACTTGAAGGGAGATCGAAAGAGGAGGATCAGTATTAGGAGGAGGAAAGACAAGGAGCTCAGTTTTAGAGAGATTGAGTTTCAACTACTTATATGGGCATAAAATTATTCAATTTTTTATTTTTATTTCAAATAAAAACAAACATTGTTTGATATTTCAAAACAATTAACTCCAGCATTTTCACTTCACACTCAATAAGTGAAATTAACGTAGTTTGTCCAAGTTTCAATAAGAGTATTCACAAAATATACTGCAATAATGTTCATATATGGCGTATATGATAACAATTGTATAAGTGCCATACACTTGTATTAAAATGAAGAATGAGCAGATACAACTCCTGAATCGGATGTGCACATAAACGAGCATGAAAAAAGTCACTGTGCAGTAACCGAGATCACAACCTTAACATTACAAGCACATCTCTCTACCTGTAGGCTACTATTTTTCAGCAGTGAATTAGTTTGAGATGCAAAACTTTTTAACTTAAATCTGCAGGAAATCTAGATGCCCTTTTGGAGATTATATGGGAAACATCATTAATCACTTCTAGGAGGAGAATGGGCATTTCTGAGGTGCTATAAGACTGGTCATATTTTTTAAACGACCTGAGTTTAAATATGCCAGCTGCCCTCAACAGCTTATACAGACCGCTATAATTAATTATGTCAGGATTCCCCCATATTATTTTCTCTCTTTTCGGCATTTACCCGTATGACTTCTAGTCTAATGGACTGTATTATATATTCCTAATCAAGGAGTTACCTTTTTTAATAATTGCTACTGAATGCTATTTTCTGTGAAGCAATCCTACGCAAGATTACCATTGCTAGATGGGATATTATTTTCAGTTTATATTGCTGCAGAAGATTGTTAAAGCGAAAATACCTTATTTCAATAAATCAAACTTTTTAAAGTGACAGCACCAAATTTCTTTCTTTCATCTGCAGTTAAGTTCCAAATGAAGTTTTTTTAAAAATATTACAAATTATCAGTGAGTCCCTCTGTGCTGTGATGGAAGAATATAATATAAATTAGAAAATTAACCCATTGTCAGAAGTTTACATTGACTGCAACTTGTGACAATTATCATAATCCGGTCACTATATACAGATTCATGAAGAGAGAACTCGGTAAACTTCTTAAATGCAAATTAAACATGTTATTTACACATAAAAAGATAGGTCAATGTTTCAGAATATCTTTTTATTCGCCAGTATATATATTTTTTCAAATGTAATGTAACTACAGGAATGACAGGACTAAGATTTAGACAGACAAACAAGTGCTAGCCAATCAATCTGACATTGTGGTAGTAGACAAGGAACGGAAAACTGCAGTAGTGGTGGATGTGGCAATACCCAGTGAGTATAACATCAGGAAGAAGGAACACGAGAAGGTGGACAAATATCAAAGACTGAAAGAAGAGCTTTAAAGGATGTGGAAAACGAAGTCCGTAGTAGTCCCAGTTGTGATAGGAGCACTCGGGGCTGTGACTCCCAAGTTGGGGAAGTGGCTTCTGCAGATTCCAAATAGGACATCTAAGATCGCTGTCCAGAAGAGTGCAGCTCTAGGAACAGCTAAGATACTGCACAGAACCCTCAGACTCCCAGGCCTCTGGTAGAGGACCCGAGAATGAGAAATAAACATACCACCCAGGAGGGGTGAGAAAATTAATTTATAATATCTAAAGGGTAAGTTTGTGATTTTTCCGCTCTGCACTCACACTTTATTTTTAATTTGGTGGGGCTTATCACCTAAACATTGAGTTCAAGTATTTTTTTTTGTGTGTATTCAGCAGCTATTATCACAGTGCTATTAAGTGCTTTCTTAAATCACACATTTTTCTGTTACCTTGCTATACGTATGAAAAGAGAAAGAAGAACATAACAGTTGAGATTAAAAACTGCCGCTAATAAAAGCAGCCCTGTAAAAACAGATGTTTCTGTGGGATAGATAAGTAGGTCAGGCAAATTTCAGACTTTATGTCTTCACCTTTTGTATAAGGCAGTAGCAAGTTCTACAACTCTAATGACAAACACACAGACTCAGTCACCAGCCTCTGCATTGAGTAATAAACTAACCCTATCAATGGGAAGGAGCTGGTCATCATCCCCTTTTTTAGCTTTGAAGGCTTTTTGTTTAGAGAGTTTTTTGGAGGGCTTTCATAAAACTACAAATTGGTTCAAACAGGTATACCTATATTAAGTTTTATTTGAATCCAATATCTGATGATTCTGCTATCGTTGAAGAACTTTTCATTTCCATGCTATGAACTTCTGTGTCTTGATGTAAAATTAAATATTTTCTACAAAGGTCAGAATCTTATAAAAGGCTCAGAACTGACTATCATGTATATATTTTTCACATGATTTCCATCCTGGAAATTTTAGGCAAGATTATTTCCTTTCAACTTCAACTTTTGAAGTTACCTTATTGCTATGTCTTTCCTGTTCTGTTTTCTTCTCTCCATATCATATATTAACCCCTTAAGAATGGCGGACGTTCTATGCCATCCATTTTGGAGTGGCTCTAAATGCCAGAGGGCGGCATAGAATGTCCTCGCCATCCAGGGGACTTACCGGGTCCCTGCCAATCCGACACCAGTGGTCACGATCCTGGGGTCTGCCTGGGAGCTCAGGCAGCCCCCCTCTGCCCGATCCGGCCTTCCCGGGCCATGTGATCGCAGGGTCCTTTTGATCACATGGACGGAATAGCCGGATTATCCAGTGCCTGCAGGGCGCTGCCTGAACTCCCAAACTGTCCACCTCATGCCTGCAAAAAAGTTTTAAAAGTTCAAATGAAGTAAAAATTATTTCATTTTTTTTTTAATGAAAAAAAATTACATACCTGTTTCAGTTTGCTCTAACTGTATTTTTATATTAATATACATATATTAAATCAAAATACATTTAGAATGACATTATAAATACACATATGTATGTATATCTATATATCTATATATCTAGTTATATATAAATAATAATAAAAAAATATACATACATATATATATGCATATATATATATATTAACATATATATTTAAATTATACAAATATATTTATATAATATTTTTTACATAATTAAGTTATTTTATTAATTACAATTTGAGGGACCTTCCTTACAACCCAGGCACAAAGTCCAGAGAATTTGGTTAGCAAGGCCCTATATTTAACCCTGTAACTTTCCAGGACACCATAAAACCTGTACATGGGGGTACTTTTTTACTCGGGAAACTTCGCTGAACACAAATATTAGTGTTTCAAAACAGTAAAACATATCACTGACGATATGTGACGATACGTTTTATTTTGATCTCAACTTGTACAACTGCCTCTGTCCTTAAGGGGTTAACTAAAGTAAGAATTCAAGGTGAATGCAAAGTGAATTTCAAATTTAAGGCCAAAGTAGCTGAATGGAAAGCATAGGTGTCTTAGAGACAAAGGTCACTTTGAATTCTCACTTTAGTGAATAATGCTGTTAGTTGGAATGTGTTTTACAGGTCTCCCAGAGAATGCAAACTTGAAAACCCCCAGCTTGCTTAAAATGTCATATGCTTTCTGAAGACCTGATTAAACTATTTGCTTTTATTCTCATGCAGGACTGCATATATTCCACAACATCTTTACATGAGTGTTTTTATATTTTTTTGTCCTGAAGATTTCAGAGACCAGGATACACATGATGATGGCAGGACATCTCTCACATCTAAATAGGGAATTTAGGAATAGATGGCCTGAGATGTGGAATATAGATGCTTAATATGTAAGGGACTGAATTACAAAATGATAATCTGTTGAGTTGCAGACACTCAAAGACAATTATATCTGAGCAAGAAGAATGATGGTTTGACGCCTCTCAATACTATTCGCTCCTCAGATTACTGATTTCTGTTTACTTTATGAATAATTATTTATTTATGAATCCAGACCAGATTTCATGTCCAGCACTTACTGGAAACAAACGTAGAAATCTGAGGAAAACCTGGAATGTAGCCATTTGTAGATATCCTGAGCTCATGTAGGAATCCTGTAAATAATGATTATACTTTAGTAGAGGTCTTGTCCTTGTAAAAACTCTTCATGCCCATCTTCATCCTTTGCACAGTTTCAAAAGATTTATAGAACCGCACCTTCCATGACTGACAGCTCTGGAGCAGCTTGTGAGAAGTGATTCTCAGCCAATCAGAGTGCATTCCATACACCGCACAAACACACCTAATGACAATTGCTTATAGAGAAAAGGGAATTAAGAAACCTGTATTACATAGGATATTTGTGTGCTTTTTACATTAAATCTTGATCTTTATGAATGCAGGTTGAATATCACTTTATATTGTATACAACGTAGCTCTATTTTTTAAAAACAAATATAATATAAGAGGACAATTTAGATATTTAAGCAACATTAAAAAAGAGAAAACTAGAATACTTGACAATACACAGTATCTCCTAAAACAAAATTGTTTCAGATTTGTAAAATTTTCAGTTAATGGAGCAGGTATAAGTAATTGGATATAAGTGGCAGCAATTGTGTTATGATCTCTGCTTTGATTTAAGTTCTCCAGTAGGCATGTGTTCTGTATTTCTATTGAGAGTCAACGCAGATCTAGAAGGATTGTTCAGCATGTGCACTAATAAAACACAAGTGGTCTTTTGTCAGTCAGCAAGTGATCATTAGAACAAGTACCATGCAGAAAACCAAGTATCACAGACAAAGTGCTGCGTTTAAAACCCTCAAGACAAAAGACCAATTGACTGTCTCCAGTTAGTTTTTGTGCCAAACATACAAAATCAGTTTCCCCACTATCTTTAAAGCTTGAAGTGTGCCAGATCACTGACATATTGGGTGTAGCTGCATACTTACAAGCCTATAAAGACTATTATGGAGATTTTTTGAGTCCTAATAGAAAAGATCAGCTCATGCAGAAAACCCTGAATCAGCATTTTGGATGTTAAGGCATTACACTGACAAGGGTTATTTACTTAACTGAGAATTGCCATGAATTCAAAGTGAATTGTACATATCAGACCTAAATAGTATAGATGGAGCTGGAAGTATAGCTGGCTTGGGGAATTTTTCCCAATTCAGCTACAATAGCCTTAAATTTCAACATTTTTACTTTAGTAAACAATCCTGTGAAACTGTCATAAGTAGAAGCAACCTACATAGTATCGACTGCAATTTAGGAGCTACATAGCTGGATTCATAATATATTATACATTTTCCCAATAATATTACAAAATGGTATGAAATTATAAAAGAGTTGATACAATTCTAACTCCAGAATTATGAGAACCATGCTATCATCTCTTCACCAATCCAAATACACCATTTCATCTATATATTGAAAACCATTCCGTTTAAAAAAAAAACAAAACATATTAACGGACTAAGGAAACTATTCAGTAAGCATTGAATTTGGTGAATTGACAACCTATTTGAAATTAGACCATATTACCGAGATGGGAAAATATCACATGTATTGCTATTTCTTTTTAACTCATCTATTTTAGCCTAATGTCAAGGAGATTGCCAATACACCAAATTAATCTTACCATATTCACAAAAAGTATTCATTGAATCCATCCCAGTAAAGATTATCTAACAATAAAATCCAATACAATCTAATTAGTTAGATACAAAGTATACCAACGCAAGGGGTTGTTATAAAGATTATGATGTAAACACCATGCGTTAAAGGATTTACTAAAGAGGTGTGTTAAAGGACTGGAGACTAGGTGAGACTCTGATGACATGGAGGTAAGAAATTCCATTAGAACCAGCTGACCTTGACAAATCCTGCATATGTGAGTTGGCAGTGTGGGTAGGAGCAGATGTCAGAAGGAGATCATTCACAGAGAGCAGGGAACGAGAAGGGGTGTGCTTGTTGAGTACAGAAGAAATATGGTGAGGAGAGGGAAATAATAAGTGCATGAACAAGTGCCTTAGTTGTATCTTGAGTTAGAAAAGGGCAAATGCAGGCAATATTTTAAAGGTGGATGTTACAGAATTTGGTGACTGACTGGATGTGAGGTAAAAAAGGTAAGACCTGAATCAAAGGCAGCTAACTTGAGGAGATGGAGTAATAAGGCTTTAATTGGTCTGCAGGGGGATTAATGGAAGAGGGTTATTTGACACAGGAAAGATGAGGAGTTCAGTTTTAGATGAAACACATTTTGCATAATGAGAAGACATACAGTTAGGGATGGAAGAGAGTCAGTTTGTAAGGCCTTACAGCAGGGTAAAAGAGTGGTCAGGGGAAGAGAGGTAAATCTGAGCATGAAAATCCAAAAGAGTTAAGGTTACTGAGAGAGGCAGATGTGAATAGAAGAGGATCAAGAACAGAGCCTTGGGGAACACCAACTGGGATGTGCAAAAGGAAGGCGGTGGCATAGAAGAAGGACACACTATATGAGCACTGAGGAAGATAGGATGAAAACAAGGAGTGGACAGTGTCACAGAGCCCAAGGTTGTGGAGAGTTTGAAGAAGAAGAGCAGTCAACGGTCAACAGTATCAGAGGCAGCAGAAAGGAGAATTCAAATTTAGCAGAGGTTAATTCATTAGTCACTTTGGTAAGAGAAGTTTCAATAGAGTTTCAGTATGGAGTTAATATTGATTAAATTAGTTAGATTGATAAACACAAGCTGCTCAAGAAGCTTAAAAGTGAATTGGAGGAACAATATGAGACAGTATTTAGAAGGAGAAATATGGCCAAGAGATGGCTTTTTTAGGATGGGATTGATGACTGCATATTTGAGGGAAAAGGCGAAGATGCCAGTAGACAGAGAGAATTTGAAAATATGCATTAGGAATGAGACCATACTCAAGGAAAGAGTTTGGATAAGGTGAGAGAGGATTAAGAGGACAGGTGGTGGGGTGAGAGGACAGAACAGGGAACAGAATGGGAGGCGTGATTACATTTCTATCTTGGTTAATCTTGTCAGTAAAGTGACATGCAAAATCACAGTATGCCAATTGGTCACTTGCAGAAACAGAAGATACATTCATCAGTAATGGATCTTTATAATCCCAAGATGATTAAAAATATCCAGGTTAAACTTTCAGACATTGCTATACTCTTTTAATATGTACAATCTTTATACACCCAAAGTGTAAAGTGAAACAGAAAATATAAAAAACAACTTACCACAAGGACACCTTCCCAGCTGGTAACACCCTTAAACAGAAAAGATATGGAAAATAACAGGATACAGATGTATCTCTGTAAAGTAATTGCTATATTATGTATGGTTCTGGAAGAACAAGATATTCTCGTAAAAGCTGTCTACCTACGCATTTTAAGCCACAAGCCATCTTTAATAAACCAATAAAAGGTTTCACTGCTTAAAAAAAAAGAAAAATATAAAAAATTCCTCACATCACACAGTGTCAGTTTATATTCCCCCTTAATTGTCCTTCAATCTCTTTCATTGGTCTTTCGTTCTCTGTGTACAGCTGATCCTAATTTCTGCTGTTTCCATGTGTCATCATGTTCCAAACTGCATTTCACTTCTTCTAGATTTACCATCACACATTATTATTATTATTTTATTATTTATATTGCGCCAGCAAATTTCGTAACGCTATACAATGGGTACACATGTGACTAGTTTTCACTTGACACCACACTTAAATGACCAAAGTCCATGGAACATCACATAGTTGAAGTCCCTGAAACATCAGATTCCATAAGGAATCTAATCACATGACTATGATCACATGTGTACAGTTGATCACATTCCTTGAGATACCTGGACAATGGTTGAGTTCCCAAAACTCCTTTACTTGCTTCAAGTACTCTCTGTCATTCTGATATGGTTTAAAAAAAAAAAAACATGCAATACTTATATTCACAAATATTTTTTAAAATTCCAAATAGCATTGAATAGTCTCACTCCCCAAGAGCTTGGTCTTAATTTACTGAACCTTGACAACTGTAACTATCAACCTGAATGCACTATGCTGCTGTTGATTGGATGAAAAATCATAAACCTTATAGTGACAACAAATGTCACTGGAAATTTCACCAGTCCTTATATCGTTCCAACATTGAAAAAACATGTCTAGGCTCAGAGGGTCTAAAAATGTAGTCACAAACCCTCATCTCTCCCTAATATTGAGAGTTTGAAACTATCCTGCAAACAACTTTGCCTGCAATCCACAAACTCTGTCTTCCTCCAGTTTTTTTTTAAAGCCCACACTTTAATGATGGGGAAGCTCGCCCTTCATGTATTGTGTGGGCAAAACATAATCTCTGCCTGATCCATGTCTTCATTGCACTTCCTACAAGAAACACTCTGTCATCTTTACACCTGACTTGACAGACTTCCTTTGACATTACTATTGTACTGTGTATAGTAAACAAATAATTTCTATCATACAGAGAGATGGATTGCACAATCCTACGCAGTTCATCCAGCTTCTTTCTCTGACAATTGCATATGGGAACCTTGCCAACAGGTACGCACTATAAATGCACCAGATCCCCTGCAGAATCTTTTCACTGCTCGTTGTCTGGTCCTCTCTTATCCTTACTAAAACGTGCACAACATAGAACTATTCATGTTTGTTGTTGCTTTCTATTGCTCCTTTATTTCCAGCTCGTTCTCCTGCATGGACTAGGAAAATCTCGATAGTAGAAAAAAAATTATCTCCTTTGGAAACGTTGCTTACTCAATTTTATTCTAATATACTCTGTATTTTCTCATCATGCAGCCAAACTAAGAAGCTATTCACAACATTTATTCTGCTGTTGGTTACTACTGAACGATGCCGATTTTTTTGTAAGAATATATATAATTTGAACAAAAATATTATACAAAATTACACTATCAATATACATTTAACACCCTATAATCTACTGTTACAATATCAGTTTTTTTACCAGAACATTTGTGTAATAAGAGTATAAAATGCCTTTAATTTTCACTGATTGCAAAAGGCGTGCATGTCAAAGACATTTGCTTCCTTGTCTGTTAGTTCTCTGAAGTGTATATCCTAAAAATATGCAATACTCCCAAACTGGATTTTTATTTATTTTGTCCCTAAAGGAGTGAGACCACACAAAGATGAGTGTGAAGACATGTATTACCAAGATCATTCGGTTTTCATGTTAGATGAAGGGATATGATTACAGCATAATGGCTTCCCTGCTAGCAGAACGTCCCCTTTCAGAAATGTGTGAGATTGCACTGGCAATGGCTCCCAAGGAAAGTGGCTGTTATTTATAGCCTGGCGTGGAAATACAGCTAAAGGGTGTCTACAGGAAATTGTGAATCAAATTGTATATGGTTTATTCAGAAGATTACAAGGATTTCAGGCCTAACAGGGGAAAACGAAAGATGAACAGTAATTGCTAAGAAAAATAGTCACCATTACCTTTTTTTATCCTAGTACAAGAACAAAAATAATAATTTTTTTCCCCTCCGAATTGAAATAAAAATATACGATAGAAGGAAATGATGATTCATTTTGATATGTTTAAATTGAAATTAAATATGGGCGCTAACAATACATCCTATTAAATTAGATATTGTGCTTTTATATTTTTATTTGAAAACATTATTAAACATCATTTTCTTTTAGATGTATTTATATTAAAGGTTCCATGATATATTTTTGTTATGTTTATATTTGTCATATTTGCTTAAATTCGTCACTATCTTAGTGTGCACACATTGTTACATTTTTGCTTTGCAACAGCAAAATAAGCCTTCATCTCTCATTCTAGTATAGATTACATTTTAACTGTTTGCAGTAATACCTCCTGTAACATATTTTGCTTACCAGCCATTAAAATTTCAATTTTTACTAAGGATTTTAACCCTTGAGAGCTTACTGAGTGATGAGTGTCAAAATCCATGATCAAAATGCTAATGCAGCAAAGGCCTGTTCTGCATTGATAGATTTGCAAGGTGCTAAATAGTGCTCAATGGAAAACCAACATTAAAGGCAATTCAAAAATAAAATAATGGACTTGTAGCGTACAAACAGCAACTTAATCCTTTAGGTTCTGCAACTCAGAATGGTAAATCACAGCTCACATTTTTAGCACTTGAATAAAATACATACAAAGACATTAAAATTATTTGGATAATATAAGGGGATCTACAATTGGTCTTCATGTATAAAAAACAAACAAACAAAAAAACATTGAATGCAAGGATTTCCAGCATGATTTCCAAAACCGGAGAAATCCTGGCTAATAGCAATTCTTTCAAAAAATGGAAAATGTGAATTCACTCAGACTTGCATTTACTAGACAGCTTGACAAATAGCACTTCCATCTACACCCACATCATGTGAGGTAGGGTGAAAGGTAAAATAATGGGTAGGGGGTCTAATCATTGGTCTGACCTTTCCACCATCCCAAAAACATGACCTACTCTGTGTACTTGATTGCATATCACTGAATAAAATCCTGAGAGTTTGATAAAGATATCACATTTATTGGATTGCTTTGCTTGCAATGATCTGATGTTAGATGTTATAAACCAGTACATTTGAGACTACACTTTATACTTTATCAATATGCTTTTCATTGTGAATCAAATATATTCTCCACACTAATCGGACCTATATAAGTCAATATAGCTGTCTGTACCTGTACCTCTTAATTAACATGAATTGGGAATTCTGATTTAGATCAAACGCTATGTTTAAATCAGATGGTAACTCCAAACCAATCACATAGAAATGCCGATTACTATCTAAAACTGACATACTGTACATATTATAGTTTACATATCATTATACAGTATATTAGCCTGTTTAAACTTAATGATTCACAATATTTATCTTGATAATTCAAACTAAAACAACACGTGGGTGTTTCTTTCAATACTACCCCATGTGAAAAATATTAAATATTAAATATTTAAAAGCATTATTGGCTGAGATATATTTTTCATACATTTTAAACCAACACAATAGTGTGTTTAGATTATGCAGGGTTTATTCCAAAAATGGACATTCTATTCCATAGCAACCTGCAATAAAAAGATTTATTGCATATTAGAGATACATAAATAAATAAATAAATCCGTTTACATTTTTTTTAATTAGTGGCTTAATATCCATTAAAAGCTGCAATAAAGAAGGCTCAGTACATTTGTGCAATTTTGAATATATCATGATAATTAGCAGGTAGTAAAATCCCAATTGAAAACAAAAGCTTTGTATCACCTACCATGAAAATATTTGCATATTAATGTATCTGGTGCATAAGCAAAATGATGGATTAGCCTAAAAGCCATTAGGACCTGTATTTAAAAAGTAAAGACATATTTTTTAAATGATAGTTTTAAGTCATGTACAGTTTTGAATAGAATGTTTACATATATTTAGTGAAAAAACTGATAACATTTTAATTTGGTATTAAATAAATACATGAATACTCCCAACAGCTTCTTATCAAGAAATTCACTTGAAGATGGCACATCACACATACTACTACCCATAAGAACTATTTTCCTTTAAGCTTAGGGACTCAGACAGCTGCCAAAAATATGTGATGGGCGGCACAGACCTATATCCCTGTTTTGGGGGATGCGCAGAGATTCACATTTTCTGGAGACAATTATCTAACACAATTACTAGGTGGATCCTTCCAGACTTTTTCATTGTCGGCAACACTAGGAGTAACAATAGCAGAATCAAGCCATGTCTCAAAATAAGTCCATATAATCGCGCACGTAAGTGCATACTGCACCATTAAATGCCTCACTCCCCCACCTCTTATCCTTGCTTTACACGAAGATCTCCTTTCTCTTCCACTTGGACTAGATTGAAACCTTGTTAAATAACAGTATGCTAACAAACATGTTTTTTCTTACTTGGCAAACAAACATTGACTCCTTAAATAGATCTACCATTTCTAGAATCCAAACCACTTTTGAGTTTACAGACAGGTACTTGGCCAGGGTGGTAGTGGACCAACCCCTATAGCCCTATAATGTATATTCTAAAGAACAGGAAACCTCAAGCTGGTTGCCCCTAGAGTAGTGATAAATTTATGTGTAAATATCCATAACACATGAAAGAGAACATGTTTATTTTATTTTCAAGTTATGCTGTTTTGCTCATCTTATTTTATAATTTTTTTTATATATTCTGTTATATGTTCTCCATTTAAAAAAGTAATGAACAATGTGATACCTACACTATCCAACTTGCTATGTGTAATACAATATTCATAACCATTTTACTTATAGATATCATCGAATATTTACAATAATTTTTTTTTAAATTATTAAAATATATGTGTGAATTTGTGCGTTCACAAATACATATATAAAACACACACACACACATATATATATATATATATATAAAACAAAGTATTTAACTAGGACAGGTACATTCTGATTACTCTGGTTTTCAAGTACGTCCTGGAGATGTTACCTTAGCCCAACATCCATATATATATAAAGCACACACACACACAAATATATATATATGGATAGTCATGTATATATATATATATATATAGTAGCTACTTTCCCTCTTGAACCTACAAGATGATGATTGCCAGATGCTATTTCCAATTACATCATTAGTTATGCTTCAGTCTTACTTACAGATTCTTTAGAAATTCGAAGCTAATACAATAGGATTTCAATGATCAAATCTGACCTGGTGCACCCTGCCATGCAATCTGCTGAATTGATGAGGTAGGACAAAGCCAAGTCAGCCCTTCTAGGACACACGGCTTTCTTTAGTGGCTGAAGGGAAAATTGGAGAGCATAGAATGGATATCATCTAATGTAACAGCAAACACCATCATTGTAATGCATAGTTCTACATGAGACCACATAATTATATTTATACTTCACATGTTGAGATATAAAACCAGGTGTAGCATTTCACTGCCCTATGTTTAGTAGAAGAACAGCGGGGAAATGCATAGATTGACTAAATATATTCAACACAAGGTGATGAAAAATATAAGGCATTTCTAACCAGCCAATTCTTCAGCTCAGCAGTCGACTTTTAGGTTGGAAGGTTATTGACGTTTTCTCTTCTGAAAAATAGAAACTGCAGTACTGTTGAGTGCTCAGCTTGCATGAACTCGTTATAACATTATTATACTTGGTGCAGAATAGAAAATTAATTCCCTGTCCATGCAGTGTAATATATCATTTTTGTGAAGAAATATACAAGAAAATATCACACACAGAAGCCAAGTTAAATTATAGGTTTATGGTATAATTACAATATCCACTTATCTGTCTGTCTGTCCATCCAACTGTCCATCTATTTGACTTTCTATCTGTGATAAGTAACAGAACAACAGGTTGAGTGATATATATATATATATATATATATATATATATGTATGACTTTTATTAATCTTTTATATTAAAAATTTTTTATATAAAAATGTGTAATTAAAAATGTTTTTTTTTTAAATAAACTGTTTTTATTCTATTTTTCCCAATTTTGTTCTAAATGAAACTGCAGTGCTATAGACATGCTGTTAACTAACACTTCCACAACAGCAGTTCTAGAATAGAATTTTTAGAGCTCTGACACATGCTCACTTTTGTTATTTTTCATCCTGCTCTGGATGGAGAGTGAGGATGTTACTGGGGGTAAAAGAGCCCTCCTCTACCGTTCTGAATGATTTGAGTGATTTGCATATAAAAATAGGCAGTTGTGATATATGTTGCAGTCTAACAATGATTGCCGAGAGACAAAGCTCACTAATGTATGAAGTATAAGCCAAAAGGCATGTAGCATCTACTCATAAAAAAAGTAAATAGAAACATTATAAATAGTTATACATTATAGGCTGAAAACAGTTGAGCCTTTCGCATATTTCTACTGCTGATATAAAACAAGATGAACCACATTTCAAAAGATTTTTAATTTTGACACAATCTGAAAACAACCTCATTGACTCAAAAAAAATAGATTTAAAAAAAAAAAAAAAAGCACTAAAACATTCAAAAATCTTCAAAATCATCTTTAGGCCAAAAATTCTGTATCTTTGTGTTCTTACAGTAGAGAATACTTTGTTTTTCTATAGCCCAAATTTGTCTTTTTTTTAAAATCTTGATAATAACCAATCAAAACACTGTAATATAATATCTCTATAATATTTAAAGGTACACTATAGTCACCAGAGAAACTATGGCTTTTTGCATTTGTTCTAGTGAATACAATCATTCTCTCAGGCTTTTTGCTGTAAACACTGTCTTATCAGAGAAAATGCAGTGTTTTCATTACAGCCTAGTGATAACTCCACTGGCCACTCCTTAGATGGCTGCTAGAAAAGTTTCCTGGGGCAGTGCTGCAGGGTAAGCAGAACTGCCATTCAGTGTCTCCACCATCTGCATGCAGGCACTGCACTTTCCTCATAGAGACACATTGATTCAATTCATCTCTATGAGGAGATGCTGATTGGCCAGGGCTGTGTTTGACTTGTGCTGGCTCTGTCTCTGACCTGCCTCTTTGACAGCCTCAGCCACTCCTATGGTGAAGCACTGGGATTGACTCAGATCACCACTTCTGATAATGTCAACAGACAGAGGCAGTTCAAAGGCAGAGACAATAACTGCAGACTTGAATACAAGTATGATTTTACTATATTAGGGAAGGCAACAGGGAAGGTGGGGAGCTAGATGGTGGTTTTAACACTGTAGGATCAGTAATACATGTTTGTTTTCCTGACCCTTTAGTGCTCTTTTAAAGAATATCACCATCTTTCTAGGAACCTCCATTATTTAAAAAGACACCTATGTTGTTACTAAATAATATCTAAATAAGCAGTACAGTCCATGTTGACATCAAGTGGTCAGATACAATAGTTTTTTATGCTTGAATTAATTACATTATCAGTATAGTATAGTGTTAAAATCTGTGTTTTTCATCACAATGAAAAGTAAGACCCTCTGCCCTGCAGACTTAGTTATTTAAGGCATAACACACAGTCTGCTGTTTTGGAATGAAATACAATAAAGTTTTAAAAAATGGGCTGGTAGACATACCCCTGGGTTGATGTAGACTGGAGATCTGTTTGTCCCTGTCACCTAGTGACACTAGACTCAACATCCCCACCTGTACTGCCTAAGGTAGTAGTAGTAGAGGAGGCACTGATGGTACGAGTTTGTGGTGCAGAATCAGATACAGTACCAGTGGACCTTCTGCCTGCCCTAGTATGTTCTCTCTCTGTTTCTTCCATCAATAATACAGATGTGTGGTGTCTTTGTAGATGGTCCTTCATACCGGCACTTTTGAGATGACTCTTCACTCCCTCTCTACTCTTTTCCTTGCAGTGCAATTTACATTTAGCAATTTGCCTTTCTGAGAAGCTGTCAGTGTTATGCCACACTTTGTTTTGGTGCAATATATTTGTGGTAAATTACCAAACTCTATAAATTATTATATAAACATAAACATATAAACTCTGTGGTCCGTCTACTTTAACAAATATTTATTCAGAGACAAAACAACAACATACAAATAATGACACTCAATCTAACTAACTATAACAACAACAACAGCAACAACAATCTAACTAACAATAACAACTAAATATTATGAAGTCACCAGAGCCAAAATAAATAATAAAAATTAGCCCATGTCTGCTCAGTAGCACAGCCAAGAAGGAACAGGAAGGAATGGAAATAGGGGGAAGTGGTTATCTCTTTCCTGACTTGTAAAGGTATTGAATTACCCAATTACCATATGAAAGGGTAAAGTGTATCCCCCTGTAAGAAAGGCATACATGAGCTTGGTCACATAACCTCTGGTCACCATATTAGTTTGATGACAAAATGTCACGACAATATTAAGTTAGCCTCATCCCATCGCCTTGTGGCTAATGAAGATGTGGGTGGATTTGCAGCGGTGGCAGTGGAAGCTGTCATAACCCCAGCCTAGAAATACTAGAAATAGCACTCGGTTAACTAATGGTAAGGCTAAGGGAGGCACTGAGCTACTTCTGTCACTGGTAGGAGATGATGCTTGGACACTCTGCTCTACCTCCTCAGTACAGAGTGGCTTTGTTGACAGAGTCTCTGCTGAGCTTTCCCTCAGATTCTACTTGGGAAGGCTACAAGAAATTTTGAATAACAAAGGCAACGGCAACAAGTCCACATGTTTCACTGATCCCTTGTTCTGAATACCATAAAACAAAGGTGTAATGCTTGAACAACTGTAATAGAAGGAGCAGCAGTGCCAGTGAATGTGGCAGTACAAGTTATTGCATCATAGAAAGGCTGAGGAAAATCAATTTGCCTCCTTGGTTGTGAATAGGACTAAACAGACATTCTGCTAATACCACTATCCAAAAGCTGAATACTACTAATAGTGGTGGTGGAATATATTATTGCCATATTTAAGGGTACCAAATTAGGAAGGGAGATGTGTTTAGCAGATAGCTCCCCATTTTTGTATCCTTAATTATGACAATACTACTTATATAATGTGTGTGCTGCAGGTATATAGAGTATATATGCTGCATGTATATAGACTGTAAATGCTGTATGTATACAGACTGTATATGATGCATGTAGTGTATATGCTGCATATATACAGGAGCACAACACAACAAATGCTTCAAGTGGCTTCCCCAAATTCAACTGAAAATGCAACTTATAACTGCAGCCTCCAGTCTCAAGATTATTCAACCCCTTCATGGCAAGCAGTTTTAGTACTTAGTAGAGCACCCTTTTGCTGTTATGACCTGCTCCAAATGAGATTCACAGCCAGACACCAGCTTCTGGAAGCATTCTTGAGAAATATTAGCCCATTGCTCATGAGCAATGGCCTTCAGTTCAGTAATAATCTTAGATTTGCGTGCTGCCACTGCCTTCTTCAAATCCTAGCAGAGATTGTCTATGGGGGTTCAAGTCAGGTAACTGTGATGGAATTCCCAAGGACTTATTCTGCAACCAAGCCTTGGTGGAATTTGAGGTATGCTTGGGGTCATTGTTTTTTTGGAAGGTCCAATGATGCCCAAGCTTCAGACGGCATGACGTTTTCTCCAAGGACTTCCTGATACTTTAATAAACCCATCTTGCCTTCTACACGCTGCAGGTTTCTAGTTGGCAGCGTGTTCCTTTTCAGCGAATGCTTCATTCTTCTTTCTCCAGACATACCGCTGATCCACTGGGCCAAAAAGTTCCATATTTGTTTCATCACTCCACAGAACAAATCCCCAAACTTATGTGGCTTATTTTTAACATATTGGAGACGACTTATGCTTTTTGATCAGTAGTGGTACGTCTTGGAGTTCTGGAATGGAAACCTTCGGTGTTTAGTACAAGCCTTACTGTGCTCACTGAAACCTCACCAAGTCTTGCTGCAGGTCTTTTGCAGTCACTCAAGGGTTTTTCACAACCTGCCTTCTCAGAAATCTGGTTGCAGCCATTGATAGATTCCTTTTTCTGCTCCATCTAGGTAATGCAACCACTGTTCATTCAACTTTAAATTTGCAAACTATGCTTCCAAAGGTGTCTCTAGGAACATTCACTGCCTTTGCTATCTTTTTGCATCTTGTTCTTTGTTTGTGAAGGGTGATGATCTCTTTTGACTTTGCCATATTTCTTACATGCCGTCAAACATGACACCCAACAAACCCTAGCCAGCTTAGGTATTTCAAGTGTTCCAGCTCAAGGACACATGGTGCAATGAATGAAGCCCTTGATTTATTCATTGCAAATAGCTGAAAGTCTGTAGGGTTTTACAGTAACACAGAAACAAACAAAAAGTGTGCACAAACCACAGTGAAAAGGTGCTTAATATTTTAGCAGAAATGAACCTTCCTGATTAAGGTAAAATATCCACATGTTCCCCAAAGACTTCCTCTTATTTTCAGTACAATATATACAAAAAATAGGGAGTAATCTGCTAAATAGAAATAAAATCACATAGCATATAACTGTTGTAACGGATCACCTGGCACCCTGACTGGGTACCTCCATTGAAGGATTCTACTAGCGCTTCCTGAGGACTCCAAGCACTGCAGCAGACACCACAACCACCGAGCCAGAGAAGCATACAAATGCTCTCAAGCATGTGAATGCTGTAAGCAGCTGAACAGGAAAAGCATACAATCAGCTTACACTCCTGGCAATCAGCATACAATCCAATTCCCCCAATAACGAGACAACACTTAGTTTTGAGGTCAAGCAGAACCGGTTTACTGGGGCTAACTGCCCGGCTTTTATGCAGGTCTCCCACCTGGTGGACACTCCCCTAGGGGACCAGATGGCAGACTGGGACACAAAGGGTAAAAGGACCAATCACAGACTTACACATTTCAACAATCCCACAATGCATCACAATCCCTCCTCTCTGGCCTGGAGATAATTGAAAAGTAATCCAATTATCTCCAAGGACAGAGACAAAACTCCATTATACACATTTTCAGGAAAAAGACATAAAATTACATACGGTTACATTGATCACATAAAACATACACATTCTACATATCCCCAGATAGCTTAGATCTGAGCGCACATTATTACCAAATGGCACTCAGATCACATACATACAGTTCAATCGCCATGGAGCCAAAGTCTTTCCCATAGTCTTTTGTTACCCGAATAGGCTCCATGGCATAGCTATCTGGGGTGATGCTGTTCATACGGTTAAACTACCAAATGAACAGTCATTCGGTTCCACTACCGAATGCGGAGGTAAGGAGGCTGGCGGCTCAGCGGTGTTTGCGCAAATAAGTGTCCGTTTTCAGTTCCATAGTTTGGGCGCTGAACACCGCTGGCCATTCGGAAGTTAAAATGGCGGCTGCCACGTGTTCGCCAAACGAACAAAGGCCACCCAGCGTCGTCAATAAAGATGCGGTTAGACCATCCAGAGTATAAAAAAGAAGAAATGTAATAACTTACAGTTATGTTAAAAACAATGCATGTCACCACTAGGCGTCCTACGTGTTTCATCCAATTGCAGGACTTCCTCAGGGACTTACGTGGTGTATCAACAATGACCAAATACAATAAAAACGACCAAATACAATAAAAAACCCTTTACCCTGCCTAGTCTTATATACACCCCCCTTAAGTTCATCATTGATCAAATTCCTCACCGGTGGACTCCTCCTGTGTCGGTGATCTTCCTGATTGCACGCACTCACTGTGATGTGTGCGTTCCAGACGTGCGTTCCATGACGGAACCCAGAAATACGTGCGTTCCATCATGCGTTTCACCGTCAAATCCGGGAATCAAGATTTCTAATGATGTTCTTTGCTCTCGATATGCATGTAGAATAGAAAGGGTGCAGAAAGAGAGGGGAGGGAAGGTTGGTTGGTGCTGGATGGTTTCACTGCTAAATTCATATACCTATGGACCAAAATTGTCCAGACAATACAAAAGGATCTAAATACATAATCTATCAATAATGAATATAAGCACATATTCAATAAGAGATAGAGAATAATAAAATTCTATCTTGATTCCACATTATCCTCATAACGTATTATAAATATATATATCAAGGAATACATATTGGTAAATGCATTTATATCACATCTTATAAGCATATGTGTTAAAAAGTGCATTTTTATATGTGTCTATTAGTTGGAGAGTCCCAATAACACTACCTAGCTAGTGTCCCCTCAAACAATAATGAAAAATTCCAAAAACAATAAAGAAGGAATATATATGCTAAATTTATTTTTGCCATTAATTCTTTCAGAGAATGCACATTGAAAACATATATACCAATAAGTGTGCCAATATTAAAAAAATACCCATTGCGTTTTGACAAAGAGAGGAAGGGAGTTTCGGAAATCAATATTTTAGAGTAGAGAAGGGGAGCCAAATACCCAATATTGCATTCTGTCCATTATTTTATTTAAAAATACACAATAATAACATTATGTGAGACCCCCTTTAAAGGGGAAGTGAAACAATTTTTATTCATTTTCCTACTCCAAATAGAATCTTAAAGGAACAGGTGCCTCTAATTTAAGAGGTGTACATTTCTATGTACATATGATAAATTGGTAATTATCAGTTTCCTCTTGAAAAAAATCTGGTTCTGAAACAACATGTGGCTTTAGGTTTGGATGGATTTTATCCATGCATTCATTGAAGGCAAAACAATGAGTGCAGATGAATTTATTAATGACACCACTGTTTTATATCATATTATAATGCTTCCATTGAAAATGCCTGACTAATTGTTCTCCTCAAATGAAGAAAGCTGTACTCATGTACATATCCACACTGATGATTAATCAAAGAAATATTCTGTTTGCATGTTCTACTGTCTTAAGTATTACCTAGATAACACATTACCTCTAAATGTATCACTCTAGGTAAAGGAGATATTACAAAATGTAACATAGCACGTGTGTTAGTTACTCATTTGTTGTAAGAGGAAAAACTCTAACTTTTATAAGTGGGATATCATTTGATGGACCTCAACTATATATCATTTTATTTAAGTTTTATTTAATGTAATCACCATTTCCTTTAAGGATTTTTTTCATGTAGCTCGAGGCCAAATGGAAGTGTATGACATCACAGGATCTCACTACTGAAAACCATGGCATAGTCAATACAACAGCTATTACAACCATTTTTATTATTGCAAGGGCTTTTGAGTACATTGACATTGTAATACTTATCTGATCCTAGTACTTTGAGGTGAATCTTTGGTTTCTTTTATACATTTTTTGTATGCTACAGCTTTTGATAATTATGTTTAAACTCATGGTTGTTCGAGAGTAAGTGTTACTTTAGTGTATTCCAGGTAACCTATTTACTTCTTTCAGATGCCATCTGATGTTAAACTAGCAGAGATTACTAACACTGGCTCCTCTGTGATTGTGTTCCAGCCAAGATGTCACATTTATCGATGGTCCAGATTAACCTGTCCTGTCTCCACCAGTCTCTGGTTCTGACTAATTGACCATAACATTAGTTGACTTGGCCAAAAGCAAAGCCTCTGACACTGCAAAACCCCAAGTGTTTAACCTGAATGGAACAGTGGACAATAGACAATTGACATGGTGCAGACTTAACTGTACGTCTCCGACTAGAATCGTGATCCAATGCAAACTCATCAGATTCTCTTCTACTCTCCATGATAGACACAATTTTTCATTCATAACATTTAAGGAAGCTATTGAACTCATCAAATTCTCTTCTACTTTCCATGATAGACACAATTTTTCATTCATATCATTTAATGAGGCTATTGAAGCTGCCTGGCTTAAGTCTGATGTTGGTAACATTTTATATCATATTTTTATAGTGTTGTGTGCAGTGGTATTATAATACCTGAATAAGAAAACAGGATTAGGGAATGTCTGCTTCCATAAAATATGTTATAATGTTATTTTTATTCCACAATGCAAAACAATCAGTGGCTCTTGTGACTCCCATTAGCTGATTGTCCCTACACTGGACCATGATATCAACAATATACCACATTTAAAAAAATATATAAAAAAAGATCAACATATTACAGAATAATTGTTTTAATCTATTTTTTTTTTAAGTTTAACAAAATTATTACATTCATTGAAAATTGTATCCAACAATATTAAATCTATGTCCTCACAGGCTGCCATGTAAATCCTAATAAATCTAATCTAATCTAATAAATCCTGTACCCTTAAACCACAACAATTCAACTTATACAACAATTATTATGATTCTTATTACAAATGTCCATGGATAAAGACCATAAAGAGATGGTATGTTGTAATAGCCAATGTAGGACATGGAACAGTTAAGGGGTAAAGTAAAACCCTCAATCAAACTGTTAGTTTTAAAGGTTATGTTAGAATACTTGCACAAAATTAAAGCATTGTCCGGTCTCTGAGGATCCATTACAGCATACTCATTTCAGCGGACTCATAAGTATAGCCTTTGCACATATAGAGGTGAGAGGTGAGAGGTCCAACAATAACTTCAACTAAATCAGCAAAGATAAAGCATGCATGGTTTATTTTTACAGTGTTTTAATATTCAGAGGGAATACTTTTTTTTTTATATGCCCATGTTGTTATTTGATCAGGTTAGATAGTATTATTTTCCCTTAACATCACTGAGAATGCATTTGAAAGGAAACAAATTAAAATGCAAATTAACATTTCAATCTTAGTGAAACAAATCCTAGAGATGATTTGGACACACAGACAACAACGAATTTATTTAGAAAATTAGAAAAACTGTCAAGAACAGTAGAAACACCTAGACACAACACTGCTGAAAAAAATGTCTAGATAGAATATGGTAGATTAAAAAAAATGTACTCTATTAATAAAAACTTGCTTTTAATTTTCATTTTTCAAGGTGGCTGTTAAAGCCACTGCATCCTAAGAAATCCTTGAACATGTCACAGAGAATAGACTTAGAGATGTGTTACGTTCCAAACTGCAATTCATCTGAATTTGTGCCAAGAACCAGGTGATCATCCAAATTCCCGGACTCCAAGCTGAAATGTAGCCAAATGACAAATCAAAGGTATTCCAAAATAGTGTATGTTCATTTTCATACATGTTTCAGAATTCTGCCTATGGCATCAAAAAAGAGACGTTTGATGGATACAAAGGTGATTGATGACTACAGGACAGCTACAAAATGTCAATTCTATTCACAGATCAAATAAAAGTGATCAGTAAAGAGAAAAAAAGAAGGAACAGTAAACATATTTACATATTATATTTAATAAATGTATAATATATAAGTATAGATTTTTATACTGTTCCTTATCTTTTTTAACCTTATTGGTTACTTTTTTCTAACTTGGTCTTTGAAACAAATGGTAGGAAAATGCTCCAGTTGTGGGCTTTAGCTCCAGATCTCTACAGCTGGTGAAGAGGGCAAAGGGAAATTAGTGCCTCTTATGTTTAATTTTACATCAGGCAGCTGTTTTGAATAGCAAGTGCTTCCTTAGGCTATTAGTGTGAGAGAGTAGTGTCCCCTAGCTGACTATTTTGAGATATTGCTCGGGGACAGGACTGTGTTGCACACCCCTTTATTAGAAAGCTATTTGTGGTGGGATCACATTGAATAAGCGGTGGTGTATCATGTGTTGAAATCCTGGAGACCTAATCTTCGCTAAATATAAATGACAGCAATATGTCATCATGACATATCCCCTGTTAGTGTAAGGCTGGATTAATCTGCTTTGGTGTTTTGCTATATCTCAGATGAAAAGAATCACACCAATATGAATAATTGGAATAAATAAAATATATTTTATTACATAGATCAATAGTATTATTAACTAATAGATCAATAGTATTTTTAAAGAATATATCAAAAGTATCGTTAAAGAGGCTAATTACATCATGCAGTGCAGAGCAATTGCATGGTATAGAAGATCATCCATTCCAAATAGATCAGGATCCAGGACTAAACGCGTTGGGTAAAGAGTTCTGACTGTTCAATGCTGTAATTTTGTGATTCAAATGTGTTTTTAAGCACTGTTTTGTAATGCTTTTAAATTGGAATTCATTTTGTGATTATAATGCAATTCTGTAATAAATGTTCATGGTTTCACTCTATATATACAATTTATTTGTATTCATGGTATCTTACATCTCTACAGACTTAAACATACAAGCAAAAGGACTTTTCCAAATATAGAGTGTAAACTGGTAATTTGGCTCAACATTTGCAATTTTCTGGTTAATTCCTCCATTTCCAATTTCAATAAGTAAAACCCAAATGTGATTCATTTCTTTTACAACAAGCATCAAATTCTAAAGCTGTAGATGCACGTACATTGTATATTGTATTGTATCTAGTTTCCAGGTACAAAAGGACTCAGAGCTAATGAATGATTTGCTTGATCAGTCAGTGATTTTATTAAGGAAGATAGAGGAGAGTTAGGTAGTGCTGAAACACAGATGTGAAGTATTTTCTTAAATAATTCAGATTCAATTTAATGTACATTCCTAAAATAAAATGAAATACTACAATGGAATTTAATGGCACTTTAACATGTTTCTAACCTGATTTATTCACTATAAAAAAAAATATATTGTATAAAGAAATACAATAAATTGTTGAAAACAAAAGTTTTGTACCAAGTAAATATGTCTGCTTTCACTATATTTCATATCAGTTGATACATGTTTTAAGGAGGAAAAGTATATTTAAATCTAAAGATTTATATGTTTAATAAATTCCCAGATCTATAATAAAATAACTTTTGCAATGCCATTTCATTTACAGAAGAAGTGAGATATTAGATACACATTCACACAGTTACCCGTATAAGTAAATGCCCACACACCATCTTACATTACAATTTACAGCTTCAACCCTTTTATTAATATTACTGTCATTTATATAGTGCCAACTTATTCTATAGTGCTTTACAATTATATAATTATTTGGAGATTACTGATTAATAAGTGCAGTTCATTATTGGAATTGTGGTGAATATTGACAAGAAGTAACTGACAAAATATTAGGCTTGATTTAATATTTTTGGATAAACTTTTAAAATTATTTAATATTTTTTTATAGACTTTTCAAATTATATTTTAATGTGGTATCTAATGTCCCCTCCATGTAGCTCCATCAAGCGCACTTCACCAAATTGCCTGCTAGCAGCTATGGAAAGCCAGAGTAGGTAACGCCTTCAATGGGACCTGAACATGTTTCTTCTGGAACTCCGACTCGGGCAAAATTACCACCTTGTCAAGTCAAGTTTATCCACTGATTTCACCCACTTCCCTGAGCACTAGGAGAGTGCTATTTAGAGGGAATGTACAGGAGACTCTGCTGGACAATCACTATCTGAATGCCAGAGTAAGTACCCTTTTTTCAACCCACAGGAATTTAAGGAAAATAATTAGTTTAAGCGGGTATGTCACAACCTCTCCCAGAGACAGAGATGCCATGGGGACGTAAGCATCCGAACTGAACCATAAAACAATGGCAGAAGGTTCACAAAGTGCTCTGTGAAAATATAGGTGCTTAGATACAGTTATAAAAATATAACACGTTCACAAGCTACTACACTCATGTACAATACACCAACCATAGAAGTGGAGTGTATAAGGTGTACTATAGGATACACCTACCCTTTGTTGGGACTTAGGGATTAACCTGTAAAATTAAGAAAAAAAAGGGACTAATAGTGTAATAACGTCAGGGGTATAAGTGGACTGTAGGTGGGAATGAGCCTTCCAGGACTGGCTCAGATCGCATAGGCAGAAGTGTACTAGTTGACACAATCCCCTCTTCTGTCCACTCAAATATGGTATATGAAACGGAAAAAAGTGGGGAAACCAGGAGACTTCTGCAGTAGTATGTAAGGTATGATAAAAAAGATATACAATAAAAAGATCTTGCTCACCTTTTCCAGAGCCCTTAATGCATGGCTCAAGGTGATAACTGTCTGTGCCTCTGAGGAGGCACACTCTTCTTTTCAAGCAAGCAGGCAGGAGGGATTTGTATATGAGAATCATGAATAGGGTGTTAACTTGGTGCTCTATCGCCGTTATATAGATGACATCTATAGATGACATATTTGAGTGGACAGAAGAGGGGATTGTGTCACCTAGTACACTTCTGCCTAAATGATCTGAGCCAGTCCTGGAAGGCTCATTCCCACCTACAGTCCACTTATACCCCTGATGTTATTACACTATTAGTCCTTTTTTTTCTCCATTTTGCAGGTTAATCCCTATATCCCAACAAAGGGTAGTTGTATCCTATAGTACACCTTACACGCTCCACTTCTCTGGTTGGTGTATTGTACACCTTCCTGTTTTTGATTGTTTGCTCTCACGTTTTGGGTTGAATAGGGGGATATCCACCTGAGTGTAGTAACGTGTGAACTTGTTATATTTTTAAAACTGTACCTAAGTGCCTATTTATTCACAGAACACTTTGTGTTTTTTCTGGATTGTTTTATCTCTCACGAACTGTGTTTGCTGCTATTGTTTTAAGATGTTTTTAAAAAAAAAAGAATGCACTGTGGTAAAAATATTGATGTTATATTTGGTGATCAGAATGTGTCAATTGACGCTAATTGTGCCAAAACCATGGATCTACAAAACCGCCAATATGAATTACAGAAACTACTAGGGAAGAAAATCTAAATTAAATGGGAGATTGCTACTATGGAAATTTAGAGACATTTGAGAAATTTCCTGTGAACCAGATTGAATTTATCTTAGAGGGAATCCTTTGGATCCTTACCCATAACTATTTTTGCAGAACGGCGACAGGCACCAGGTTCACACCCAGTTATGCAAAGTTGTTTATGTCACAGTGGGAACAAAGATTTTTATATGAGAATCATGAATTGGGTGCGAACCAGGTGCTATATCGCCGTTGTATAGATTACATCTTTTTAATCTGGAAAGGTGATGAACCCTCTCTAAACCTATTTTTATCATTTTTAAATGACAACGACTGGGGAATAAAATTGGAAAGCACATAGCAAAACTTGTATTAATTTTCTGGACCTGAGCATCTATATCGAAGGCGGGGGGGGCTATTAGGACCAAGACCTACTTCAAACCAGTGGACGTTAACAGCTACATAAAGGAGAACATCTGTCACTTCTCCCCGTGGCTGTTAAATGCCCCAAAAGCCCAACCCCTGTGAATTCGAAGAAATTGTTCAGATGAGGAAGTATTTAAATAACAATCTCTGAAAATCATTAATGATTTTGGACAAAAGGGCTATCAGGAACCACTTTTAGAAAAAGCTTATGAGGAGGCCATTTAAAAGGAGAGAACAACATTGAATATAAACCACCAAAGTAGACCACTGACCAAAGTAAGATTGTTTTTATTAGTTAATTTTATTGTAAACATCATCAAGATAAAATAATTTTTTTTAAATATTGGCCTACTTTGAAAACCGACAGTGTTTTAAAAAAGATACTCCCAGATACACCAACGCTTGTTTATAGGGGAGCACCGAAGTTAAGGGATTACATAGTACATAATCACATTAGAAATAAGAAGACAGAAATTAACTTTTTTAAAGAATCAAAGGGGTTTTATGGATGTGGCATGTGTGGGGCGTGCAAGAACACTGGCTCAAGGAAAAGACATATAACAACCTTTAATAACCCACAGAATGAACAGGAGACATTTCCTATCAAACAACTTATTACTTGCCACTCCAAAAAAAAGTAATATATTTGATTATATGCTCCTGTGGCCTAAGGTATGTAGGTAGGACTTGTTGAACCCTGAATGTGAGGCTACATGAGCATATAATCAAATAAATTACTTTTTTGGAGAGGCAAGTAATAAGTTGCTTGATAGGAAACGTCTCCTTAAATGAGAAAAGGAAAGTAAACAAGGATTAGTTAGATTAAAAACAAAAGAAGGAATGTATGTACAAGAGGATAAAGGTCTAGCTGACTGCCTCAAATAATATTTTTGTTCAATATTTACAGATGAAAATGAAGGAAAGGGACCTCAGTTAGGAAAAAGGACAAATGAGCCATTTGTTACATGTGAGTTTACAGAGAAAGAGGTTTTATTTCAACTGTCAAAAGTAAAGACAAATAAGTCAATGGGACCTGATGGAATACACCCAAAGTTATTGAAAGAGCTTAGTGGTGTACTAGCAAAGCCATTAACAGATTTATTTAACCAATCATTGTTAACACAAGTAGTCCCAGAAGATTGGAAGTTAGCGAATGTTGTGCCCATTCACAAGAAAGGTAGTAGGGAGGAGTCGGGCAACTATAGGCCAGTAAGCCTTACTTCAGTAGTGTGGAAAGTCATGGAAACCATGTTAAAGGATAGGATTGTTGAACATCTAAAAACACATGGATTTCAAGATCAGAGACAACATGGGTTTACTTCAGGGAGATCATGCCAAACTAATCTTATTGATTTTTTTGATTGGGTAACTAAAATTATAGATCAGGGTAGTGAGTTCAGTAAGGCTTTTGACACTGTTGCATATAGAAGGCTTATCAATAAACTGCAATCTTTAAGTTTGAATTCCAATATTGTTGAATGGGTAAGGCAGTGGCTGAGTGACAGGCAACAAAGGGTTGTAGTCAATGGAGTATATTCAAAACTTGGGATTGTCACGAGTGGGGTATCTCAGGGATCTGTACTTGGACCCATTCTCTTTAATATTTTTACTAGTGATATTGCAGAAGGACTTGATGGTAAGGCATGTCTTTTTGCTGATGATACTAAGATATGTAACAGGGTTGATGTTCCAGGAGGGATAAGCCAAATGGCAAATTATTTAGGTAAACTAGAAACATGGTCAGAGTTGTGGCAACTGACATTTAATATGGATAAGTGCAAGATAATGCATCTTGGACGTAAAAACCCAAGGGCAGAGTACAGAATATTTGAAAGAGTCCTAACCTCAACATCTGAGGAAAGGGATTTAGGGGTGATTATTTCTTATGACTTAAAGGTAGGCAGACAATGTAATAGAGCGGCAGGAAATGCTAGCAGGATGCTTGGTTGTATAGGGAGAGGTATCAGCAGTAGAAAGAGAGAAGTGCTCATGCCATTGTACAGAACACTGGTGAGACCTCACTTGGAGTATTGTACTCAGTACTGGAGACCGTATCTTCAGAAGGACATTGATACTTTAGAGAGAGTTCAGAGAAGGGCTACTAAACTGGTTCATGGATTGCAGGATAACACTTACCAGGAAAGGTTAAAGGATCTTAACATGTATAGTTTGGAGGAAAGATGAGACGGGGGGATGTGATAGAAACATTTAAATACATAAAGGGAATCAACACAATAAAGGAGGAGACCATATTTAAAAGAAGAAAAGCTACCACAACCAGAGGACGGAATCTTAAATTAGAAGGGCAAAGGTTTAAAAATAATATCAGGAAGTATTACTTTACTGAGAGGGTAGTGAATGCATGGAATAGCCTTCCAGCTGAAGTGGTAGAGGTTAACACAGTAAAGGAGTTTAAGCATGCGTGGGATAGGCATAAGGCTATCCTAACTATAAGATAAGGCCAATGAAAGTATTTCGAAAATTGGGCAGACTAGATGGGCCGAATGGTTCTTATATGCCGTCACATTCTATGTTTCTATGTTTCGATGTTTCCTGTTCATTCTGTGGGTTATTAAAGGTTGTTATATGAGCAAGCCCTCAACCCCTCTGTTCCTGGGTATCCAACTTGTCTGGTTACAACTACATGTTGGTTCGTCCACCCAATGTTAAGTGCTGCGGAATTTGTTGGCGCTATAAAAATAATAACATAATATAATAATAATAATAATAATAATATAAGAAATATCAAAAAATGGCTTAGTATTTCATTCCACTTTAAGTATAAGCATAACAGAGAACCAAAATAACTCCAATATGTGGGAATACAAAAAGTAGATATTAGCTCGAGAGGGGAAGACATTATTTAAAAAATGAGCCGACAAGAGATGAAATGGATTTTTAATTTACGCACCCTTATTCCCTTTGGTTTAAATAATTACTTTGAGTTATGTAATTTTTAATGATCTCCTTATATTATGCTTAATACTCTCCCCCCCCACAATTTTTTTCCTATACCCATGTTTTATTTGTGCACTTTTAAAAGTGTACTTCTAAGTATGTTTATCCTTTTATACCAATTTTATGATGATCTTAAATACATTATTAATTTTTACATATCAATGTTTAAAAGGGACGGGGGAACAAAGTATTCGATGATTTGGATTTTTTAGAAAGTAACTGCTTCTTTTTTCTTCCATTCCGCCCCCGCATCCCTTTACATTTATATTCATTTATTTTTATTATTGCCTTTTTGTCCTTTTATAGTTATATGTTATCTATTCTATTCAATTCATGCATTGGCAGTCTGCTGAATGAGGGATACCGATATCTGTATTCCCTCTCAGAACAGCCTAGAGCACACATATAGTGCCCTTACTGATCTACATCACTGCTTTCTCTTAAGATGAGTGATTTATCCCCAATTAAAAAAAAAAAAAAAAAGCTTCCTATTTTCTATTGATGATATAGGGGGGGTTTCAGAAGGGATGAACAGATATGAGCTGGGGAAGATACTTACCCCCAGAATCCACGACCCTGATTGGATGAAAACGAGCACACGGACCAACTAAAGAAGAGGGAGCCCTTTTTAAAGAAAAGCAGCATGCAAGCAGGATACACCGATTGAGAAAGCCCTAGGAGAGGATGAAACAAGTATCGGAGGAGGAACAAGGACAATTTGTTTGTATTCTTGGCAGCTACCTTTTTATTTTTGTGACTTTGTTTTTAATTGCTATGTTTATTAAATAATATAGTCCTATATATCACAAAAAGGTTTCAACTAATTGGAGAGGTGGTAATAATGCTTTAAACCTCAGTAAAAAGAAAAGTTCCTATATTTTTGACTTACAAACTCTATACCCAAAGGGGTTAAATATAGACTTCGATATAGGACCCATTCTTTAATAATCCCCTTCCCACATTATTGTTAGTATGTTTTTCTTAGTTTTTTTAACTCTGGTTCTAAGGATATGTATATTACATTGTAAAATAATGATTTGTGTTTTTTAGCATATGTGTATTTTTAAATATGTTTATGAATTTGTGTTTTAGTAATCTTATGACTACATTTAACTTACTAAAGTTTTATTTATTCTCCTGCCCTTTCCGTTTTCCCCTTATCATTATGGTAATTATGAGCAATATCTAGTCCATTTATTATAGACTCAGTTCAATCAGCCAATTATGGACGATATGAGAAAGCTTCCCACCTCCCCTTCAGATGACGCGAAACCGGAAGTGATGTTCTGGCTGAATACTGGAAGTCATGTGACCGCACACGGATGTCCAGACGGCGCAGCCATGTTATGAAGGTCAACACACACACAATCTAAAGAATAAGGAACACATATCCACCATATTGGAAGGGAAAGGAGAACCGGATTCACCATATATGGACTTCCTGGGCGGGATTTGTATCATTTACACACGTGTTTTTCGTTTGTATTTTTGTATGAGGTATATAAACCTGTTACTGGTACCTATTGTCATTGCACCTGAGGAAGACCAAGAGAGTGGTCGAAACGCATTGTGCTAGTTCATATTATTTGTTATCTTGAATAAAGAACAAATTTACATTTTACTTCGGTTCATGAATTTTTATCCAGACGGAAACTGATTTCTGTTCCTGGGGGACTCTCATCTCTACTACAGCATCCATACTGGAGTGCCTTACACGCTACTACAGTTGTGAGCACCTTCTAAATACACACACACACACACACACACACAAACAGTCAGACACACACACAGTCAGACACAAACACACACATACTCACAGTCACACACACACAGTCAAACACAAACACACACACAGTCACACACACAGTCTCACACACACACACACACACACACAGTCAGACACAAACACACACACACACAGTCAGACACACACACACACACAAACACACACACTGTCAGACACAAACACACAGTCAGACACAAACACACACACACACAGTCACACACACAGTCAGACATACACACAGTCAGACACAAATACACACACAGTGAGACACACACACACAGTCAGACACACACACACAGTCAGACAGACACACACACACACACTCACTCACTCACTCACATTAACACTTTTTTTTTTAATTTACCCCCCCCAGCCTCCTTACCTTTGGGAATGCTGGGGGGGTTCCCTCTCTCCCTGGGGGTCCAGTGGCTGCTGGGTGGGCGGGCGGCTGGCGAGGGAGCTCTTCCTCTGAGCGGTCTGCTCAGCTCCCTCGCGCGCCACAGAGTGAGGCTGATGACGTCATATTCCAGCTCCCAGCCTCACTCTGCGGTGCGAGGGAGCTGAGCAGAACGCTCAGAGGAAGAGCTCCCGCGCCAGCCGCCCGCCCAACCATCAGCTAGCGCCGCCCAGCACCCAGCATGTCTGTTAGCCGCAAGGCTAACTAGGTATTTGCCCTGGGAATTTGGGGTGCAGCGTTTTTTTGCCACCCCCTGAAAAATGCCGCCCAAGGCAAGTGCCTTGTTAGCCTCGCAGCTAATACGTCCCTGTGTACACCCCTTCATGTCAATGGTGTTCCCTGAATGAAGTGGCCTCCTTCAGAAGGATAATGCACCCTGTCACACTGCAAAAATTGTTCAGGAATGGTCTGAAGAAAATGAAAAAGAGTTCAAGTTGTTGCCTTGGCCTCCAAATTCCCCAGCTCTCAATCCAGTGGAGCATCTGTGGGATGTGCTGGAACAACAAATCTGATCCATAGAGGCTCCACCTTGCAACTTGCAGGAATCAAAGTATCTTTTGCTTTGTCTTGTCTTTTTATGTCTTGGTGCCAGATACCACAGGACATGCTCAAACATCATGTGGAGTCCATACCTAGTCTCAATGCATCAGAGATTTTTTGGCAGCAAGAAGGAGACCTACATGTATTAGGCAGGGGATTTTAATGTAGGTATTACCTTGCTTTATGTATTTCAGTGACATTGTCATATCATTTTATTTCCTATGTTTGACAAAACTTGACAAAAGGTGGAGCTTAAGACAAGCTTCACTTATTTTGTCAAGTATAAACTGACCTTCATATTTCACTTTCCATTGCATTTTTTTGCTCCAATCATGTGAGACTTGTGTGTCTTCCACTCTTCTACCATGTAAATAAGTTATTTCAATAGAAAATAAAATTATATGACAATGTCACTTAGAGCAATTAGCATTCTACACCAGAAAAGTTGTTTATATTTATGGTGCATTATATCTGTTGTGAAATATAGAACTCCATGAGCAATCATGTGGAGTCCATACCTAGTCTCGAAGCATCAGAGATTTTTTGGCAGCAAGAAGGAGACCTACATGTATTAGGCAGGGGATTTTAATGTAGGTATTACCTTGCTTTATGTATTTTTCCTATGTTTGACAAAACTTGACAAAAGGTGGAGCTTAAGACAAGCTTCACTTATTTTGTCAAGTATAAACTGACCCTCATATTTCACTTTCCATTGCATTTTTTTGCTCCAATCATGTGAGACTTGTGTGTCTTCCACTATTCTACCATGTAAATAAGTTATCGGGCATGTGCAAGATCCAAATTGCACAGGAGGAGGAGGAAGGGCAGAAATAGTGAGCAAACGTCCCAGCTAGGCTACTGAAGTTGGATCCAGATATAAAGAAGATGCGGTACCAAAAACAAAGAGTCTTATAGAGGTAAAACAGGGACTAGTAACTTAATGTGGGAAGTTTGGAGGAGAAAAAAAAGTTGGGGGAGACATTTTAAAAGAAAATAAAACTATATGACAATGTCACTTAAAGCAATTAGCATTCTACACCAGAAAAGTTGTTTATATTTATGGTGCATTATATCTGTTGTGAAATATAGAACTCCGTGAGCAATGCACAAATATGTCTTCCTCAGGTTGAATTGCAGTGGTTAATTTAATCTCGTTATAGCTAAAACTTTTACAGTTCCATAGCACATAATTAACATCCACCTCTGTTCCAGTACCTATTCTACATTATATTCATCTCATATCTGTATGACAATTACATTTTATAATAAATACAATAAAACACCAGTTCAATTAGTTGCATTGTCTTCAGAGAACACTTTAAAAAAAAACACTTTAAAAAGTTTGTGTTCACATTTACAGTATGTAAAATACATTATTAGAGAAACAATAAAGTGAAAAAAATAAAATACATTAATAATGTTATATCATTAAAGGATGAAATACACATTATAGCTTTGTTTTCTAAGTATTTATCGGCTTGTAATTTCCTTCCCTATGTGTTTACGTAAGTGCAAGTAGTGCCAGTTGTTATTTTATATATAGGTCAACATGATGTAGTTATAACAACTGGATTGCAATGTATTTTATATGTAACTATAACTGGTACCTTTGGGACCACAAAAGTAATTTATTATATATTTTTCTTGCAGTTATTCTGTAAAATCTTTCAAAATGGTTCCTCATGAAAATGTCGAGAGACATCATACCAGCAATGTGTGCTGTTATAGGCTAAAAGCAATAATCTGACACTTTCAGCCAATCACTGCCACCATTACTGCTCAGGCTATTGCTTCCTTATTAGCCTAAGCAGCCCAAAAAAGATGAGCTGGTTTTAGTGCTTGATAACAAAAGATAACAAAACATAACAAAAGCTATGAACTGGCTTTGCGGCAACCCTCACCTCAAAAAGTGATCTTGCAGTTTCATTGGGACGCCTGGGAAAATAAGTAAATATAAGTATGTGTAACGGAACGCCTGGCACCCCGACCGGGTACCTTCCACTGACTGATGCTCCTAGTGCTTTCCAAGGGTGTCACTCCACCTGACACCATAACCACTGCAGACCCCACGAACTGCCACAGCTTGGTTCGGGTCTCGTCGTCTCCACTCACTCTCGACCCAAGACCAGGGTCCAGCTTCCAGTAGGTCAACCTCTCCGAATTCCAGAGAGCAGGAACAGGAACAAGCTCTTAGCAGAGCTTAGTGATTATACCCTGGGGAGTATAGTGATTATAGCAAGAGTGTAGTTCTCCAATCCACCAAACATGAGCCGAAACCTCATGAAGGTACAAGATGATCTGTTTAATGAGCACCAAAGGACTTTCTTTTATGCAAGTTTTTACTCACAGTTACCACCCACATGGTTTTGTGGAACAGCCAATCACCACATAATAATACAGTCAGACACTCCCAATTAGGACACACAAACCCTCCCCTCAGCCTGTGATATAATTACTGTACACAATGGGTTAACTTAATTATCACAGGCAGGAAAATATACAGTTTCATACAATATTCATAACTTCCAAACCATACATACAATTCTCATAAAAGTTACTTACATATTTTGAATCAGCAAACTCCATATACAAACATATGTCAAAATCATACCATTCCCTCCAGTGGTTTAAAAGTTAGGTGGAAGTTCTATTTGACCGACTGCAAGCATGGCTTTACTGCCCAAAACAGTTCCACAGATTTAGGCTGTGCAGCCGGTCAATTTTCTTCTCTATCCTAGAGATAATTGGCTTAAGTAACTGTAGTAAACTCAATTATCTCCAGGTACAGAAAATATCACTAAGTCCCAACTGCAACAAAACACAGTAAAATATATAACTAATATTCTATAGAACTGAACCCCCACATCCCTTGGATCTGAGTGCTCACTATAGCTGAACAGCACTCAGATCCCACGAACACAGTCAAATCGCCATGGGGTTAAAGTTTAGCAAGGGCTGATGAGAGAGCGAGGAGGGACAAAGCAGCCAGTTCCAACTGGTCTGGCAGTGTCCCTGGGACAACGCCCTGCTGGAGAACAATGGGTGAGGAAACAGGGAGGGGGAGAAGCACACCTTCCCATGGATTCAAAGGGGCAGAAAAAGTGTCCCAAACTTCAATAAGCCCAAACAGACTTTTTAAATTGCAATACTTCTCAGGGGCCGTAGTCACAAGGCAAGAGGCTGGAAAGTAGGCCCCTCCAAAAGCCAGGGGCACAGGGCAGTTGGTCACATAAAAACCTAGTGACAAAAGCCATTTTTTCACAGTATGTGTCTGTTGTATACAACAGCTTTGAAACTCAGGAAGAGATGCAATGCCAGTGAACCCCTCATGGGCAGCTGTTTCATTAAGTGTTCTTGCATAGCAAGACCACTTAATGTTATCTCACATATATATTATTATTATTATTATTATTATTATTATTATTATTATTACTTATTATTATTATTTAAGTGTTCTTGCATAGCAAGACCACTTAATGTTATCTCACATATATATTATTATTAAGTGTTCTTGCATAGCAAGACCACTTAATGTTATCTCACATATATATTATTATTAAGTGTTCTTGCATAGCTAGACCACTTAATGTTATCTCACATATATATTATTAAGTGTTCTTGCATAGCAAGACCACTTATTGTTATCTCACATATATATTATTCTTATTATAGCCAAATTTGCCACCCTAACTCCTCCCACAATTTTTACACTACATAGACAAAAATTTACCAAAACGTGCAGATTGTTCCCGATCGGATTGCTATTACTTTGTGGAACGTTTCGCCGAATGGTTCACGGAATATCGTCGTTCTTGTGGCGAAATTTGTCCCATAGGAATGAATGGCAAAGCTAGAGTGGGAGCTGGCAAAAGCTGAAAAATCAGGACATGATTTCTAAACTGCCACCACTCCCTTATTTTCAGGCCCACCTACACAAATCTTATATCAAAACGTTCAGCTATCCCTGCTGCCACTAAACATGTCAACGGCTAAGCCATAGTCCTGATAGTTTTCACAATATAATCATTTTTTTGCAACTAACGCCGTCCATTGACATTCATTGAAACTTCACTCCACAAAGCTCAAATTTAAAGTTACATTTCTAAACTGCGACTGTGCTTTCATTTTTAATACTTCAGAGACATACTATGCATCAAAATGTAGGTCTGGGTCTTGTGATTCTCACAATATAAAGCTCTTCTCTGTAGGATTTATCGTTTTTAAAATACGACCGTGTGAAGATGGCAACCGCCAAAATACTCTGACCTGTGACAGGCTGCAGCAGCAAGTGATGTCATAGACAGGGCCTTTTGAACACCTGCTAATGTTTTTATAAATGTATGGTTTAATGTAACTGTGCAACAACCTTGCAATTAAATGTGCTATATAAATGATAACAGTTACTCCACCCACTCCAGTTGTAGACTACTGGTGGAGGCAAGAACACTTCACATAATTTCCCCAGAAATTTTAGCTTTTCTAGTTGTTAATGCAACTCATCAGCATGAGGTTTGTTATTGGTTTGCTATGGAGGCTCAGCATTACTTGTTAAGTACATACTTCCAGAGTTGTTTTCAAAGCTGTTGTACACAGCAGACGCATACCACAAGGAATCCATGTATAAAGTGGAATTATGAGGCAAAAATGTGGTTCTTTGTTGAGCTCATTTACATAAGCCTACCCAGAATCCCTTTCAGTAGTGAGAGCACTTTAAAAGTGAGATTTCTGTGGGAAAAGCAAGTCTTATGGCTTGATTGGTGTGTGTATTTGTGTTTAGCAATGTATGAACTATATATATATATATATATATATATATATATATATATACCGTATATACTCGAGTATAAGTCGACCTGAATATAAGTCAAGACCCCTAATTTTACCCCCCAAAATTGGGAAAACTTACTGACTCGAGTATAAGACTAGGGTGGGAAATGCAGCAGCTACTGGTAAATTTCTAAATACAATTATATCTCAAAAAAATTATATTAATTGAATATTTATTTACAGTATGTGTATATAATGAATGCAGTGTGTGTGTGTATATAATGCAGTGTGTGTGTATGAATGCAGTGTGTGTGTGCATGAGTGCAGTGTGTGTGTGTATGAATGCAGTGTATGTGTGTATGAGTGCAGTGTGTGTGTATGAGTGCAGTGTGTGTGTGTGTGTGTGTATGAGTGCAGTGTGTGTGTGTGTGATGCAGAGTGTGTTTGTGTATGTGATGCAGAGCCTTGGTGGGGGGTGGGCATTTTTATTATTTTTTTTAATTATTATTATTATTTTAAGTTTTTTGTTGTTATATTATTATTTTATTTTTATTTTATTATTATTATTTTTATATTATTAATATTTTATTATTATTTAAATTTGTATTTATTTTTATTCATCCTCCCTCCCTGCTTGTTAGCTGGCCAGGGAGGGGGGCTCTCATTCCCCGGCGGTCCTGTTGGGGGCTGGCAGCGAGCTGTAACTTACCTTTCCTGCAGCTCCTGTCAGCTCCCTTCTCCTACGGTCCGGTCAGCTCCCCTGTCAGCTCCCCTGCAAGTCTCGTGGTCTGAGTGCCTCGTAACCATGGCAATGCTCTGACCCCGCGGGTCTCGAGAGACTTGCAGTGGAGTTGACAGGGGAGCTGACCGGACCGGAGGAGAGAGAAGGGAGCTGACAGGAGCTGCAGGAAAGGTAAGTTACAGCTCTCTGCCAGCCCCCAACAGGACCGCCGGGCTTGTAATGAGCCCAGCGGTCCTGGTCTGTATTGTGGCAATGTAAGTTGCCATAATACAGACAGTGACTTGAGTATAAGTCGAGTGGGGTTTTTTCAGCACAAAAAATGTACTGAAAAACTCGACTTATACTTGAGTATATATGGTATGTATATATACATAATTTCCTATAAATCGGTTATAGGAAATGCTAAAAAACAACTAGGAACAAAAATACAAATAGATGCCATAATCACCTATCTAATTTTCTTCTTGAATACAGCTGGCTGTATAAGGTGGGGGGGAGTTTTTTACATTTTTTATTTCGTAGAACACTAAAATATTGTACACATCTAATGCATTTTTATGAATATTCAACTTATGTTCAATTTCCGTTTCAATAGCACTGCCCATTAAACTATATACAATAATATGTTATCTAATATGTGGATTTTTAGTTTGAGCAACAACTATTATTAATATATATGTTATATTATACAACAATTGTAGGTCTCTATTGAAATAACTTTAATTATCTACCAATATAGATTTATATATTGTTATGTGTGATTATTCCCCAGACTATAATATTTGATCCTAACATCCGTGCTTTAATTTCTACTTCATAAGTGCAATACATGAAGTTTAAATGATCAGGAAATTGATCAATTACCTGGGGAACATGAGCATTAAAGGAGAGAAAATGGCACCATGCATAACAGTTATTATTTATTCATATATCCTACCAGAACCTAAATCCTTTTTAAAAGGTCAGTTACTATTATTTTCTGATGTTCATGCAGGCATAAACCCTCGCTAGATTAACTTTTAATGTGGAATGTTGCTTGTGCTTGTTGTCACTTGCATCATACTTTTAATATTTGTTTTATGTATATAAAAATTAAAACATATAAAATTCTGCTCTGAAATTATAATGACAGGAGAGGGGCTTTCTAGGTTACAAGGGATGTTTTGATCTACAACAATTAATTAAAATATTGTGTTATAATAATTACAACATAAATGCATTTTAAAATGCCATCTAAACAGTTATAGGATAAAGTATCAGCCAGATTTATTAGCGGATCAACTCAGACATTTATCATTCCAAGGCTGACAACATCAGTTCAAGTTAAGTAGGTAACAATATCTAGACTGTGATATTATTAATGCAAAATGTAAAAAAATAGAATGGCTTCTAATAAAAATGTAATGGAAACATACTTTAAAGAGGCAGTGTTATTAAAAAATTTTAACAAATGCTAACATAATTATTATATAGAAATATATTCCAAATTAAGGAGTATTGTAAATTTGGGATATATTTAAAAAATGTGAATATATCTCACTTTTTTACAATATTATATTTCTGTATATGGGAAGCTTAATATAATAGTGATCATGGTCAATATCAATTTGGGAGCAATGTCAACTTTGATTTGGAAAAGTATGTTTCTGTGTTGGATATTAACTTGTACCGACCTATTATTATTTGATAAAATACCCTTTTCCTTGAAGTATCTTCTAGAGACTTAACTAACAATAATTTAAGAAACTATTATAGAAGAAGGAGGAGAGGGTGATGAAAGAACTTCATCAGCTGATTCTCCGTTCTGTCAATGTAATTATGTACCTGGAAGATGCTTGCTAGGTATCTGGAAGAAACACAGGATGGCTAGTGCTTATATATGATTTAGAGGACATTTTTATTCAACTTACTGTAATTTACCTGCCATTGGATTTATTTGTTTGTTTTTTAGTTTTGCAATTTAAAAAAAAAAAATCCATACTAGGGATGTGTACAAGTAGTTGGAGAATTTGGAGGATATATATACCTAGTTGTGTTATATTAATAATGAGACTGAAGGTAGCTCAAGCCTACGTAAGTGTGTGTGGCAGTTCTCCAATCAGAATATTTTAAATGAGTTAATTAAAAGATGCAACAAAAGTGAAATAATTATTGAAAACATTCTGCAGATTAAGTTTACTTTCAAATATGGAAGACATTATTTTCTGTTAAGAAATTGCAAACATCAGAAACAGCAGTCAATACCTATATCTGGAATATTTTTTTTGATCTATAGACACATTTCTCTAGGGTGCTGAAACTGAACTACTCACTTTAAACCAGTTCTATTGGGATACCTCACTATATGGGGGGCCACTTTATATGACGTGCCGATTTGTTCCTGTGTTTAAGTATCCTACTACTGTGTTTAAGTATCCTACTACTATCATGGACAATATAATTAATTAGTGAATATTAATACAGAGCAAATGAAGAGTAACTTTCTTAAAGTATCACAATCAGCTGGGACAATCTGTTGGCATGGTGTTTTACAACTTTTTCCCATGATTGCTTATCAGAAATAACCACCTTGTTGAAAAGCTGCACACTCTTCTTCAGATGTCATTGTGGAAAGTTTGCTTTCAACTTACAATACAAATTGTGGATTCTGCCTTCTGTACATTATTAATGAAGATTTTAAATAAAATGAAAGATTATTTTAAATGTATTGATTGCTTTTTTTTAACGTTCAAAATATGTTCTATCCACATGGGGGCCAAGTGCTGTATAATTCTATTTTAAGATAATATCGAACATATATAATAATATCTGATTTTTTTGCACTGTTTTAACAATCTTCGCCATTGCCAAAGTAAGAATTTACATAATTACATAGTTACATAGCTGAAAAGAGACTTGCGTCCATCAAGTTCAGCCTTTCTCACATTTGTTTTTTGCTTTTGATCTAAAAAAAGGCAAAAAACTCAGTCTGAAGCACTTCCAATTTTGCAATAAACTAGGAATAAAATCCTTCTTGACTCCAAAATGGCAGTCAGATACCTCCTTGGATCAATAAGCTATTACCCCACTATTTAGAAATGATATCCATGTATATTATGTTTTTATGTATATTATTTGAAAGTTTGCTTTTTCTCCTTGCAATAATTAATGATATTTGTTATTCTGTTAAAATTGAAATAGGTGTTTGTACTGATATTGTTTAACAATTTCCCAAAAATATTATTTCAATTAATTAAAATTATTAATTATAAATTACATGTTTTGACCCATTTCAAACTTCAACCAGCTCACAGCTGAGAGATAAATGTAATCTGAATAAATATCATGTGAATGAAAAAAACTGAAACTGAAAATAAACACAATTTTATGTATCTATAAGAGTAACAATTATTTTCTTTTAGAACAACAGTTTTATACAATGTAGTAGACTTGTAATATTTACCTTAGTACTTCGTTTTATACATTTTCCTAAATAAATGGTTCTGTTACTTAATAATAATATGAAGTGAATTTATCCATGAATTTATAAATAATACTATGTGGCCTAATGTAAGTTTTTAAAATCAAAGGAAAGGCATTGAGAAATTGAAGAAATAATAACAATAATAACAGCAATAACAATACTAATAATAATAATAATAATAAAAAAGATGGTGTGTTGGATTAAACAATTCATTATATACAGAGCATGAATAAACTGGAAATAATTTTGGAAAACACATAAATATATAAAGCAACAGTGACATCAAGGGGCAGGGAAAGAACGATTTGATACAGAGATCCCAAAATAGACAAGGAAAACTGTTTTCAATGATTAAGTGTGAGATCCAAATGATTGAAAATAGGCAAGTGTGTCCTATCTAAAAAGGAATCTTGGACTGATAATCAAGGCTTTCTGTATTCTAATCCACATTTCACTTACATTTAAAGAATAATATAAAGCACAGAAGATAAGCAGGCGCATATCTTTTGAAGGTAAAAGTCCTGTAAGATGACAAATAAGCCTTGTTTATTAGATTTTCATTAAAAGAAAACATAAATAATATATCACACAGAAAAGGATACAACAGCAGTAATGATTTGACTCAAGCTCCCAATAAGGCTAACAAGTTAAAAAGCTAAAAGGCTAAAAAGTTTGAATATGTAACAGCATTACGTATTAAATAAGAATGAATACATAAAAAGGCTGCAGAATATTCTTATATTGTCTGAGTGATATTTTTCCATAGCTTGGCAGATGAATCTTCTCATATATGCTTCACATGACTGTTTAATTCAGATGTTTATTGGCTTTCTCTCTTTCAGAGAATTCATCTCTGAATTAAAATATAAAGTTTTCAATCAAACTGTGTTAAAACACACATTTTACGTGTTAAATGAACACTATAATGTCAGGAACACAAACATGTATTCCTGATCCTATAGAGTTAAAACCACCATTTCGGTGACTTGCCCCCTTTTAGCCTACTTAAAAGTTAATAAAACTTATCTTATTTCCAACCCCATCTGCCGGCGCTGGCAACACTTCTGATTCGCCTCCTTGCTGACATCATCAGAATTTATGATTTCAGCCAATCCCTATGGGATAGTGTTGGATTGGCTGAAATCGGCAAGGAGGTGGGGCCAAGCACTGACTTGGCCAATGAGCACCTTCTCATAGAGATGCATTGAATCAGGGAGGAAAATTCAATGTCTCCATGGTGAGTGTGGAGACACTGAACGGCAGTGCTGCACACTGTGCACACTGTGCAGCACTGCCCATGGAAGCACTTTCAGTGGCCATTTGAGGAGTGGCCGCTAGAGGTGTCCCTAGGCAGCAATGCAAACATTGCCTTTTCTCTGAAAAGGCTGTGTTTACATGAAAATGCCCGCAGGGAATAATTATACTTAAGAACAACTATAGAGATAGTAATGTATTATTTCCTCTTCAAGTTAAATTACAAACCTTTGTATATCACATGATATACAAAACAAAATCTAGAACTATATCAACAGACTCATAATATTCTCTTGAATTTTTTCCGTAAAGATATTAATGCGCATCTATGAATCCCAGAACATATATTAGGAATTGTGATTTATTTATTTTTTTAGTAGTATTGTAATATTGTATTAGGAAAATGCAAACATTACAGGTGAAAACACCTCCAGATGTGAGAATTCCCAGAGTGGAAAAATAATTAAATAAGACCTTTTTTTCATAGAAATTAAAAAAAAAAATAAGTCAGACTTATTTTAAACATAGGATGCTTATTTGGCTCATGCATTTAGGACAAAACAGCAATTTTGGCACACATAGTCATTCATGGATGTTTATCAACAGAAAATGATGTAATTTATTTGCTATTTAATCATATAGGTTAAAATATAAGAGAAATAAAAATATACAAAGCATTGCCACTACATGCAGAAGTGGAAAAACCTACTCAAAAGTGTGCCCTCCAAACACTGTCAAAAATAGTAAGAGAAATGTAATAAGTAGGAATTTCGATCAAATGGAGTGACACCTCCCAAAGTAAAATGAAAAAAGAAAATACAACCATAACAAGGGAACAAGAAACATGGTCTGTGGTATCAATAGGGAACATAGATTAAACATAGTGTAATCCACTCTCTTATAAAGAAAGACACTCAATATAATTGGATGAACTCACAGGAGGATACATATCTGGAACATCATCCTTGGGTGGAAGGTAGGAGATAAGATGGTAGTAACAGATGCTCTTCTGGCCCTTTAAACAAAGCAAGAAAGCCAAATAGTGCAGATGTACATATAAAAATAAACCATTTATTTAGATAGAACCCCTGGTGGACCTGGATTCAGTGATGATAGGGATGTCCCAGTGCTAGTATCCAAATGCTGGAACAGTGAACAGAATAAATACAAACTAAAAACAATAGAAAGTCTCTAAAGTGATTCTATATCTAATGTGTTTCGTCCTGTGAACTTCTTCAGGGTTATCTGTCCTTCCCTTCTAAATCCACATTTAAATATGTTGCCTTGATGTTGTTGTGCCATTCACCTGGTGCTTGTTTTCGTCGCTTTCGTCTCACGCTGGAATGCATACTATTTCCAGGTATCTCAAACATAATATCCGGTTCCTGTCTTTTGCTCATGTGAGTGTTGTGCATTTCAGTTTTCATCCAAATCATCTTTGCAAATAAAGAAGAGGAGAAGGGGGAACTGGATATTACAAAGACGAACTAGGAGACTCTATGATGACCTGGATATATAGAAATGTCTGGTGAATCCTGACTATGAAACAGGGAGAAAAATAAAAAAACAAAACCAATTATAAACATGAATATAAATGTAAAAATCTAATAGAAAAAAATTAAAAACTCTATATATATATGATTTTAAATATATATATATATATATATATATATAAATATTATAGAAAAATGACCTTGAACTCCTAATCGCAGTCACCTGGTGCTCGAATGCACTAAAATGTACACTGGATAGGAAAAATCAACACTCCTAGGGTTTCCACAAACGATAATTTACTTGAAAAGGTGTCACAAATAGACAATGTTTCAGTTCCACAGGGGAACTTTCCTCAGGACAAAGGGCTGTGTTTGTCCTGAGGAAAGATACCATGTGGAACTGAAGCGTTGGCTATTTGTGACACCTTTTCAAGTAAATTATCGTTTTGTGCAAGGTGGAGGTGTTGATTTTTCCTATCCAGTATACATATATACAATATGTACGAGTACTGATACAAATATAAAAAGAACACAAATATAAAAGAACCAACATATAATGATAATAATAATTACCACTCAATGGCATAGGAATAAATTGATATTGTGATCATAATAAAATAATAAAGATATCCATCCAGTAGCATCAGAATAATTGAATTCTGAAACTATAAATATTAGTTAACATTCTTCCAAATTAATAACATACTCTATCTACAATGTGTATAAAAGATAAAGAGGGAGAAAACTATGGGAAAAAGCAGAGACATTTTTGGCTTATTAAATAAGTCCTGCAAGGTCGATATCTAGATTAAGGCCCTGTTTAAGTGTTTTTAGATTATACAGTATCACACAAAAGTGAGTACACCCCTCACATTTTGTAAATATTTTTTATGTCATGTGACAACACTGAAGAAATTATACTCTGCTACAAGTTAAAGTAGTAAGTGTACAGCCTGTATAACAGTGTACATTTGCTGTCCCCTCAAAATAACTCAACACACAGCCATTAATATCTAAACCGTTGCCAACAAAAGTGAGTACACCCCTAAGTGGAAATGTCCAAACTGGGCCCAAAGTGTGAATATTTTGTGTGGTCACCATTATTTTCCAGCACTGCCATAACCCTCATCGACATGGAGTTCACGAGAGCTTCACAAGTTGCCACTGGAGTCCTCTTCCACTCCTCCATGATGACATCATGGAACTGGGACACACCTAACGCTTTATACTTTTCCAACTAACACCACTTCAAAACTAAAAACTTTTATATTTTCATACAATTCTCTCATTATACTTGCATTAAAAATGCCTTGGACATATCTACACATCTGATAGAAAATCTACAACATAACTGGTAATTATAGAACATATACAACATAACTGGTAATTATGCTGGTTTTCTTTAATTAAATTACAATTTTTTTGCTAAAAGCAGGTATATATCTGAATAAATCTTGGACAGATTTCACTTATTAGAAATCATAATTAACTAAGGAATATGTGGTTATAAAAATTCCATTCCTGCAGGTGGAATAAAAATAATGATATATTAATGTTAAATTTTCCAAATGTTAGCATACCATTTTTTTATCCAGAGGTATTGACTTGTTCTGATATAAGATAGTGAATCTTAAGTAGGAAAGTTAAAATTCTGCAAACATAAAATCTGGTTAGAATTATTCCTATTGGATGGTCCTAGGAATGGGGAATGATCTGGTATGAGGATTATTGTAGCTGTAAAAATTGCAAAATAATAGGATATCTTGCCTATGAGGATTGTAGCTAGCAGTGAAAGAGTTAATTCAGTGTGATTTGACAGATAGCCAAAACTTGTATTGCTCTATGCTGTGCTGCTATGAAAAGCTGAGATAAGCCATATTCTGTGTCAAAGTAGTGTCCTGTCATAAATCTTAAACTGTTGACAACTGTTGCATATAACTGTTGCTTTTAGCTGTCTATATTGTGTTAAACCACTGCCATATTGTATACTTATGTTATATCTAAATATTTACTGATTATTGTCACCCATTACATATATTATTATTATTATTATTGTCACAATAAATTATATTTTTATAATTAATTTGTGATTAGTGTGTGAAGTTAAATCTTCTGGTGAAACTTAGGATCTCTCTGGGATTTACGAGAATTAAAATAGTGGGTAATTCTCAGCTTTAAAACAGGGAAACAGTGTCAAGATATCAATTTTGATTTAATAAACATTATTAAATAAATTTTTGATAATTTTTATGAAAATATTATTTTTAATATTTATCACCCCATAAATATCCTCACAATTTGGAGGCACTGCTGAGATAAATTTAGCTTTCTGACATGTCTTTAACTCTTTTTCACCTCTTTCTTACAATGCAACTCTTAATATTCCGTTTTTTTTTTTTTAAAGTAAAATTAATTGCTTAGTGTTATCTGTCATTTGGTGTCTGGTTTTCTTGTGTGAAACTGTAGTTAAGATTACACATATATATCTATTACACATATTCCACTAACGTTAATAATAATATGACATTTCTTCATTGATAATATATCCATGAATATTCTATATTATTAACATAATACTAATTATATATATTTAATATAATAGTAAGTTATTTGAGGATAGTATATATATATATATATATATATATATGTATATATATATATATATATATATATTTGTCTCTGGGTTGTAGCATTTAATCCATCCTGCTGTTAGACATCATGCCTTATCTCTTGTCTTGTTTACATAAGCCACATTCCTTAGTTTAGACTTGAATGAATAGAGTGATAGAGAGAGAAATCTTGTGTCTGTCTTAGCATTCTGTTACAAAATGGAGTCACCTCTGTTCTGAGGGTGACTAGCAGTATACACTTTTAATTTCTATCTTAACACAATATGTCTTCCAGGATAAATATACTGACAATGCACTGAGCAGGCTAGAAACTGAGCAGAAAATCTCTTGCATGGATTACTTTAATTCTCTCCTAGTTGGTCTCCCCAGAAGCCATTCTGCCTTGCTGCAATCAGTAATGAATGCTGCTGCCAGGCTGATCCTCCTCACCCGTCGCTCCTCCCATACCTCATCCCTCTGTCGATCCTTACACTGGCTTTCTGTATCCTATAGGTGTCAATTCAAAATACTAACCCTTACCTATAAAGCTCTAACGAACTCTAGCCCTCTTACATTTCTTCACTGATTTATAGATATGCCCCTTCTCGGTCTCTCTGCTCTTCCGGTGACCGTCTCCTGTCTGCTTCTTGCACCTTTACTGCTAACTTGCAGGACTTCTTGCAGGCGGCTCCCTTCCTTTGGAACAGCCTGCCTACCCCCATCAGACTCTCCTCTAGTCTTCAATTTTATAAAAATAAAAGTCCCTCAGAAATGCTTATGGACTCCCAGAGTAACTTATCTATACCTATCCATATCTGTCTCTTGCTCTTCTAAAGAGCCACACTCCACTCTCTCCTCCAATTATGCTACTTTTCCACCTTGTTTGGTGGCTGTCACCCTTGCTGTCCTGTTGTGTATTTGTACCCCATCTCCTCTAGACTGTAAGCTTGTTTGAGCAGGGCCTTCATCTACCTGTTGTTCCTGTGTCACTGTGTAATTGTCTCATTTGTTGTAAATGTCCCCCCCTTTAGAATATTGTAAAGCACTGTTTAATTAGTTGGCGCAATATAAATACCAATAATAATAATAATTACAAAAAAAATAACTGTCAAAAGACGTGTGTAACAAGGTAATGGAACTTTATAAAGATGGAAAAGGATATAAAGAGATATCCAAAGCCTTGAAAATGGCAGTCAGTAACTGTTCAATCACTTACTAAGAAGTGGAAAATTTGGGGATTTCTTGATACCAAGCCAAGGTCAGTTAGATCAAGAAAGATTTCAGCCATAAGTGCCAGAAGAATTGTTCAGGATACAAAGAAAAACCCACAGGTAACCTCAGGAGAAATACACGATGCTCTGGAAAAAAAAGTGTGGTTGTTTCAAGGAACACAATATGATGATACTTGAAAAAAAAATGAGCTGCATGGTCAAGTTGCCAGAAAGAAACCTTTACTGCACCAGTTCCACATAAAAGCTTTGTTACAATATGCAAGACAACAACTTGACATCACAGCTTCTGGCACATTGTAATTTGGAGTGAGACCAAAACAAGCTTCATGGTTACAACCATAAGCGCTATGTTTGGAAAGGGTCAACAAGGCCTATATTGAAAAGAATACCATCCCCACTGAGAAGCATGGTGGTGGCTCACTGATATTTTGGGTGTGTGTGAGCTATAAAGGCACAGGGAATCTCGTGAAAATTGATGTCAAGATGAATGCAGCATGTTATCAGAAAAAACTGTCAGACAATTCGCATTCTTCTGCACAAAGACTGCGCATGGGATGCTCTTGGATTTTCCAGCATGACAATGACCCTAAGCTTAAGGCCAGGTTGACTGTCCAGTGGTAACAGCAGAAAAAGGTGAAGGTTTTGGAGTGGCCATCACAGTCTCATGACCTTAATATCATCGAGCCACTCTAGGGAGATCTCAAACATGTAGTTCATGCAAAACAACCAAAGATGACCTGGAGGCATTTTGCCAAGATGAATGGGCAGCTATACAACCTGCAAAAATTAGGGGCCTTACAGACAACTATTACAAAAGACTGCACGCTGTCATTGATGCTAAAGGGGGCAATACACAGTATTAAGAACTAAGGGTATGCTGACTTTTAAACAGGGGTTGTTTCATTTTTGATTTGTTGCCATGTTTTGTTTCATGATTGTGCCATTCTGTTATAATTATAAATACACTCACAAAGCAAAGAGCTTCCAATCAGCTCTTAATAAAGGTTTGAAGCGATATAATCCCAGCTTACAGAAATATCTGAAATAGATTTTTCTTAAGTGTTCCACAGTGTAGTAGACATATAGTACTGATGGAAAATAAAGAAAATATACTGCTCTCTGTTTATAGTAATAGCCACTGTGTAAAATTCAAAGGAAATGTACTTACATTTTTTTTTTTATTCTTTATTTTTGTTGTGCAAAAGTTTAACAGATATGCTTATTTTGCCACGATGGCACATTCAGGCATTTCACAAAGTGTAATACTGTGGTATATTTGAGAACTGCACATTTTTAAGTAAATAACAGGTTAGTACAGGTTGTGTCAGTCAATGGTAAGGCAAAAAGCGTGATTGTAACTCGAGTAGTCTGACATTAACCTTGTCTAGTAGGAGAGAGTTATACAACATGCTTAAATATGATTGACTATGCTTAACTATAGTTAAGCTTTTTTTTGTACTGCATCTTTATATTTGTAAATTACTTTTTAACTGAGAGGTCCCTGAGGAAGTTCTGTGTCACAGAACGAAACGCGTAGGACCAGCGACATTTTAATAATAAATTACCATTTTTATACATTGATTCCTGCTCGCTTCTGATTCCTGAGTTCCTAAGGAGTTTGAGGTGGATCTGATTACCAACCCCCCTACCAACTTCATACTGCTATGACAGTGATTTCCCCTTATTCTTTGTATATATCTGATTGATCGGGCATCCAAATGGAAAGGTTGCCAAGAGAAGCTGTCATTAATTTAAGTTTTTATAATTATCATTTTTTCTAACACAGATCATTATATCTGGGTGTTTCTGATACCACGTTAACTACAGTTGACTCTCAAGTTTGGTAGCCACTGGGTATTGAGGCTTCTAATGTGTGATATAAACAGACTGTAAGATGGAGGTTAAGCTAACATTTCCCTCATGGATAAGACAAGCTACTATCAAGGGAGGCTTTTAAAGGTTTTCCTTTCATGGTATCTAAGAAGGGCCAAACATTCCTGGTAATTGCTATGCATGGTATAAGCTGGCAATGAGCATTGGGTAACATGTTAACTTAGCTTGACTGGTGTGTAAACATGGGTAGTTGAGAGACCTAGTAATACCAGGAGGGAGAGAAAAAAAACCAAAGAAATAAAAACAGTAAGGCCAGATATTACAAAATTAGAATGAGAGCATGATTTTCACTTAGGCTAGATGCAGTATTGTACATTTGCATTGTCCTAGAGAAATACTGCAAAGCTTGCATTAGGGGGTTTATCCCTTCTTCCTGGGGCAGCTCAACCAATGCCTAGGGATGGCAGATTGTCCTCCCTGGGAAGCATGAATCCAAGTGCTAGCCCCCCACCCTGAGTCCCAAGGCAGTCTGAGGTACTTGCGTCCCTGGTCTTGTCGCTGTCAGCAAGCTTGTTTTTGTGTCGGGACTGAATGGTGGGCTTTTGGTGAGCCCGCAGGGGAGAGTCCGAGGGTGCGTGTCGTGGGTGCTGGAGTGCCCCTGAAGGAGCTGTAGCCAGGATCGGACCACTGAGAGCCGGGGGCTCCCCTTAGCTTGAGGACGTCAGGCTGGCATCATATCTGAGTGGGCCCTACGCCCGGATGGAGGGAGGGCAGTCCTCGTTGTCGCCAGGCTCCAGGGGGAAGTGTGGGAGGTTAATGGAGTCAGAATGTGTGATCATTTTCCTATTTAGGACTTATTAGGTATTTTTTCTTTTCACCTGTTATTTGAGTTTTTCACATTTTTTGTTTGTACACAGCACACATGATATTTGCAATTGGGCATTAGTGATGTCCCGAACTGTTCGCCGAACGGTTTGCGAACGGTTCGTCGCGGACTAATCATTGAGTAAACTTTGACCCTGTACCTCACAGTCAGCAGACACATTCCAGTCAATCAGCAGCAGACCCTCCCTCCCAGACCCTCCCACCTCATGGACAGCATCCATTGTGAAGCTGCATTCTTAGTGAGCTGTCCAGGAGGTGGAAGGGTCTGGGAGGGAGGGTCTGCTGCTGATTGGCTGGAATGTGTCTGCTGACTGTGAGGTACAGGGTCAAAGTTTACTCAATGATGAGTCCGTGGCAAACCGTTCGTGGCGAACAGTTCGGGACATCACTATTGGGCATTGAGGTACACTTTTCACTAACTTCATGTGTGTTATATAGTAACTACATTTTCTTATAATTTCCTCTGACAGTCTGACATGTTGTGGTTCGGAAATCAAAATTTTGTGTGAGGAAATAATTAACCTGAATTCGTAGAAATTGCAGTTTGTTCTCAAAGTCTAATTATTATAACATGTTGTGATTCAACAGAATTTTTGAGAGACAAATACAACTTGCACATATTCTGAAAGGGAACTATTCTAGAATTGTATATTCAAGAACACACATTGTATAAAATGAAATATTCCACTCAAACTAAAAACCGTTATGCATAATTAAAAAAATAACCAAAGTTTCAACATTTAATTTAAAAAAGAAAACACTTGTGTCAGCTCAGTCTCTGTGCTTTCAGCATTTATCCTTCTTATAATATTTCTACTGAACATATAATTACTTTGCATTTGATTGTGTATAATTTAATAATCTAATGCATTTTATGTTAGTTGATTAAGCTTCAAAGATCTTATGCTATAATCTCATCAAAATAAACACAAAGAAGATACAATGATAACAAATGCATTCCATTATATGAGTGACTTTGAGATCAATTATTCTGAGCATCATTTATATTTAAATCTTTGCTATTTGACTTAGCATAGCAATATATTATGACTAGGACATTGCTCCACCCAATGAAATTCAACTTTGACATGGCTTTTAAAAGGAAGATAGTTGAAAAGAGTTTTTTTCGGGACTGGTCAGGATTACTGTTAAACTGATATCTGCACTGTTCAGTAATAGTCAACTATGGGAAAAATAAGAGACATAAGATTGCTTAAATTGAAAATATATACAAAATATGTTAATTAATGTTTTCAAAATTTTTTAAGAAACCACATTCCTACTTTCCCCACAGTTCCTTTATAACTGCCATCTTTAGGTACCTTTGGGGTTGGATTGTCAGTTATCAGAACCACTGTTAACTATTTTGCAACTGTCTGCTGCTTTGCAAAATTGCCTGATAGAAAAAGAGTATACAAATTTGAAAAGCAATAGACAATTGCAAAAATCGTTTGGTCAAGCAACTGACAATCCAATCAGATTGGGAGAGATTTTAATATACATGAATTTTAAAAAATGAATTTATTTTATTTATTTATTTATCATTCTTAAATAGCAATCTTATCAAGAGCACAAAAATAACATTGGTAATACAAATAGAAGGATTTTTTTAGAAGTAAATAAATAACATCCATTGTGGAAAAAACTGGGATAGCAACAAAAAGTGAGAATCTGATTACAAAGTAAGGTAAGGTGTGACGAGATCAATCTCGCCACATTGCATTGGAGAAGCCTGGTTGCTCGCCTGCTGCCTCTGGACTATGGCCCCCTTTTAAAAGACTTTATTTCGCCTGGAGAAAAGCTGTATTCGTGCTTTTCTGTCAGTTGTTCGGTAGATTCAATCTACCGAACAACCGCACGAATGAATAGACCACCTGGGAGCTGGAGTGTGCCGGCAATTAACCTCCCTGAAGCTGCGGTTAACCGCAGCTTAATTGACGAATGCTGGGTGGCCGCCATTCGTATCCCGAACACAAGGTCGCGGCCATTTTAAACATACGAATGCACAGCGGTGTTCGCCCCTATTTTCATGGAACTAAAATCGGACACAGTTTTGCGTGAACACCGCTGAAGCCGCCGACCTCCCTTCTTGTTCGGTGGAAGTGCACGAACGGCCCGGAATCCCATGGAGCCCATTCGTATGAAACTGACCGTAAAGACTTTGGCTCCATGGCGATTAAACTGTATTCGTGTGGTCTGAGCGCCATTCGCTTAATAACGTGCACTCAGACCTGAGCTATCTGGGGATATGTTACATGTCTGTGTTTTATGTAATAAATGTTACTTTATGTATTTTAAAGTATAATACTGGTTTTGTGTCCCCACATGTGTAGGTTCATATCCACAGAAAGATTATGAATGTGGATGGAAGAGTTGCATGTGGGAGACAGGAAGACTCCTGGGTTGCGACCACATTGCTCGTGATAAAGACTAATGGGAGAATGATACAGTCAGATATGTTAAGCTTTAATGGACAAGTGATGGATTAGGTTACGATGTAATGGGTAAGGCTTCAGTAAAGACGGGTGCTTTTAGAAGACTGCAGAAAGATGATAGAGAGAGGGCAGATTGAATGTGAGGAGTGAGCTAGTTTCCTGTGGTAGGGGGCTAAAAGTGAAAATTAACAGAATTGTGTTGGGGTATAAGTCTGAGGATTGGGTAAGATAGGTGATGTTGAAAGCACAGTGAGGATAATTTTGCGTGTAGCAGGAAATAAGTGAGGTAGGGAGGTCATGGTTATGGATGGATTTGAACATGAGGATAAGACATTTGAAGAGAGACCACTAGCATTTAGCAAGCCAGTTGAGCTTTTGAAGAAGGGGTCAAGAATTAGCATTACAGGGAAGGAGTAGGCCGCTTTTTAAATTAGTAAACGTAATGGAGTGTTGTAGAAAGACCAAATAGAAGGGAGTTACAGTAATCAAGCCTTTTGAAGATGAGAGAGTGAGTAAGGGGTTTTACAAAAGAGAAGGTTAGTAACAGGGGAAATTAGTAGGTTTTTCAAAGAGAAATGAGGAGTCAAAAATAACCAGGAGCTGCAGGTATTAGGGAAATAGTGAGATGGGGAAAGTGGAGAGTGGATTGTGGAATATGAGGTGAAGGGGATGGTGAAAAGAAGAAGAGTATGTCAGTTTTGGCTGGGTTTATTTAACATTAATGTGATGACATGCATTGGGCAATGTGAAAGAAGATGGAAAAATGCAGGAGGAAAAATCAGGTGTAAAACAAAGAAAGAGAAGATGATTTGAATGTCAATTGCAAAGTAATGGACATTGAAGGCATTTAAGGAAATGAGTTCAGGCAGAGGGACTCCATGATGAGAGAAAAGGATAAGTCTGAGGACTGAACCCTACAGGATATCTAATAGAAGAGGAATTAGTGGAGTGGTTGTATTGTTGAAGGAATCTTGATAGGATTAATCAGATAGGTAGGATGAGAGCTAGGTTGACAAGCAGTACCAGTTATACCAAGGTCAGCCAAAGTGAGGAGAATAGTTGGATGGTCAACACTGTGAAAAGCAGCAGATAAATTAAGAATGTTGAGGATGGATGAGACTTGAGAGTATTGTGGTAAGCAAGTTATGGACAGAGAGGGCACTGTTTCAATCATGGGACTCCCTGGAAGCCATGTTGGGTGGCTGGGAGGATAGAATGGGAGCAAATGAAGGTGAACAGCTGATTGTAGATGACATGATCAAGAAATAAGGGAGAAAGGAGAAAATTCTAAAGCTTGTAGGAAAAGGAGGATTTAGGGAGGATTTTTTTTAGAAGTAAATAAATAACATCCATTGTGGAAAAAACTGGGATAGCAACAAAAAGTGAGAATCTGATTACAAAGTAAGGTAAGGTGTGACGAGATCAATCTCGCCACATTGCATTAGAGAAGCCTGGTTGCTCGCCTGCTGCCTCTGGACTATGGCCCCCTTTTAAAAGACTTTATTTCGCCTGGAGAAAAGCTGTATTCATGCTTTTCTGCCAGTTGTTCGGTAGATTCAATCTACCGAACAACCGCACGAATGAATAGACCACCTGGGAGCTGGAGTGTGCCGGCAATTAACCTCCCTGAAGCTGCGGTTAACCGCAGCTTAATTGATGAATGCTGGGTGGCCGCCATTCATATCCCGAACACGAGGTCGTGGCCATTTTAAACATACGAATGCACAGCGGTGTTCGCCCCTATTTTCATGGAACTAAAATCGGACACAGTTTTGCGCGAACACCGCTGAAGCCGCCGACCTCCCTTCTTGTTCGGTGGAAGTGCACAAACGGCCCGGTGTTCGGTAGTTTTGGTTGAATGTGTTATACCCAAGATAGGAATCCCATGGAGCCCATTCGTATGAAACTGACCGTAAAGACTTTGGCTCCATGGCGATTAAACTGTATTCGTGTGGTCTGAGCGCCATTCGCTTAATAATGTGCACTCAGACCTGAGCTATCTGGGGATATGTTACATGTCTGTGTTTTATGTAATAAATGTTACTTTATGTATTTTAAAGTATAATACTGGTTTTGTATCCCCACATGTGTAATGGAGTTTTGCCTTTGTCTTGGGAGATAATTTAATTACTTCTCAATTATCTCCCAGGGCAGAGGGGAGGAAGCCAGGATGCATTGTGGGAATATACTGTGACTGTGTGTCCTATTTGTCTACTTGTCTGTCCCTTGTCACAGTCTCCCATTTGGTCCCCTAGGGGAGTGTCCACCAGGTGGGAGACCTGCATAAAACCCGGGCAGGTAGCCCTCATTAAACAGACCACTGCTTAACCCTCAACACAGAGCCTTGTCTCGTTCTTGGGGGGATTCACTGTATGCTGTTAGAGACTGATTGCCAGGAGTGTAAGCTGATTGTCTGCTTTTCCTGTTCGTCTGCTAGCAGCCATTTGGGAGGTTCCAGTTCGGGAGTTGGAGTGCTATTTTGTATCCAGTTCGGGAGTTTGGTGTTCTGCAGTAGCTGTGCCTGTATCTCTGGAAAGGGGGCCGATCGCCTAAACGGTTTTTACCCCTTGTGTGCAAAACGGTCCGTTACAATTGGTGGCAAGCGGCGGGATCGTTCCCACAGACTACAGGACAGCTACAGGCAACACCATTCCGTGGATTTACAATTTGAGGGCAACGCATGTCTGAGTACAGCGACCCTGACAGCAACAGAATGGAACCAGCAGTGGCATACGAGGAGGAGGACCAGGATGGCCGGGATGCATTAAGGAAAGGCATCTGGTACCAGGCCCTGGATAATGTACAATACCAGCGGGGCAAGAGTCTCCCCAGTGAAGAGCAGCAGTTGCAGAAGCAAGTGGCCCTGTGGATGTCCTTCCTGGGAGAGCAGCCCCTGGATGAATGGGTGAAGGAATTGGAGCACCGGGTATGGCAGGAGATTTGGCTAGAAGATGCCTACCAGGCGCTCTGGTGGTATGGGGCACAGTACCTGCCCTGGACAGCCGAGCATGACAAGCCAGAGGGAGAGGAGTTTGATGGTCCTGGCTTGTTATGGGAGGCTTTTTCAGAGCCTGAATTTGGGAGCCCTACACAAGCCCGGTTCAGTGATCTCTTGGAGTGGAGGGAGAGCAGGTATGACTGGGACGACACTCACGACATTGAGCAAGACCTGGCTCACCTAGCAACCCTGGAGTGGGAACTGGAGCAGGACTACCGAGATCTCTTCCACTCCATTGAGAAGATTCAGCAGGACAGCAAGGTGACAGATCCAGTTCCAGACCCATTCAGCTGGGAAGACATTGTTGATATTGTCTGGGAAGAACCCCAGGTGGCCGGTAGAGATGGGACCGAGGTCTCTCCACCGGTCCTGCAGGGAATTGGGAGTCCAGTCTCCATTCCCCAGCGGCCGTGTGATTTATTGGGAATTGGGAGCCCAGTCTCCATTCCCCAGCGGCAGTGTAAAGTGCAGGGAGAGGAGAGCAGCGTCCTCCCTCCCCAGCGGCAGGCTGAGTTACAGGGGGCAGAGGTAGTTGTTCCTGCCCTCCAGCAGCAGAGTGATATGCCGGGAAGGCAGTGTAAAGTGCAGGGAGAGGAGAGCAGCGTCCTCCCTCCCCAGCGGCAGGCTGAGTTACAGGGGGCAGAGGTAGTTGTTCCTGCCCCCCAGCAGCAGAGTGATATGCCGGGAAGGCAGTGTGAAGTACAGGGAGAGGAGAGCAGTGTCCTCCCTCCCCAGCGACAGGCTGAGTTACAGGGGGCAGAGGTAGTTGTTCCTGCCCCCCAGCAGCCAAGTGATATGCCGGGAAGGCAGTGTGAAGTCCAGGGAGAGGAGAGCAGTGTCCTCCCTCCCCAGCGGCAGTGTTATTTGTTGGGAATTGGGAGCCCAGTCTCCAGTCCCCAGCGGCAGAGTATCCAGCAGGGAATAGAGAGCCCAGTCTCCTTTCCCCAGCAGCAGGACTCTGTATTGGGAGCGGAGACAGTCGGTCTCCCTCTACAGAGGATGAAAGTATGTATGGAAGAGGAGCTTGCTACCACCTCTCCCCAGCGGCGGATCATTAATGGGCAGGGAATAGAGAGCGCAGTCTCCTTTCCCCAGCGGCAGAGTGTTCTATCGGGAGAGGAGCCTGTTACCCCCTCTCCCCAGCGACAGCTTAGAGTATCCAAAGGGGAGACAGTCGGTCTCTCCCTCCAGCAGCAGAGCTGTGAAACCAAAGGGGAGACAGTCGGTCTCCAGCAGCAGGACTGTGTATCTAAAGGGGAGACAGTCGGTCTCCCCCTCCAACAACCAGGCTTCAACCAGGCTACCCTCCCAGTAGCGCTGGCAACAGGGCAGAGTGACGCTGGTCTCTGCCCACGCAGCACCCCACCAAGTCAGCGTACCCGTACCCAGCACAGCCGTGGTGAGGCACCTGGACATGGACAAGCTTCTCCTCTACCCAGGTGCAGTAACTATTTATTGTGGGTGGGCTGTGCTGTTGATTGTGTTTTGTGGGTGGGCTGCTGGACTAACAAGGGCACTGACTGGCAGGAGGTCAGATACCCTGTTAGTCTGTTTGGAAAAGGGGAGAGATGTGACGAGATCAATCTCGCCACATTGCATTGGAGAAGCCTGGTTGCTCACCTGCTGCCTCTGGACTATGGCCCCCTTTTAAAAGACTTTATTTCGCCTGGAGAAAAGCTGTATTCGTGCTTTTCTGCCAGTTGTTCGGTAGATTCAATCTACCGAACAACCGCACGAATGAATAGACCACCTGGGAGCTGGAGTGTGCCGGCAATTAACCTCCCTGAAGCTGTGGTTAACCGCAGCTTAATTGACGAATGCTGGGTGGCCGCCATTCGTATCCCGAACACGAGGTCGCGGCCATTTTAAACATACGAATGCACAGCGGTGTTCGCCCCTATTTTCATGGAACTAAAATCGGACACAGTTTTGCGCGAACACCGCTGAAGCCGCCGACCTCCCTTCTTGTTCGGTGGAAGTGCACGAACGGCCCGGTGTTCGGTAGTTTTGGTTGAATGTGTTATACCCCAGATAGGAATCCCATGGAGCCCATTCGTATGAAACTGACCGTAAAGACTTTGGCTCCATGGCGATTAAACTGTATTCGTGTGGTCTGATAGCAGCTATTTGGGAGGTTCCAGTTCAGGAGTTGGAGTGGTATTTTGTATCCAGTTCGGAAGTTTGGTGTTCTGCAGTAGCTGTGCCTGTATCTCTGGAAAGGGGGCCGATCGCCTAAACGGTTTTTACCCCTTTTGTGCAAAACGGTCCGTTACATAAGGCATGGTAGAATGATTGGGAGGATATATAATATATTATAACATAGAGATATTAAAACAGTTTAGTGTCAGTTCTCCTTTAATGTATCACCAAAGATCCAATGAGATTGACTGGACTAGTTCTTTTAGTTTAGAGGGTTAATTAAAAACAAAGGGAAAAATTAACTGAAAAGCAAATAAAACCCCCATTTTACTCTAAGGCAGGTTTGAAACCTTCCTATGCCCATGTGGCAGATGGGGTCATGTCTATTAAATGGTTAAAAGTAACGACTCGGGATCCGTTGCTGCCCAATCACTAGAAAAGGTCCTTTCCATGGGGATGGCATCTGTGAAAAAGCATTAGGGACATAGTCGCCAGTTTTAACAGAGCCTATTCGCTAGTTTTAAAAGTTTAGTAGACATACCCCATCTTACAGCTTTTTTTTTTTTTTTCTGAGTGTGGCTGCTGGTTAGTAAGTGCTGGCTAGCTGCCATATAATTAACCCTCATGCAGTGGAGGGCTTTTTAACTATTTGCCTGCTGGCTGCCAGTGCTGCCAGTTTGCATGTTGTACTGCGAGTGAACGACAGTACTATTAGAAAACAAGTGAATAATAATTTGTGAACGTACATCCTACCAGATGCATTTGATCCCAAATTTTATAAAATGGTGCTTTGTAATTATTCTGAATCCTATACTTTGTATAGGATTCAGAAGCTGATTTTAATCCTGACATCAAATCCACGTGGGTGATTGCTGCAGACTGCCCGGGATGACCAAATTCCAACCGCATTTGGCTATAGTAAATATGAGAATTGCCAATGCTGTTGCAATTCCAAAATTAGTTTAGTCAATAACCCCGACAGTGTGTTTAACAATAAATGATTACCGAAGGTGATTTACCCCTGTTATATAGTATAACCTTCAATGGGTTTATTTATAAAAACAATAGCACTTATTTACAAAAACAATAGCACTGGGAAATTAACTATCAACACTGCAACTTTCATTTTTCTTTGTCAATTCCTCATCCAGATATTTTGATAATTGTTTTGTAAACATAATAACTTAGCACCACTCACTGCTTAGCAAATACATCCCAATTATTTTTTCAATGCTTTAACATATGATAGTGTAATATATAATATATTATAGAATTACAAAGCATTGTACAATATCCATTTTACATCAAACAATTCTTTAGGTATACCTTTTGATCTTAAAAGCATGTTTCTGTCTCCACTGCAATTGAAATATTATACAAAGTTGTAGTCATGTGTGACTAATTTGTTTCATGGTCTACAGACACATGAATTAGATGGCCCTTCCCCCCCAAAAAAAAATCTATTAACATAATTTTTAGGCTAATAGGATTTAACAGCACATTGTATTCTTCTCTAGAAATCAAAATAATGCTCAAAATATATAGATTCCTAAGGCAATAAAGGAAAAAGATAAAATGTCACGCAGCACTGCAACGTGCTTAAATATTTTTACTCAAATGATATTTAAAAAAGAAAAAAGAAAATATTGATACATATTCTCAACATATAAACAAATAGTTGAGAAATATTCATTGCTTTGTCCAAGTATTACATTTGCAGCTTCATTATTATAAATCCAGATTACATTCTATTACACATCTATCTTTTTCCCTGTGGAGTAAGTTACATGCTACTAGTATCTATTAAATTCTATTTGTAAAGCACGTAGAAATTCAGCAGCACTGCTAGAGTATAATAAAAACAATATGGCAGACAGAAATGACCAGTACAGTAGGTTCACTTAAAACAAGAGTTCAAGGCTGGCTCGGACAAGAGTTCTTGGATGGCTAATTTCATTTCTGTGCATATTTTGAGCATGTACACTAAATAGTTAATTACAAATGCTCAGCTGATGTTCTAATCCTGTAAATGGGTGATAGGACCAGTATCTGACTTGTAATTATTGCTCCATTACATGGGAATGGCTCCAGGGTTCTTCTAGCATCATAACCACTACAGAAGGCTGAAGTTGTTATAAAGCTTGGAGTATTCCATTAAATAGTTGCCTTAATAACGGCATCCCCCCCAAGCAAATGGAAAGGGGGGAACATGACTGCTGCCACAGGGTGGTTACATGAGTAGATTTCTGTTCAAGAATACAAAATATCATAGAAATGGACAACCTCATCTCACAAATCCATGACACACCCAAACAGTTTCACAAAATACGGGACCCTTGGCTGTAGGGAGACACAACTCTACCGTGGTAAAGTTTTTTTGTTTTTTTTTGTCACACAGTTTTTTGTCACATAAACTGTGTGACAGAAATGCAATAATGGACTGATACGCTGCCTCTAGCTGTAAGAAGTCTATTGATTTTTTGGGTGAAAAACCAACAGATGTCAACAGAACAAAAGAATAATGTCTGTACACAGGTGTAAAGGCCATACACAGTATGCATTATTAGTACCTAATAACACTTTCACTGATACCATCATCACTATATTATTTGCTGCTCTAATATATTCATATTTGTGTTTAGCAATGTATCATGGGTAAAACAGTACTCCGCATGTATAGGTTTTATGGGGTTTTGGAACATTACAGGATCAAATATAAGGCTTGCCCATTTCAATTAAGACATTAAGGGGTTAAAAAAGTTGATAAACCTGCGTCTGGAGTACATTGATCAGATGATATTTCTCGAGCAGCCAACCCATTTATTGGGTTTGGCTGCTAGAATTTCAGCTGGTATTAAAATGCATTTGAACAAAAAAAAATATTGGCCAAAATCAGCAGATATAGTGAACATTTCCATCACATAAAATGAAATTGAGACCAAAGTGTTTGTGTTGTCTTTGCTTATTCTTTTGTACACATCTCACTCGTTAAGCACTAAAGGGATGTTCAGTCTCTTTACTATTAATGCCAGAACTTGAGTTCAACAGTTTTTTAGTAGAAATGTAAGCCCTCTTCAACTGTACAGCTGCTAAGCTTAAAAGTAATCCACGCTTGATCCCCTGACTGTTGACAATGATTTATATTACTTTTCACTATAGTGGATTGGTAACCTTTTCATTATTTTTACATGTAAGAAAATATTGTAATGAAATGTAAGCACACTAAATATAACTGCTTTTAAAATACACAGAGAGCTCAAGACAATCAGTTTTCACATTATCTCTCAGAGACATTTAGAGAGTTGGAGAGTTACAGAGGCTGGATGATAAGGAGAAAAAGCTAAGAACAGAAAAAAAGAGAACATTTATTTGAGATAAACACTTGTCTATGAGTGACCAATTGGCTTTTACATAGATAACACATTAATCAACACTATAATGTTATTTATGTTTTTCGTTTGGTTCTGACGTACCCTTTTTTCTGCAGTTGATGAACATCCAATATCTACACAGTATCCTTTGAGAAATATGTCCAACACAGAACACCATGTCCAATCTTTTAAATCAGTCTTTGATGATTTTATGTTTTATTACTCCTGTTTATATATTGAACATTTCAAAGACATCCACATACCTTTGGCAAAAACGTACCCTTTAGTTTACTTATTTTACCATCCCCTATGCATACCTGCAAACCTGCATTCTGTTATATGGAAATAATGAATAATTTAAAATTCAAATGATTTCCTGCACTTTGATCACCAAGTTTCCTTTAATAGGTTACCATGTTTAAACATGTCAAAACTAAAATTGTTTCCTAGTATACAAAGTTGAGCATTTAATGGATAAGGAATAAAATTATGAAACCATACATAGAATATATTTTAGAATTTGAGTTTTTTCCTTTTAGGACATTGTGAATAATAACCATACAAATTACAAACACGTCCTCATATCACTCAAATGTTGCACTTAATAACAATAGATGTATTAGCAAAATTTTCATTTGCACCCGTTTTGCCTTAATTTGATGTATATTAAATATTTTTTTTAAATTCTTTTCACACCATTCTTTTGATTAAATTTCATTTTCTTATTTTTGTTTCAATTAAAGTATGTTAATAAGGAGCAAAAGTGTTGGTTTCAAACTCTTTGAATATATAAGTACTAGTATTCCATATCAATTTATGGTTGCAATTATTACTCGAAAATGAGGTAGTTAACATATGTTCTTTAATTGTTGAATCTTATCAATTCATTTTCTATTCAATTAAAACTCATGTCACCAATGTCATCTACATGGATTCAAGGACTTCTGAAATAGAGAACAATAGAAAAAAGAATATATATATAATTTTTGTCCTTTTTGATATCTGCATACCAAAGTGCAAATATTCTCAATGTTTATTGAGAATCCTTTTATGTATTCCTTTGTGCTTCTTTTTATCTTCTTGCTATAAAAAGTGTTCTCTGTCCTTTGGGAATCGGGCTTAATCAGTTTTTATTTCCATGTGAAATTCTGTTCATGACAAAAGAGTTTTTATGTTTGCTCACATTTGGAAAAGCAAATGCAATTCACGTAATAGAAGACGAAAATCAGCTCCGAAACAAGTGCTGTTTAAATATAAATGGATAAAATAACTTCAGCTTTAAAATGTAAATATAGGGGGGGGGGAAAGGGGAGGAAAAGCAAATAATTAAAAAAGTGAATTGAAATATAATAACACAAATGATTAGACAAAACGAGTTCTAATATGTTGTATTTTCCTGCTGAGGTTTAACAAATAAAAACATGCAGCACTCTTACGTGTTTATCACTGTAAAAATGACTTTTGTGAACGATCAGCCCAGTAGTTAGAAAGAATGCAGTCATACAGATGTAATAATAAAAGCAAAGCACTGGGGAGATACAACACCTGCAGTATCAGACTATTATTTTTTTAAATCTATGAATAGTACAACAGGACATGTATTAGGTTGACGCCATCATTCAGAAAAGTTAGGAAGAGTTAGGTTAGCTGAAAGTAGGTGTGCAAATGTAATATATGCTTTCTAGAGAGATTCATAGCTAAAGTATAGATTGAAAGATGTAAAAAAGGGAACAGAAATATCAATAAAGATGATCAAAGCAGAGAATCTCATTATTAAAATAAATATGTGAGCTTGTAGACCCTATTTCATACTTAAAAATAAAGCATGTATTACTTTACTGTTTAAAAATAGAAAGTACAGATGTTGTAACCTTATAACTCCTAAAATATAATGTTTATCATGGGAAAATTCCTTTATTGAAGCAGAGTGTAAAGAACATCTCTACTAAACTATCATTTGGACTGGGATATTGTGATGAACAGAACCTCACTTCGGGCTTTTTGTGAAGCCTACTCGCCAGCCTCCTGCCTCAGGACTACGGCCCATGTGTTAGGCTTTGGTTCAGGACTATGAAAAGGCTTTGTTCATTTTCCCTTGTCTGGGTCCGTGTATGGGGCTTACCGAATGGATTAGGAGCATTGTGTTTGTATACCGAACAAACTACCGAACAGTTGGATCACCAGCAAGTGGAGTGTGCAGCTCATTAACCTTTCTGACTTGTGCTTAACCGCAACTTAATCGGTGATCGGCTGGGTGGTCATCGTTCGTATGGCCGAACACGTGGCGGCGGCCATCATAGTCACGAACACATACAGCGGTGTTTGGTCATCGAGTGCATGGAACTATAATCGGACACTCAACGGCGCGAACACCACTGTGACTTCCACCTCCAGTTATGTTCGGTTGAATTCATACAAACTGAATGGCGTTCGGTGGGAGCATACTCCTGAACAAGATACACTGGGTGAGCATACGCACGTACAGTCCATTCGTTAGTTTTAGTGTGTTTTGTACTCCCAAAAGAGACTGACCGCACAGCCTGATTTAATTGAACTTTTTTGGGCATGAGCCTCGTGTGCTTTTTGGATATGTTGATCCCCCAGATCGGGGCTATGAGGGGATGTGGAGTTTCCATGTGTTTTAGGGGTACTTTTGGGAGGTTGTTAAAATGTGTGTTTTCTGTGCCTGGAGATAATAGTTTAGTAGAGTTCCTGACTCAATTATCTCCAGGCACAGAGGAGGGATTATCTTGTTTTATGTGGGCGTGTCCTGGACCTGAGAGCCAATGTAATCATATGTATGTTTTTACTGTAGTCTACTCTCAGGTCCAGTGGGGAGTGCCCCTTGCATGGGGACCTGCATATAAGGCCAATTGTAGCTGCCAATAAATGAGTTCCTGCCTACCCTCAACATAGAATCTCATCTCATGTGTGAGGGGAACAGCTGTATCTGCTCTGGGGATTGCTATATCACGATACTCCCCTGGGTTATAATCACTTGCTCTTGTAAGAGCACCCTACTCTGCTCTCTGGCTTAGGAGAGGTCTACCCACTGAAGCTGGATCCTGGTCTTGGGTCCAGGGTGGGTTGAGGACAGCGAGACCCCAACCAAGCTGTAACACTGGAAGTGGGGACTGTGGTGCTGATGGTGTCTGGTGGAGTGCTTAGAAGTATTCAGAGGTACTTGGAAGCAGCAATTGCCAGAGGCACCTGGTTGGTATATTGGTCTATATTGGTGATTTTTTTGTCACATAAACTTAGGTAGGCTGGGAGCTTTTTTTTAATGGATTTAAATATACATGTTTCTACAATGGCAATAAAAACTGTATGTGACCTGATTGGTGTCCAAACTTGATGTTATTTTTCTTAACTAACCATGGCAACCACAACTAGCCAATAAAAACAAAAACAGCCTGAGCATGTTTAGTTCACCCTATCATTGGCCTTGGCAGAATATGCTACCATTAAAACAAGATTTTGTTCCAAGATACATATCTATTCAACTTTTGAGGTGAATTACAGCTATCAATATTGAACAATTTTAAATTGTATATTATGTCTGACTTTTACTTTAATGTTCTTGCTTTTTAAGATGGTTTAATAATGTGCTTTGATATATGCTTTAGTGTTTAATTATAATTCTTTATAGGTAAAATGCTAATTTTGCTATAGGATATAGTTAGCTGTTGTGAACATCTCTGCACTAGGAAAGAGGTGAGTGCTAAAAATTAAAACAAATAACTCTTAGGGAGAAAGGTTAACTCAGCGGGGGGGGGGACATTATAATAGAATAATTAAATAAAAAAGTTTAAGTTATAATTAAATATATATTATACTTTTATTTTAATAAGAAAACTATCAAATCAATATTCTTGATATTATTATTATTTATATATTTTTTAATTTTGTAATGCTTTGCCCACAAGCCCTTTATGCAGCCAGTGGGCATGTACAGCAGATTTTTGTAGGCTCGCCTGTAAAAATCAGATGGAATTATTTAGCAAATTTCCTTCTGACAGATTTGATCAGAGTGAATTCAACTGAAATTTAGCATTTTATAAATTTGCAAATCCTATAATTCATTGGACAGTTCATTGGATTTGCATGTGATAATTACTGCTTTTTAAGGCAGAAACTGAATGATACTAAATGTGATATGCTCATTAAACTGAAATGAAAGAATTTCAAACTTATTTCAAACCTATTTACTTTTAAAGGATATAAAAATGGCACATTTGGTTACAATTTTATGTTAACCTGATTTTACAGATATGGAATAAATTCAGTCCTTAGCAAAAAATTCTGACAAATACCATAATATATGATTAACTGTCCAACCTACTAGCCTTTAAGTTCACTTATTTTTTACTTAAAGGAACACTCCAAATACCATAACTTATGCAGCCCACTCTAGTGGTTATGGTGCCTGTAGTGTGCTGGCACTGTCCCAGGTTAAGCAATCAAACCATTTACAGGGCAGGGCTTAGCTCAGTGCTTCCCAAACTGTGTGCCGCCGTGCCCTGGGGCTCTGCGACAGGCACACAGGAGTGCCGCGGAATGTTTCCCCGGTACTATGATTATAGCACTGGGGAAACATAACTGTTGAATAGGGACCCTGTCGAGTGCTGTGGTCCTTTAAGACTGCGACCGGGCCCCTGTAATATCGGCTGACTGGGAGCTAGAAGCTGGAAGCTACAGCTTGTCCTCCCAGCATCATGCAGGTAGACAGCGTGGGAGGGAGAAAATCACTCCAGGAGCTGCTCCAGACCCCTCACTTCCACCAGCAGCAGGACTCCAAGCCACCCTCCTGGACACATAAGGTAAGCTAACAGGAGGGTGGCTGGAGATATAAAAAAGTATCATATATGTGTGTGTATATGTATGAGAGTGAGTGTGTAAATGTGTATGAGTATGTATGTGTATGACTGTGTGTGTATGAGTATGTGTATGTTTATGAGTGTGAGTGTATGTATGAGTGTGAGGTAGAGAGGGGATAATATGTGCAGACAATAAGACAGACCAAGAGTAATTGACCAAAGCAAAAATGGTGCATGTCTTATTTACAGATTTGGAGTTTTCCTAGTAGTACACAGATGTGTGTATGAGTGTGTGTATGAGTGTGATAGTGTGTATGAGTGTGTGTGTGTGTGTGTGTGTGTATGAGTGTGTGCATGTGTATGTGTATGAGTGTGTGTATGTGTATAAGTATGTGTATTAGTGTGTGTATGTATGTGTATGAGTGTTAGTGTGTGTATGTGTATGAGTGTGTATGTGTGTGTATGTGTATGAGTGTGTATGTGTGTGTATGAGTGTGTGTGTGTGTGTGAGAGTGTGTGTGTATGAGCGTGAGTATGAGTGTGTGTATGTGTATAAGTGTGTGTGTGTTTGAGTGTGTGTGTGTGTGTGTGTGTCAGGGTGTTTGTGAGGGTATGTGTCAGGGTGTGCATCTCTGTGTGTATATATATGTCAGTGTGCTTCTGTGTCAGTGTGTGTGTCTGTGTGTGTGCACACATCTGTATGTGCATCTGTGTGTCATGGTGTGTGTTTTTATGTCTGTGTGTGTGTTTTTATGTCAGTGTGTGTATCTGTGTCATGGTGTGTGCATGTATTAATGTTTGTGTGTGTCAGGGTGCATGTATGTACATGTTGGTGTGTATCTATGTGTGTGTGTTGGTATCTATATGAATTTGTGTGTTAATGTGCATTGTTTTTTGCAAAGATCTCTCAGCAAATGGGACAGCCCTTCTGGCTCCACGGGAAAAGGCTACCAAAACGGAAAACCCTAGGTATGTTGCTAAAATGTTCAAATATCTTTTGACTAGCGGCCAGGGAGGTGCATTGCAGTCCTGACACCATAATAACTACAGCAAGCTTTAGTATCTATAGTGCCTTAAGTGTTCCTTTAAATCAGTATTATTATTACATTATAATATTACTTCTGGGACTTTATTAGCATAATGGACTGCACAATAAGAGCACTGGAAGATATTGTGTGTACATTATCAATCTACTGGTTCATCACAGCTTCAGATGGAAACATTATCTGAAAATATCTAAAATAATTTTAGATAAGTTTAATGGTGGAGATAAAAGAACCAACAAGAGTCAAGATACCAGTAGCTATGGTGTACTAATTGGAACTTTGGACTATATGCGGGCATTCCGGATCAATTTAATTTGTATTTATTCATTGAACTTGTTTGAACTGTCGTTAATGGTTCCATTATATTGTGAGATTATAAGTATAGCATACTGCCATTACACATTGGAACTGCACAGATACACATAGAGCAGGGGTGGGCAATCTGTGGCCCTCCAGATGTTTTGGACAACATCTCCCTTGATGCTTTGCTATCATTATGTCCCTAAGAGCATTATGGGAGATGTAGTCTAAAACATCTGAAGGGCTGCAGATTGCCCACCCCTTCAATGCAACATATTAATTTAATAAGATAATTATTACAATAACATATGGAAATATAATAATAATTAAAATAACAATAAAAATAATGTTTCTTAAAGAATTAAAAACACACTGATAAAATAAATAGTTTCTTGTGCAGAGAGAACTTGCTGGCATTTCGGATCTGGACTGCCCGTATGGGTGGGACCAGTCTGATATGCTTCAGATATGTTCTCTCTGTAATGGCACAAGATGAGCAAAAATCAGCTTGAGAACTGAGCGGGGACCGACCGAAGGGCAGGCTATTTCAGCTGCTGCCCGTTCTCAGTATTCTCTTGCGACCCATTTTTGACTCTCCACAATTTTAAAGGGATAATCCAGACGTGGACCCCTTGCTCACGGTGCCTAGGGAGATATCAGCTATGCCTCACTGATGATGCCTAACAAGGCTGAAACGATCGTCTGGGGTTGCTGTATCTCTCGTGCAGAGAGAACTTGCTGGCATTTCGGATCTGGACTGCCCGTATGGGTGGGACCAGTCTGATATGCTTCAGATATGTTCTCTCTGTAATGGCAAGATGAGCAAAAATCAGCTTGAGAACTGAGCGGGGACCGACCGAAGGGCAGGCTATTTCAGCTGCTGCCCGTTCTCAGTATTCTCTTGCGACCCATTTTTGACTCTATTAATACGTGCCAAAACAGCTTAACTCAATACAAAACTAATGAGATATTTTAGATTTTCCTCCTCACTAAGAAACTCAAGTTACAACCCTTCTTTATAGCATACATGATGCATACAAGGAGAATAGATGACTGAGCCATTTTTCTATAACACAGAAGGATTGCTTAAACCCTAAATGAATTCACTACAACATAAAAACTACACTAAATAATAGCAATTTCTTATTGCACCAAAGCCCAGGCTTGATAATATTCTTTATGAATGTAACACATTTTTTGCCAAGCTCAGCTTGGCAGTAAAATGTGTAAAAAAATATAAGTTTAGCACACTCTCACAGGACACTCACTCTGTCAACAATCATATATTTCACAAAAATTAGGACGAAATCATCTAACTAAGCAAGTTGAAGGTTACCCACTCTGGGATATGCACTCTTTCATATTTTGCACAAAACTGTGAAGAGGACTTGATATAAGATGATTGTTGCTGTGATATGGCTCCTATTACTTTATTGAGCAGTTCTACTTATCCTGTAAGGAGCAGAACTGAAGATAATGTGTAAAGAGTGTTTTAGAAGTAAACTGTATATCCCATGTGCCTCTGCTGCTTGAAGGCAAGAAGAGCTGTGGATTCAGCCCCACTATTCCAATATATTGATTCAAACCCCTCCCAAACCCATCCTATATCAAACCCAAGTCCAAGCCTTAAATCTAACATGTTCTATGCAAGTTTGTTTAATGAATTTAGAGTATTATATAAACCTATGTGTGTAAAATTTATACTTGCTTTATAAACTCTACACCCAAACCACACCATGCTATATAAACTGTACATGCAAAGAATTCATCCCAAACTTGTAGTATTAATGCATTAAACCTATAAGCAAGAAATAAAAATACCTGCCCAGTGTGCTTTACAATTAACTTAAAATTAGAAGCTTTAAAGTGTCTCCATTACAAATTAGGTAATTACAAGGATCGCCAAACTCAGTTTCAGAGCTTTTTGCCCTGGTCAGCTCCCCCAGCAATGCCCTTTCCCTCCTGGATAGAGATGTATAAGATAACAAATAGCTTCTACAGACTAGGATGAGAGGCTGCTAAATTGGTAGAGCCTCTTCCACATCAGAAAAGGATTTCCTAGCTTCAGAGTCTGTTCAAGTCTTACAATTTTAGGATATTTGGATGTGAGATTTCTTTGTATCACTATTTCACTTTTTGCTTATTTTTATTAAGTTCCTGCCTATTATGCCCCTTTAAGAATTTTGGAAAGTTGTATTTTGCAGGAAAGCCCTGCACCTTATCTTTTGACTTAGTTGAGTTTTTTTATAAGTCCATCAGTCCATCCCTCAAAATGTAACAGCTAACCTAATAAAAAAAAAAATTAAAAAGCATTAAAAAAGTAAACTGAACAATCTGAACAATCTATCTGGTTTTCTGGTTTTAGGTTCTCTCCATCCCATTTAATAAAGGTACATGTGGTGCTAAATTCATAGGCATCTGATAAAAAATAAAAAGAGAATACTGTTATAGAGAAAATTATAACTTAATTTAACTTTAAATTATTTTGGAAATAGTATGATCATATACTGTGTTATCCCCTTCTCTTTATTTAGATGTCATTACATTATATATATATATATATTTTACATTGTTCCTAGGTATTTTGATTTCATTTGATTTAGTTTATCTGCTTCTTTTGATTTGGTGCATTTTGAGTTTACTTTGTGTTGAATTTGTTTTATAAGTTTATCGTTCAAAATTATGTAAATTGGGTAAAGCACTTTATGCTACATGAAAACAATGTTGGCCATGTAAGAAAACTCGGAAAGCTGAAAAATGCTGGCCACCTGATGGAGTTATAGTATAGCACCATAATAACAGTATAGCAGTCCAGATGGCAGAATTTGCAATTAATATAAATAATTTGCTTTACCAGGTCGAGGTGGGGGAGTGAAGCCGGATCCCAAGCCTCCTCAGGTGTCTAATGCCTGCATCATTCCTAAGCTCCAGTAGATGTGTAGCCGTCAGTGTCACAGAAGAACCATCAAGTTGCGAGGCATGTGGAGTAGGCCTAAAAATTGGCCCGAAGTCTGCATCAGTCTGCATCAGTCTGCATCAGTCTGCATCAGTCGCCAATCAAATTGATATCTAGATTAATAGGTGGAGGGGTTTCCTCCAAGCAATACCTACAGTTTTTGGGGCACAAATGAGCGGAAGAAACATTGTAGGAGCCTTTTTAGGGGCCTGATGCTGGATTTAGCAGAGATGGCTGCAACTCAGCTTGGCGGCCCAGCCCCAACTCATATGAGTTGACTTGTTAGCTTCAAGGATATATTGATGATTTATCATAATTTATTGCAACTTATAACACTTTGAGAACAGACTTATACTTTTTGTTCTTTAATTTTACTTATAGTCTCAGTTTCTTCTTTTAATTGTTGCTTTTATCTTGTGTTCAGAGAGGTTTGAAATATAATAATGGATACCCTAGCAGGGTTATTAACTAAAATATGAATTGGATTCAAAGTATATTCTATGATTTAAAGGAACACTCCAGTGCCAGGAAAACAATCTGTTTTCCTGGCACTGCCGGTCCCCTCTCCCTCCCACCCCCAATCCCAGGTTGGGGGGAGACCTATTATGCATGCGCGGCTGGCGGTGGGGGAGACCTAATGGGTCTCCCCCACCACCGGCCCATAGGAAAGCATTGAAAAAAATGCTTTCAATGCTTTCCTATGGGGATTTCAGCGACGCTGGAGGTCCTCACATAGCGTCTGTGCAATAAACCAGGAAGTAGGTAGACAGCCACTAGAGGAGGAGTTAACCCTGCAATGTTAATATTGCAGTTTATGAAAACTGCAATATTTACAGTTGCAGGGTTAAGGGTAGTGAGAGTTGGCACCCAGACCACTCCAATGGGCAGAAGTGGTCTGGTGCCTGGAGTCTCCCTTTAAGCTAAGATAGCTAAACTGAAAACATTGTTGCCTTGGATTTTTTCCCTCTTTATCTATTATGGCCTTAGATTTAAATTCATTTTGAATTCCAAACAATTATAAATAACTGACACTGAAATAAATTCTTATTTATTATTATCTTAAGTTCTTATTATTGATATTAGCATTTTTATAATTCTAACATATCCCTGCACTCAACACATATACTGTGTGTAAAGATAACAGTAAGATTGACAGATATAATATGTTCAAAATTAAGCCCTGCGCTCAAACTCCCACTACTCCTTGGTGCAAGCAAAGGCTTTAGTACACATCAGCCCCAACACATACAATAAAAGCCAAAGGAAAGAAAGCTTTGGAATTCACTATTCCAAATCACTATGCACATTTTTGCACATTTTTACATGTGCATAGGGATTTGGGATAGAGCAAAAGTAACTTTTTTTCTTAGATAAAATAATTATTAATATATTATTATTATTATTATTATTATTAATATCTAAGTGTATATTTAATATTATTCTTTTGAAAAAAAATAAGAAAGTAGTCATAGCAAATGAAAAAGTTTAGACATTTTTTTTTTCTCAGAACTATGTCTGTGACCATTAAACTGAAATAAATCAGAAACAATTCATTTATATGGGGTATAAAGTTTTTTGCAGTGTTCTAGACATGTGATACTTTTTAGTATGGAGCAATACTGTTCTAGCTTTCCAAATGGCCTTTATAATACCTACAGTTGTCATTAGGCAATTGTATAAATTAATAAAATTTAAAAATGCTGGGGTTAAGCAATGTCAGATGGTCCACTTTATAGATTTATCAAGCAATTCTTAGCTATATATTATAACCGCACATTATTTAGGATATATTATATATATATATATATATATATATTCATATATACAGTAGCTGTAAACAGCAGTCAGATAAGTATCCATGGTGCCCCTATCGACTAAGATAGCTAGACCATTAATGGTTGAAGATGCCTATTGTTTTTGCACACAGTAAACCTACTTTTTTTTAATATGTTTAATTTAAATTTAATGTAAGATAAGCTTTATTAACACTGCTTTGAACTATACAACCCAAGTTGTAAGAACCTTTTATTACTACTTGTCACAACCTTCTCTCTGTTCCTAAATAAAATATATCCTGATGCAACTTAGAAGAAAGAAACGGCCACACAAAATAACCTGCTAGCTAGCGGGGAAAAAAAGGAAACTTCCCAGAAGCAAAAATATTAATTTATTTTTTCATAATTTATAGCATCACTCTAAAATTATACTGGAAATTCGAACAGTAGATGACAAATGCATCCGTGAGGTATACAAAGAGTCCTTCTTCAAAATAGATTCTTATAATTAAAAACAAAAAAAATTGAGAATTACAAGGAGATATTGAAACTATATTGTATATTTTCCTGAATATAAAACAAAGCAAATCTCAATTCTGGCATTGCTCTTAACATTCTCTCTGGCCACGTATGACTATATTTTTAAATCATTATTTATTATTAATAAATTATGTGTCAAAGTTAAGAAAACCACTGAATGAATGCCGACTAAAAATGTAAAAAGAGAGTAATTGTCAATCTGATCATAAATAATACATTGAGAGCTGTCCAGCAGTTTCAGGTAATTTGGAGAAAATGTCACAAAACTGTGCTTATCTTAAATAAGGAATGTCAGTCATATTGGTATTTGTACACGCTAACAGCATTATTAATAAGTGTGGTTTAAAATGTGCTGTCCAAATACAGTAGTGTCTTTTAATGTTGAGCATTATTTCAGCCATATAGATATAGATCGGTGTTAAAAAGGAACACAGAGTCTGCCTAGAGAGATTGAACATATGGGAGCACAGCATGATGGAGGCTGGTATCCCCCAAATCTAATCCTGACCACCTTAAAAGGACACTATGGGCACCTAGATTACTTCCATCTCAATGAAGTGGTCTGGGTGCAATGTCCCTGTAGTTTTAATTCCACAACTTTCTGCAGGAATGGCAATATTTTCATTGCAGGGTTAACATACCTATTGTGGCTTTTAAACCCAGCTATTTCAATCAGATGGTCTTATAGAGACCATTGGCTCAGTATGGTGTATTGCTGCATATGTACACTAGGCTCAATTCTTTTCCCTATCAAGAAACAGTCTACACTGATAACCTCAGACCGAGTCGGAGCACGTTCATGGAGCCGAGCATGAGGTCTGAAAGGTAAGGAATTCTTTTCCTTTGAACACTCACATGATGGGTGGACACCACAAGTGTTGCTGCTCCCTTGTTTGTTTCCCTCCAAGTCAATGGTGCTACTATCCACACTATCTTGCAGGCTCACTGCCTAGGTGTTCTCTTTGACTCCCAACCCTCCTTCACCCCTCATGTCCAATCAACAATCAAAAACATACTTCGCATCCGACCCTATTTAATGCCTGATACGGCTAAGGTGCTTGTCCATGCTGCTGTCCTCTCTTGACTTGACTACTGTAATACGCTTCTCAGTGGTCTTACATGTTACCAACTTGCCCCGTTACAGTCTATAATGGATGCGGCGGCAAGGCTCATCTTCCTGTCCGCCCACACCTCCCACGCCTCCCCCCTCTGTCAGTCCCTACATTGTCTTCCCATAAGATACAAGATTCAATTTAAGATTCTGATACTTGCTTTCCAATCTCTACACAATGCTGCTCCGACCTGTTTATCCTCACTAATAAACAAATATGTCCCCTCTAGGCCTCTACGCTCTGCCGGAGACCTACAACTAACCTTTGTTCATACACCTATCCCTGATGTTCACCTTAAAGACTTCTCTAGAGTTGCACCATTCCTATGAAATGCCCTTCCCCTCTCTGTTAGACTTTCACCCAAAAAATCTTTGAAAACTTATTTCTTTAGGAAAGCATATCAATTAAACTGTGAACAGCTTTCCCTCCTCACACCCTGATTCCTCTCCTGCAACTGTCTTCAAAACAACACATTGCCCTCAGTGAATACTATCCTAGCAACATACTTTTCTACACTACCCTTACCTTTTGTGTCACTATACCACACTCCTTCTAGCATGTAAGCTCATTGAGCAGGGCCCCTTAATCCCTCTGTTCCTGTGTGTCCAACTCGTCTGGTTACAAATATGTGTCTGTTAGTCCACCCATTGTACAGCCCTGCAGAACTTGTTGACACTTTATCAATATAAAAAAATAATATTAATGATATAGTGTTCCTTTAAGTCCCCCTAAATCTGAAAAAAAACACTGGGCTTCAATATATACTGCTATACACCATTTCATAAGCATGCTACGTATACTACTCTATGCTTTAATGAAATGTGTGTCAGATACATTAGTAGAACACACTAAGTAAGGAAACGTATCATTAGATACAATACTATAACGGTGACGTGTCTTTTAATGTCTCTAAAACAAAGGTCAGCCTTTAAAAATGGACATCTCAATGTTTACATTTTTAAGGTGAATCTTTTTAATTTTGCCAATGATGGGCCATCTTTCTGAATCCACTACATCATGAGCTATATAACATTGTTCAAGCTTAAAGACTGGGTTTGCATCACTAGAATTGCGAATCAACAACCAGGAATTCATGAACATTTTATAAATGAACAACAAAGCAAAAATACTGAATGCAACACTTTATATCTTGCTAAACATCCCTTGGTAACATCAGCACGATTCTTAATATAGCAAGTGTAATGGGAACAAGAACGTTGTGGAGCTTAGTACAAACATTCATGACCTAGTTTTAAATTTAGCCTTTCTGAAACATCTATAACACGAGTATTTCTTATACTCTCTGCCCTCTCAATTTTTTATGATAAAGATTCTTATCAACCAATGTGTATTGTATACATACATGCACACACGAAAAACACACAAACAAATACATATTGCTTGTCTGGAAGAAAGCTTTCTAATTCATATCTAAGATAGTCTAATTGAAAAAGAAAAGGCAATATTTTCAGGTCTGTCAGTTTCCTCACACCAATCCTGATAAACTTCTTTTGCATTTCACTATTGTAGATGAGGTCATAGTCATGCTGGCATTGTTCCCTCAACTATAAATACACAGATATTGTTTAGGGAAAAAAACTCCAGATAGATTTGAAAAGAGAGCATTCATTATGAAATAATCCTTTGGCATTGCATGCATGCAAAAAGAGAATGTTTTTAATTATATATGTAATAATACCTATCCTACTTTTTAAATGTATTTTAGGAAAACAAAACAATAGAAACTGAGTAATCTACCAAACATAGAGAAATGGAAAGTATTGGTTCCCTTATGTATTCTAAAGCCATTGACAATTAGTGGACTTTAATTTGCATATGTGTGTGAAATTAAAGGAATTTTATAGTGTAAGGAATACAAATCTGTATTCCTCACACTATAGAGCCCTCCCTGCTCTGGTAATGCTCTATTAGAGCCTTCAACAGCCTCCAGTGTGTGATTTAATTAACATGCAAGAGATAAAAACTTCTATAGTAAACACACTGTGCTGTAAGATCTGAATGCCAATGGAATTATTTATGTCATGGAGGCAATGTGCATCACAGTAGTAAGGCTCGGGATGTTGATGGGGAAGGCTGTTATTAAACGTATGAATCTGACATTACAGTGGGAGTAGCGTCACTGGAAAACGGTTCATTATTTATTTAACATTTCCTAAAAATATTAAGTACTTAATTTATCTTCATGATAAATAATATATTCATTGCTTAAGGAGATGTTATGAGTTTGAGGGAAGCAGTCACGACATGTTCACTGTAATGGTTTAATCATTAAAGAGCCATTTATGGTGAGATGATATGTGAACAGCCAATTCAAAGGTAATGGGAAGGGGTTTTTAATTCAACTATTTTTGGCCTAAATCATATGAGTCAATTGAAAACTCACAGCTACTTAATATTTAAATAATACAGTTATTATTATTCCAGGGGTAGATGTAGATATTTACTATGTAAGCGAAGGTTGAGTCATATAAATTCTTCATAAAGTTAAGGCAAGAGGCATGAATTCCGCCGTCTTCTATTAAAATGTTTATCAAATAATTCCTGCAGGCAAAATCAGAGCAAAACACCTTGATACAGTGACATTAAGATATGGATGTTCCAAAACACTCTTGTATCATTAGCTGAAAAGTGAATACTAAAATGCCAAGTTACATTTAATGTTACAGTGTTTTAGTATATAGTTTGTCTGTTTAAAGATCAACTGAACCCTATGTGTCTATCTTGAAATAAATAAGTTATTTTATTTCCATGTACTTATACTTCCAGCAGGAGATATGAGCAATGCTTTACCTGAAAAAGCTCAGGACACGAGAATTGATAAGCAAAATAGACAACCCTTCCTTTGTGACTCACATGAATAGAGTGCACATTTATGGTTTACATAACATGAATACTCCAGGACTTTATTAATAACATTGATGTAAGAAATCATCTGTCTATATTTGATGGGAGGTATGATCGATAAGCGCAACAAAAAAGTTAATAATTTACATAAAATATATTTTAAAATATATTTTTGCTTGTTTATTAAAGCATATAAACATTATTATGTCTCAAAACCACCTATATTTTGGTTTAAGGTTGAATTAGACTTTAAGGGCACTAGCATGTAGTTTACTAAAGTTGCAATTCTCATTGAAGTTGAGGGGCCTTAGTTTCTCTAAAAGTGCTAAGAAGTTGGTTCAATAAAGGTCTAGTTCTTAGCAATGTTTAGGGGGAAACCAAGGTAATAAATATGGGTTCAATAAAAGTGAAACTAGCCAGAGGTACTGATGGAGATAATTATCATTTTGATAAATGCTTATATAGTAAACATTGGATGGATCTCTGCTACTTACCAATGATAAAAGGGAAATTTCAACCACCATAGCCACTACAGGGGCTGTAGTGGTTATTGTGCCAATCCTTAAAATACCAATCCTTAAAAATAGAAAAGGAACAACTTAAAAGTGTAACATGCATATATATATATATATGTATATATATATATATATATATATATATATATATATATATATATATATATATATATATATATATACATATATATATATATATATATATATATATGTATAGAACTCAGAACTCCTATTTGGATAACTCACATCTTCATGTGCCTAAACTGTTGGCTCAAACTTAACAGCATGAATCAAATAACTCTTCCAGCATTTTTCCTACATCATAGTTACGTAGTTACATAGTTACATAGCTGAAAAGAGACTTGCGTCCATCAAGTTCAGCCTTCCTCACATTTGTTTTTTGCTGTTGATCCAAAAGAAGGCAAAAAAAACCCAGTTTGAAGCACAATTTTGCAACAAGCTAGGAAAAAAAATTCTTCTGGACCCCAGAATGGCAGTCAGATTTATCCTTGGATCAAGCAGTTATTACCCTACATTGAAAGATTATATCCTTGAATATTCTGTTTTTGCAAGTATGCATCTAGTAGCTGTTTGAACATCTGTATGGACTCTGATAAAACCACTTCTTCAGGCAGAGAATTCCACATCCTGATTGTTCTTACAGTAAAAAACCTTTCCTTTGCCTTAGACAAAATCTTCTTTCTTCCAGTCTAAACGCATGGCCTCGTGTCCTATGTAAAGTCCGGTTTGTGAATAGATTTCCACACAATGGTTTGTATTGTATTTCAATAGATATCTTTGTATGAGGATGGAACAGTCAGCAAATTATGTTGACTGCAACCATTATGATGCATTGGAAAGTAGAAAATCTCTGCCTTCTCATTGAGCTCTTACTTTTATCCGCATGCAAAATCCAGCTGTGTAGATATATTTTATCATCTTTTATGTTGCATTCATGGCTTGTAAACACAGAAGACAATCAATTACTTACAAGAAATACTAGACTCAAGAGAAGGAATATACAGTTGGCCACTGAAGACACATATGATGACATACAATCTATTTTACCAAACGAGACACCAGTATATATTACTGTGGTAAACTAAAGAGTTGTACTATCTCAATTATGACAAATAAAACAACAAATGAAAATTATATTTGTGAAAAATAGAATACATTGATCGTGGTTTCAATCTAAGTTATTATTTTTTTTTGCATAAAATTGTGAAGAATTAATTATTAAAAGTATCAAATTATCAAAATCACTGCCATTATTTTTAACCTCTCAATAATAATTCTTAGTGCTACCTATATGTCTAACAATCAGAACAATGTATCACTAAGTCCAATGAATCCTTTACATCTGGCAGAATTAGTGTAATCTGTTCCCTATACAAGTGAGCAAGAGGCGTCATTATTTTGTTATTAATATACTGCGATGCTAAGGTTGTTCTGCAGTCATGGTCACTTTGGAATTCCAGTGGTTCAGTCTAAGATGAAGGCATTTTCCAATTTTGTTCATGTGGAGTTGCTTATGTGCCCTGGGCTACTGGTGTGTCCTTAAGCACTGCTAGTGGTGGCCATACACTTGGTAGGAGCTATCACCATAATATATAATTTTGACCAGTTAATAGATCAACTCATCAGGTTTTAAATTTAGATATTTTTTTTTTTAGGAAGTACACAAGCTTATATTGTTTATACATTAACTGAAATCTATTGCTAAAAATAAAATTAAAATAAAATAGTCATACTAGCATTCCGAGCACGTTAAAAGAAGGCAGCATATTTAACAGTGTAGTGTATTACAATACTTTAACAATAATTAAAAGAATAAAAGAAAAGAAAAATGAAAATATCTGTCATCAAACTTTTGATGACAGTCGTCTGAAAAAGCATACCAACAAGTTATTAAAATTATCATAAACCGAGGTAGGCTGTAAGAAAAGTGGGAGGAGGAGAGATGAGGAAGCAACTGCACTAATGTGTAACTGATTGAAAGATAGTGCTGGAAATCAAACATCCTAGTCATAACCGTCATGTCCCATGTTCAGTGCCAGTCAGCAGTGCAAATGTTACAATATTATTGTAATGGAACTCCTGTACTCAGGTTGGGTACCTCCATTAGGGCAACTGCTTTGCTGCTACCAGGGGACTATGGAGAGCTTCAGACACTGTTGGCAGTGATAGACTGGAGTCCCTGAGGACATCTTCAACTGGATAAGACTGCAGTGGTTATAGCTCTCTTTCCTCTGGATGCCTTCTCTTCTGTACAGTTGTAGTGATTATAGACTTTGTTTCCCTCACACATTAATTGAGACTGCATGTAAGGGGTAGAATGACAACATTTATTGCTCACACATCTATTTATACAGACCAAATGTGGATTGCCCCTCCACGGGGTTCTCCAAACAATACAATGGCAAGCATAGTATTTCCTTCCCCGGCACCACTCGGTCTGGGGTCTTAATTGTATTAGACCGAGCTAACAAGATTGTCTTCCCACCGTGTCCTCCTAGACATGGAGCCACGATGTGCAAAAGTTCAAAGAACCCCCTCCCTACATTGAAATTAGCCCCTTTTTGACTCTTGAGAGGCTCTTGGGATCCTGGCCCATAGTCTATTTCAAGGAGGTGCTCCAAGCCCATCCACAAGCTAGGGGCACAGGGACTTCGGTCAAACTTGTTAATAACCCGGTTGTGTTTATGTTGGTTAATTAAAGGGACACTAGAGTCACCAAAACAACTTTAGCTTATTGAAGCAGTTTTGGTGAATAGATCATTTTCCTGCAGTGTCACTGCTCAATTCTCTGTCATTTAGGAGTTAAATCACTTTGTTTATGCAGCCCTAGTCACACCTCCCTGCATGTGACTTTCACAGCCTTCCTAAACACTTCCTGTAAAGAGTCAGCTAATGTTTATACTTCCTTCATTGCAAATGTTATTTAATTTAAAATGTATTATCCCCTGTACTGTTGATAGCTAGCTAGATCCCACAGATGAATTCTGTGTATGATTAAAGTTCACTTTAGAGAGAAGGCAATAAGAACGTTTAAAGTAAGTTACAACTAATTGAAAGTGGAAACATTTTTTTCATGCATGGTGTGTGAGTCACAGCCAGGGGAGGTGTGACTAGGGCTGCATAGACAGAAACAAAGAGGATTTAACTCCTGAATTGCAGAGATTTGAGCAGTGAGACTTCAGGATCATGATCTATACACTAAAACTGCTTCCTTAAGCTAAAGTTGTTTTGGTGACTATAGTGTTCCTTTAAGGTTGGAGAAGCGCAGTGTTGTCCAGATTGGAACCAAATTTCTGGAGTAACTGTGATGCCTCAACTATGTCATGTAGCCCATAACATACCCTATCAGTGATCACCAGAAGTTATCTTCACTGTCCCCATCTATATGTGTACTTTTGTCCCCATCTATATGTGTACTTTTGTAGGGATGTACTTTTCCCATAGCACTGCAGTCTCTACCCGTAGAGGAAAACCATTGGTGGCATCAAAAGACACCATAAACACTCAAGAAACAAACACCACATTCTATTTAAATTATTAGTCATAGTCATGAATTTCAAGTTTAAGGTGAAAATAGCCAAGCTGGAAAAATCTTTATGTCAGCTATGCATTGGGCTAAGCTAATCTTGCCTTAAATTTGAAATTCACTTTGAATGTCCCCTTTTGTAAGCATATCTGATGGTATTTATGTGTTTGGAAAACTATTTGGCAAGAGACAGAAACAGATATCCTGCCCTGTTTTTTTCAAAAGTATTATTTCAGATATCAGCAATGAGTCGATCAAGAAGACTTTTAAGATTTTGAGAAATGGAACAAATGAAGCATTAGTGCCTTTACTGTTGCCTAAAGGGCAAAAATGTATTGTCCCTCTTATATTGTTTGGATGTATTTAACCATTTTACTGGTACTGGTATGAGATAACATCTATTTTGTAATGCTTAAAATTGGTGGTTTGTGCATTGAGTTAATTAAAGAAATTTGTAATAATTGCTGTATTTTCTAGGACTCAGCAATAACTGTTAATTTTTAATTAAATAATTTTAATAAATGTTTAGGAAGTCTCTAAGGTTAAGACCTAAAATTTCAGAAACATAAACAATTTGCATCAGTATATATTTTTGTTTAATCTGGCTTCTGCAATACATGCCGCAGTTTAACTAATGCATTTCCGTGATTTTGCCTTTAAAGAGTCTATATCTAAAAATAACATTTTCCTATATAAATAGACTGCAATTTACTTAGCATCAAGCTGCACTTTCAGCACAGTTTCAGTAATGCAGTTGCTATTCATTTGTAGTAGTTGTATTAGAATATACATTTGCCTTAAATGAAAGAGGATTTATTATACAACTCACTAATTTAATGTTGCAGATTACAGTGATATTAATCCAGCTGTGGTGGTATAAAGCCAGCATTTTGCATTTTGCCATATATTTATGTTATTATATCTGTTATGGATTTTTTGATAATGGATTTGTTTCTGTGATACTAGTCTTCAGATTATTTAAAAAATATATACATATATGTATATGAAAAGGGAGAGCACAATAACCAAAAGACAAAGGCAGAGAGCTGACATTAACATTTAATTTATTTTGTAATTAGTTATCTAGAAATATTTAGAGTGAAGCAGTCAAACATCATTTTTGAAAGACAGAACTAAAATATTTTTTTTTAACATGTATTTAATTTGTAAAGATATGACAAACCCATTTTATGTAAACTTACACCAAGCAATGTCATATTTTTTTAAACAATGTTTTTCATAGAACATCATTCAGAGAGGCTTAACATTGAGAAAAAATGGTTACATTAAAGAAAATTGCATGAATAATTCATTACATCACATTTTGTAATCCTCATGTTAATAAGCAGGGAGACCTAGAGTTTATTTTCTGGAAAATATTTGCAAATCATTTTGTTGATGTGCATAATGTGGGTGATTAATGCTGTATGAAATTAAACACATTTTCTTTTCTTTTTTTTTTCTGGCCAAACAAAAGTACTGTGTTGTTTCGAACAATGTGTTCAGCATAAATAGTGTGAAACAATATTTTACAAATGATCACACTCTCAAACAAATATACAAATAAAAGAATTACTAGTCTGGAAGAATTTCTTATTTATTGTTTTATTTATGCTTCCAAAGCAATAGAAATTTGATTATTTGAGAACCAAAAGAAAGCTTGTGGTTTTAGCAAATGCATGTTCCTACAGTGATATTAATCTTTGTCAACTCATATTTTATGTAAAACATAAACAAATATGAAATTATAATTTGATCATATCAATTAAAATATAAACTTAAATACTATTTATTATTTTAAACTGAAACATTATGTGTGTATTTATGTGTATTATTTTTGTTGTTTCTATCTATCTATCTATCTATTTTTATTATTACTACCATTTATATAGTGCCAACAGATTCCGTTGCGTCTATCTATCTATCTATCTATCTATCTATCTGTCTATCTATCTATCTATCTATCTATCTATGTCTATCTCTCTGTCTGTCTATCTATCTATCGGCTATCTCTCTATCTCTCTGTCTATCTCTTTTATACCATACAATGAAAATAAATATTAAAGGTAATAATACGATAAAATATAATTGTTAGAGCAACACATTGATGCCTGCATATCCTAGAGTATATGTTAAATTAATGTATTAGTCTGGTTAAAACACATTAACAATTCTACACACCAATTATTGCTGTGCAGCATTTCATGCTGTAGTAATTGTATACCTGCGCCATCTGGGGCTTGCCTTTAAACAAATCTTCCTGTGGACAGCTCAAGGGCTCTTACGTGAGGTCAGGAGAACCCCCTGCTGACATAGCCACATATTTTCCGTGTAAAAATGAACACAATTTGGCATGTGTATGTCAATGACATTCTTTACTATTAATGCATCTTCTACATATAAAAATGCAAGGAGATCCATCAAACATTTGCAATTTTAAAGGGCAATCAAACATAATGTTAGTGTCACACGACATACAAATGTCTTACACAGAGGTTGTTAACTGTTCCTATGGTAATTATCTGGTTTTATAGTCATGCAAACCTGATTAATAACGCATAGGTCATGGTCAAATAAAAACAGTGTAGATGCACCATTCCAATTTAGAGGATCAAACACACATTACTCTGATTATTGCATTATTATTTTACCTCTGATGTATTTACTACAAACACCAGGTGGGGAAGAGTCAGACATGAAATTCAATGTTCCTCTGAACAGTCTATCACTGTTATAAGATGTTACATAAATTAAGAACATTATAAAAATGGAAATGGAACATTAAATTTTGCATCATAACTACCACAAACAAAGGCAATAATAGCACATCTACATTTGTTCTTTATATAATTCAACAATTGATAGTTTTATAGGATAAATATAAAAGCAAGATTATCTTTTATTTAACAAAATCTTATGAAAAATAAAATTGTATTCTGCTATTACTGTTTGAAACATATTAAAACAATCTAGTTATTTCAAATACTTAGTATTCGTATCATGATGGTCCAAAAGAATCGGCAAAAACATTCTATGGGATTGGAGCACACTAACAATATGCTGTCTGGTAATGTATGTGTGTGCATGCATATATACGTGTGTGTGTGTGTGTATATTTGTACACATGTCTTTGTTTTGTTTAAGATAAGTTTCATTTTAAAATACAATAAATTGATGACAAAACACCCCACGTAACATTATTATTTCAATCTGATTATATTTGAATAAGTGCAGATAACCTTTCATTTATTTGTTGGGTCAACCTGTGAAGAATTGCCTTCCAGAACAGAGTATTTTAAAACGCAGCATCCAGGCTATTTTCTGTAGTCACTCATTCACATCAAATAAAAATGATTCTAGTCTCCCTCCTCCCACTACAATCTTCATTGCTCAAAAAGACATCCTAAGATTCAGAGATATTACTATGTCAGTGCAAGCTGCCTTGCAGGAAAATTCATCTAGTGTTAGCAGTCACTTACATTCCGTGTGTGTTTTTTTTTCTACTTCCCTCTGATCAACCCCTTTTTATGCATGTTATGCCCAGTAGGGATGCAACAGCACAGCGTATAATCTCATCCTTTATTCCACAAAACCGGAACACAATTTTTCTGTTTCAATATTCTGCAAACAGTCACATTTGTCCTCATAAAGTGCAATCAGGCACATAGATACTGTCCATTATATAAAGGAATCCTAAAATGTAAACTGTCATATTTGTTTTGTTTTTTTCTAAAGAATGGCAATGGAAAAAATGCAGCATATAAATCAATTGTATGTCACATATTTATCTTTTTCATCTAAATACAAATGTTGTCAGTAACGTCTCGATGTGGTTTTTGCACAAAGAATATCTTGGATTTGATGATTCCTCTTCCCCCCCTGCATCTGTCAAAATTTAAATATGGCAAGACTAAAAGAAAAGGGCGCCGTTATAGAGCCATATTTACATTTCATGTGCCTTTAGGCATAAGATCTTTCACTCTTTACTTTGCATTGTAATGCTCTCTGAACCAAACACCAATAGAGGATCAAAACAACTCTTAATTGTGCTATACCTTTTATGCTTCATAGAATACATAACTGCTTATTTCAGTGATTTGGGTTATTTCAAACCAAGTAAACCAGAATAATTTACATTAAATGTGAATCGTTCAATTTTAGATGTAGCTATAAAGCGTGGATGCAAGCAATGCCTATACATAGTTCAATCTATAGAAATTAAAAGGCTAAATGTATAAAATATTCCTGCTATGTGAGTGGATTTATGGACTGTGAACTGAAAGTGGACCTGTCACCTACAAATGTGCGCATTAATGCAACATTCTATTCATGTAATATGGTAGCAAGATCTATAGCAACATATAAAATGCATTTTATACTTACAGGGAGTACAGTGAAAGTGTATCATATTCATTAGATGCTTTTGCATTGTCCTGTGGGTACTTAAACCATGCAGAAAGCACTTCAGCAGCACTCTTTACATTGTCTTCTGCTTTGGGGTCTCTTCAAGTATGCGGTCTGTCAGTCTGCATGCGTGCTGCCAAGCTGACATGCCTGTTCAGTAAGTGGTCCTGCACCATTTCCCAGGTGGACCCCCTATTTTTGGCATCACCAGTGACCCAAGTTGTGTCACTGACAAAACTCTCTTTGGCCTGCGGACGCTTGTCCAGGAACGATGAATATCAATGTTGGGAGATTTGTATTTGCATTTTGTCAGTTATTTTGTATCCAGGCCTCTGCTCTTGGATTAATGCTCAGACATCTATATTTCCTTCGTCATTAAAATCTGTACCTCTGTTCACTGATAAACTGCATTTTTTTCACCTTTAAAAACTAAATTTTCCTCTAATTTCCTCAGTCCTATTGTTTCGTTCTCATCCATGGCAGCATTTTTTCTCAAATGTTCTTAAAATTCCAAAATTCTGTTGCTTAGTTATAGGCAAAGCTTGAATATTTTAGCGCAATTTTTGTTTTGTTTTTTGTGGAAGCAAAAAGACCTTCTGAGATGCATCACTAAACTGCGCGAGGGAGCAGTGAGAAGCAGATAGAAGATCCCCACTGGACCCCAGGGAGAGGCCCCACATCAGCTTCCAAAGGTAGGGAGCAATAAAAAAAATGATGTGTGTGCAAGAATGTGCAAATGTGTGTGTCTGTCAGTGAGTGTCTGTGTGTCTGTCAGTTAGTGTGTGTGTGTCTGTCTGTGTGTCTGTCAGTGCGTGTGTGTGTGTCTGTCTGTCTGTAAGTGTGTGTGTATGTGTGTGTGTGTGTGTGTGTGTGAATTGTGCATATTGTCAACTGCCCCAACACACTATAGTTTATAGATCCCTAAACATTTTTTGTAAAATGTACTTTCAATGTATAGATTTCTTGATAGAACTTTATAAAATGTTGTATGCCCATATTGTTTTTTCTTCAACAGTATAGAGGTTTTTCTTCAACAGTTTATAATACCAGGAAAGTGCCTGTTCTGTCCATTATCAAGAATAGATTTCTTGTTCTTTTTAGGCTCAGGAGAAGCCAGTAGCATTGGAAAAGGATAGGTGGGTATAAGATTGATTGATACCCTTCTGGCAGATAAATATTGATTGAACGTCTTAAAGAGAATATCCAAGGCATACCGCATGTCCAGAGGTGGAGTCTGAGCTTCCACTCAGTGTTATATGTCATCAGACTTAATATCAGCCACCATGTTTGTGGCAGGCCTAGAGAAACAGTCAAGAATTAATGGATCCTCACTTGGGAAGATATTGTCTCTAGCATGTGATAACCTCCACTGGGCCTAGGACGGGAAGCATGGAATGTAAGAGTGCACTGGGTAAGAGACTAAGCTAGAAGAACACAAAGGCAGTTTCTTCTTTAGTCACATGCTTCTAACTAGGCCACATGTTGATCAAGACTGCAGAATGCATCATATTCCGGCACCCGGCATCACTACAGACGGTGCGCGCAAGGGAGTGGGGAGGAGCAGGAACACTGAGCTCCCTCTCTGGCCCTCAGACCGGATAAGTGTTAGCAGAGTAGGCACCTGCAATGTGGGGATAGTAGGTGCCTACTCTGCTTTCACACCAAGCATGCACTCGCAGCTCACCGGGCCACAAAGATGTCCATTGCGGGCTGTGAGTTTAATATGCTTGGTCTACAGCAACATTTCTACCCTCAAACGAGCCTTTGTCAATCCTAATGTTATAGTGAGACAGTATAACATGATTAGTATGAATTAATAATAATTAGTAAATGTGCTTACCAGATTATGGAGAGAGTCCAGGTGCCCACAAGCACGCCACCTCGGACGCGAAATCGGAACATCCGACATCCCACTCACACAGAGCAATGACGTCACATGTTCCAAAGTCATGACCAAGGTAAAATAATTTTAAAAATGGCAAAAAATAAAGAGCCACAAAAGGCTAATTTCAATGGATAACCGCCCCAATGAGAACTGTGTTGTAATAGAAGAATGATAAATCCAAAGGTGCAAAGCTGCGATATACCAATCCCAAGATCACAGCATATCCTGCCGCCAAAATTTTAGATTGCACATGGGAATAGAAAAAATTCTCATGGGCATATCGAGACTCTTCAAGATAAGATAAAATCAAGTAGTGTGCAGCGCAAGGACTTAAAAATGTGATCCCACAATGCACTCTGTCCCAATAGTGTAATTGTGAGACAAACAGTCGAGTAAAATATTACTCTCATAGTAATATAGTAGTTACTCAAGGAATTTTCCACGGTAAAATCTATAGGTGATCAACTCACATTTTAATGAGCCTGTTAAGAAACTGTCTCAGGTAATATGGCTTCAGATATCAGAGGGATCCTCATTCATGAATATCAGGAATGGTAGGTCCTCACAGTGGAGATAGATGAACATCAAATGGTATTTATTGCACAAAAGAAAAGTTAAAAGCTACATATAAAGTGCCTCTATCCCACAGTACAGAAGTCCAAAATAAGCACCAATTATATTACACATTTTGCATATTTTGTAATATCGAGACTCTTCCCCTAAGGCAGCATAAAATAAACAAGAGAATATACAGAGGAAAAATTTAAATAATCCAATATTATAACAGTTAATGTCACAAAATAAATACAAGCCTAAAAATATATGCTGGCCAATTTCAAAGAAACAGTTACAAGTAAGTAATTGACATTAAAATATCCCACATATAAAGAAATTTATATATATTTAAGTAAAAATTATTTTAATATTATAATTCTCCATGACTTTTGATTAAAAAAAATGCCTTTTTGGATCTTTTTATCCAGAAAGAGGGTGGAGAATTCCAGACAAGGCTCTTCAGAAAGTAAACAGATCATAATACTTTAGTACATTTTTAAAGTTTCCCCAATCACTGTTAAGGGCACTACCTAAATGCCAGTACACCAGACTTAGGAGGTACATTACTGATCCCGAATGGGAAAGCAAATATATGAATGACCTGACTAAGAGGTTCCATCAATGTGGATACCCCGCAGATATATTGGAAAAATAAAAGAGTAAAGTTCAAGAAATAGAGAACTACGCTCCTCAACTCTAAAAACAGTTCTAATATAGAAAGTAAAAATAAAATGAAATTTATCTTAACATATAGTACGTTGTCATCAAACTTATTAAACACTATCCGCAGACATTGGCACGTGTTGTCAGCATGCCATCCTGAGAAAACTGAATTTACTTCTTTCCCCATGCCATCATTTAAGAAATGTCCTTCAATAAGTGGCAAACTAGAGAGAGACGATTTAACTGAAAACAACACAAAAAATCCACACAAATTAAGTTCCTACTATTATTTTATGCTTTTGTTATGTAAAACTATCATTTTATGTTTTTATTTATGTTTCATATATACCGTGGCAATGTGAAAGAGGGACACAAATTGACAAACTAATAAGTTTTATTTATGAGTGCAACTCACTCGGTTTTAACACTATTCTTTGTATATCTAAAAACAGTTTTAAAAAGCTGCAGATCTCTTGTTTGCAGCCTTTCCAAGACCTTCCCTTCTTCCCCAGCCCAGAGTATTTTACATCTCAAATGTTTGAGCCTAAAGTTTGTAAATTAGCTCTTAGATCACCACAACTATCTGTTTGGTGAACAAGCCTCCTTTAAGATATATTTCTGTATGCACATCTAGCTCTAAGAATGAAAACAAAATGTGTTTTTGTACTACTGAATAATGCATGAAACAATGTTTATTTGACTGCTGCTATTATTGCATACCAAGCAGTTTACATGGTTCCTCAGGTGTAACCAGAATATCTTCTAAATATGCATACACATTTTAATATTTCTCTTTCAACAGTGTGGTGAATTAATTATAAACAAGGTGTTTGTCATGTCTAGAGCAAGACACATCTGTTAATGTTTTGATCTCTACTCAGAATGCAGAAAATATTGCTGTCATTTTGTCACAGGTGAGCCAATCGGACATGTATAATATTGGTAAGAGCTACTCAATGTACATTGATATGTAAGTAAATCTCAGAAACAAAAACATCTGCAACTTGTACAAAATAAAACAACTAACTACAGTTTCCTACATTGCAGTTTTGTGTCACTTCTGTTGATCTTCAAGTAAGGTGCACTGAATTTCATCTATACACTGTGCTAGATATTTGTACTTATTGCTTTTTAAACAGTTTGTTACCCCTCCATCTTCCCAAAAAAAAATATCCTGGTGGCAAACATAATTATTATTATTATTATGATATTTATAGAGCACCGTCAAATTCCGCAGCGCTTTACAATGGGTGGACGAACAGACCTGTAGTTGTAACCAGACAAGTTGGACACACAGGAACAGAGGGGTTGAGGGCCCTGCTCAATGAGCTTACATGCTAGAGGGAGTGGGGTAAAATGACACAAAAAGGTAAGGATAGTATTAGACTAATGACAGTTGCAGAAGAGGAATCAGTCAGGTGCTATTAACAGTTTAATGGATACGCTTTTATGAAGACGTGGGTTTTTAGCGATTTTTTGAAGGAATGGAGACTGGGTGAGCATCTAACGGAGGAGGGAAGCGAGTTCCACAGGGTGCAGCCCTCAAGAAATCTTGAAGGCGAGTATCAGAGGTGGGAGTATGGACAGAAGATAGACGTAAGTCTTCAGCAGATCGTAAGGGCCTAGACGGGACATACTTGTGTATAAGGGAGGATAGATAGGTGGGAGCAACATTATGTAGAGATTTGAAAGCAAGAACCAGAATTTTAAATTGAGCTCTAATTCCAAGGAGTTAGTGGCAGTGGGAGGAAGAGATCCGTCCCCCAGGTGGTTCTTTATTCCATGTCACAGTGTTACTGCCCCAGCAGGTGTTCCTCATTCTTGGTAGGAGAGTATGGCAGTGCTGCCAGGGGTGGACTGGCAATGTTTGGCCTGGACGCAAGTAGAAATGAATGTCCTTTTTTTCACAAAATTCTCAGACATTAAGCTGGATGGTCCTATTCACATGGAGTATACAATGTATTGGTTTTTACAGATGAAGGCTACTGGGGTTGCAAGTTGTGACATAATATACCCATGCAGCCTCCATTAGTAGGTCTTGTACAGTGTGGTGGAGCATTCACAGAGATCTATGCATGCTTAAGACACTCTGAATATGTTTCCCACAACTCCAAACTCTAAAAAGAAATTTCAAATGCACAAAGAGGGACATTTTAATTTTAGGGGTATTAGTTAGTGTGTGGCCAGGAGGAGCCCTGATCTAAGAACTTTTAGTTGACTTAATAATAACTATTTATGCAACTAAAATGTAATTTGGAACTAAAATAATGCATCTTATTTACACAGATGGATCTTTAGACTGAATTATTATAGTTTAAAGATCCACGTGCAAACATCTCCATGAACTTCATAAATACTCATCCTCGTCTGTAGGAAATATCCCAGTGGGCGAAAAACCCCTTGCCTGCGTGCCTTCCCATTCTAGTGCATTTCTCTGCCACTTAGCCAGCCCATCCATAACTGATACCAATGTGCTGTTAATGAAGTAGTATCTCTAATCGGTGCTGGAGCAAGAAGCTGCAGGTAAGTTATGCTATCACAACTCTCAGCAAAGCAATTAAATATACAATTTATCTGTATGCGTGCTTTAGGAGCATTTATAGCGATAAGTAAACCTGGAGCATCTCCTTTTTTTTCTACATAATATGCAAAACATCTGTTGATGGAGTAAACTCACCATTCTGTCACTTTTCAGTATTAAAGAAAGAAAAAATCTTGACATGATATAAAAGCTGAATTGATAGGGAAAAAATGACCAAAACAGCAATAAAGAAAAATATTTTAAAAATACCTTTATTTCTTAATTTGAAGCATCAGGCTGGGAAATTTCATGCCTTAGTGGCATTTTATCAGTGTGCGACTAAGGCATGAAACACGTTACCGTCATCTATCTAGTGCTTCCCCCTCCCCTCTATGTCCCTGTCTGATGTTTTAAATGAAGATAAATACATTTATTTTGTTTAATACATTTTTCCTTAATTACTGTCTTGGGCATCTATGTTCCTGGAAATTTGGCTTTACTTTCTTACCAATGATTTGTGCAGGAACAGAATCTACAGATGCCTTACAGTTTATATATATTGTTCCATAATGCAGTATTGCAACAATACTAGACCTCTAGAAATCTTTTGTTTTTAAAATATGCAAATGTGAAAGAACCACCTTAACGTTAATATTTAGTTGTTAAAAAGATAGACCAGCTATGTGAAACAATTTAAAAGTAACTTGAAATTGCTTGATCATGGTATGCACAGTCATCAAGTAAGTCTTGTAATCTATAAAGTAGATAAAAATGTAAACACAAGGTTCTTCAAATATAATAAGCTGGAAAAAGATATAGGCACAGAGATACAAATAAACAACCAGAGAAAACAGATACAGAGAGGAAGAAATACTGCCTTGCGCATGGAAACATGCACATTCTACTTCTATGTTTATTTCCTTTTTTAGGAGTTTGTGGGAGAAGAAGCCAAAGGCAGGGCTGGTGTGCCTTCGGGGGAGTCAGTGGTCAGTGAGAGTTCAGAAGACAACTAACAAGAAAATAAGAAAGTAAATGACTGAGAATTATGTATAATGGTTTTATAGGATGGTTGTAATATATATAACATTGCTAAATTATCTAAATATCCTGAAATACACTGCAATGTGCTGAAGTAGCCTGGAGTTTCGTGCAGTCTTCTTCACTTCTCTCTAATCCCATATACCCTTAGTATATTGTGTCACTCTGTCCCGCTCACCCTTTGACACTCTGTTGTTCTGTTCCCCTACTGTGTCATGGTGACTCTGTCCACTAAATCCTCTGTCCCCCTAATCCCATAGCCTTTTGCCGCTGTCCTCCTGTCTTTATTACTCAGCCCCGTAAAACCCCTCGCTATGTAAGATAAAATGTTTGGGACTCTACAACAGTATCTTTGGGGGTAAACAAGGAAGCATGTATTATGGGTTTTGAAAGATTGATGAGACATCGATTTGTGGATACACTCTCCTAGCAAGATGATATAATGATTTAGGATAGGCTGTATGCAGTTCATCTAAACTATGTGATCTCATCTGAACTAAGCTGTAAATTACCTATGGTTCATTTGATATCTCTGGGGATATTTAATATAATTAATTTCTTAAAGGACCTAGAACTCTAAACTTTTAAGTATTTCATTTAATCTAGCTGCTCATTTAAATTGTTTCACATTATTATTCTAATAACATAATGGCACAAGCCAAACTTGACTCAGTTTTATGTATACTAACAGTCACTGAGTTCTAACCGCTTGATATTTTATTGTAAATCTGCATTTCACTCTAGAATTCAATTTTCTTATCTACATTAATAATTTGTATAATATATTTTTGTGGTTACTGAATGTAATCTTATGAAATAAAGTAGTTGATTGTTAACTTCATTTGTTGAGGAATTACTAAGGTACACACTGAAAAAGAGTTATAAATGCCTTATTTAATATAATTTATTGTTCACAAAAACGGAACCACTGACACAGGTAAAAGATAAAAAGTCCCGACTAGATGTCTGTTTTTATGGTTAATTGTATTTTCCTAGTATATTTATCTAGGATATGTTATAATGTAAATTATCTAAGATTGACAAAGTGTGATGTAAATAATATATATTGAATATAAACATAAAAGATTGTATGAGATTATACATATAATATGGGTTTGGCCTGCTCGTAGAGTCAGTAAGGAAAAGCTAAAAAGTCAGATAACTGTTATTTCCTCATTATCTGATTTGCTTATTTAAACTATTATGTTAATATTAATACATAATCTGGCATTAGGTATAAGATGCAATGGCAATTATGACACTCAAATGATGCACAAGTGTCATTATGCAAAATTCTAAAGGTCTCTGCTGTATCATTACATGACATCACAAGCCGTATCACTGGTAGCATAACACGTGTGATCTGATTCTTCATAAAAAAGGATCCTTTTGAGGGCAAAGCCATTGTGTTAAGTCGCACTCTTTGTGAGCTCCGGGTGATTTGCCCAGCTGAGCCCATTCATAGCCATACGGGAAGCTCAAACTGGAGCCTGGTTGATATCCAAGGCCGGACTGAGCATACAAAGCAGCCCTGGAAAAAAATCTATGCCAGACCAATAAGTCATTGTGCTATGTAGTGTGTATGTGTTTTAATATGTATATATATTTTTATTTTTTTCAATACATTGCTAAACACAAATACACACACCAGTCAAGACATAAGACCTGCTTTTCCCATAGAAATCTCACTTTAACAGTGCTCTCACTACTGTAATGGATTCTGGGTATTAACTATCCACTTACTTTAGGTGGAAGGGGTTTTCATCCACACTTTTTTCCCCACCACAACTCTTTGGTATGTACATATGTATATATGCAGACACAGACAATCTTACTGACACAAGCTACACAGGCTCACAGACAATCTCATTGATATACATAAGCTAATTGACTTAAAAACACAAGCTCACTGATGCACACAAATAGGCTCACAAACAGACAATCTCAATGACTTACACAGACAAGCTTACTGGTACACAAACACAAATTTAGTACAGACAAACTCTGATACACACACAAGCTTACTACAGACAAGCTCACTGACACACACATGCTCACTACAGACAAGCTCACTGATACACACATGCTCACCACAGACAAGCTCAGAAACACTCATGCTCCCTGCACACAAGCTCACTAACACACACAGACATGATCCCTACAGACAAGATCACTGACACACATACAAGCTCACTCACTAGCAGACAAACAAAGTTCACTCACTAGCAGGCACACACACAAGCTTACTCACTAGCAAGCACACACACACACACACACACACAAACTCACTCACTAACAGGCACACATACACACACAAGCTCACTCACTAGCAGACACACACACACACGCGCTCACTCACTAGCAGGCACACATGCACACAGAAGCTCACTGACTAGAAGGTACACACACACACACACACACACACAAACTCTCTCAACAGCAGGCATACATACACAAACTCCCTCATTAACAGATGCACGCACACACACACACAGAAGCTCACTCACTAGCAGGCACACATGCACACAGAAGCTCACTGACTAGAAGGTACACACACACACAAACTCCCTCACTAGCAGGCATACATACACAAACTCCCTCACTAACAGATGCACACACACACAGAAGCTCACTCACTAGCAGATGCACACACACACACACACACTCTCACTAGCAGATGCGCACACAAACACACACACAGAAGTTCACTCACTCACTAGCAGATGCACACACACACACATACACACACTCTCACTAGCAGATGCGCACACAAACACACACACAGAAGTTCACTCACTCACTAGCAGATGCACACACACACACATACACACACACTAGCAGACACACACACACACGCGCTCACTCACTAGCAGGCACACATGCACACAGATGCTCACTGACTAGAAGGTACACACACACACACACACACACAAACTCTCTCAACAGCAGGCATACATACACAAACTCCCTCATTAACAGATGCACACACACACAGAAGCTCACTCACTTGCAGACACACACACACGCTCACTCACTAGCAGGCACACATGCACACAGAAGCTCACTGACTAGAAGGTACACACACACACAAACTCCCTCACTAGCAGGCATACATACACAAACTCCCTCACTAACAGATGCTCACACACACAGAAGCTCACTCACTAGCAGATGCACACACACACACACACACACTCTCACTAGCAGATGCGCACACAAACACACACACAGAAGTTCACTCACTCACTAGCAGATGCACACACACACACACATACACACACACTGAAGCTCACTCACTAGCAGATGCACACACACAGAATCTCACTCACTAGCAGATACGCGCGCACACACACACACAGAAGCTCATCCACTAACAGATGCACACACACAGAAGCTCACTCACTAGCAGATGCCAACACATACACACAGAGAAGCTCACTCACTAGCACACACACACAAACAGAAGCTCACTCACTAGCACACACACATGCACAAGTCACACACACACAATCCCAGAAGCCAGGGCCACTTATGCAAAGACTTACAAAAGACCTACAATGGTAGATGAAGACAGTGCCCCAACTACCAAGGGTGATCTTAAATACCTCCTGCATGAACTGCGAATAATGTACCAAGCAGACTGCACACGGATCCATGAGGAAATGCATACCCTCTCCAGTCACATAAAAGCTGTGGAAGATAAATCTGTGACAGCCCGTCAGGCCAAACTCAACACTGCCCTACTCACCCAGCAGCTCACGCAGCAACATGTTGCTCTCACCCCCCAGGTTGCTGGCCTGGAAGACACCTTGCGCCAGCGCAACCTGAAGATTAGGGGTGTGGAGAGCAAAGTTGCACTGAAGAATTGACTCAGTAGATCCAACACTTATTCACCTCTCTACTGCCATCTAAGCAGGTGTACGGAGTGGGCCATCCTCACAGTCCAATGACAGCTCCTCTGCGAGACGTGATTGTCATATTCTGTTCTACTGTCGATCAAAGGGCAGTGATGTCTGCCCTCCGAGACAAAAAAATGCTGGGCTTTGAAAGCTCCAATCTGTCTTTTTACAAAGACCTCAACAGAGCTACTCTCGTTCAGTAACTCATCGTTTACAGGCTGCCGGAATTTGGTATTGATGGGGCTTTCCATGCACAATTTTTAGCCACACAAGATTGCAAGGAACACAGGCTGGAAGACATAGCTGGTGCACCTGGCCTGCCCGACCAACTAGCCTCAGAGGCCGCCTCTAGCTCATCTCCACAATGGGACATTGATAATGTGGTGCCATTCACGCCCAGGAAAGCAACCGGTGATGGGTGAAGAGTATTCTGACAGCCCTGTGTTAATGTAGGATGCCGAACTGCTCCCGTGATTCTCTATATTTTGCATTATCTCTAGTCAGATTAATTTTGCTTTATTAGCTTTGCTTTATAATCTTTAATTTATTCAGTTACATAATCTCCACTTGACAGGTTGAAGCCTGTAGGGGCTTTCTCATTTTTATCCTCGACTCTCCCACTTCAACTACCCACGATTCCCATGTGTGCCTTTAACAAAACTCCATTCCTCCCCCCCCTACACCCCAGGGTAATAGGGTGCTGATGCATATGGGTCAAATACTGCCAAGGATATTAATCCCTTTTATTTGTTATTTACCGGTGCAGATCCAAGTTATACACCAGGCCTAGCGTTTTTCACTCTCTTCCGTAACACTGCCTTATCTGGCTAATGCTAGTCTGGTGTTTATTCCTCTTGTGTTCATACAGTATAGATACATAAAAATGAGGTATACATTATATGATGTATTGCAATACCTTGATTCACTTGTCTATGCTAAAGCTTTTTCCTTTGCTTTTTTGTGTTGTGCAATTACCTCAATAAAAAATGTATTGACAAAACAAAAAGCATCCTCTTTACAATGGCAGACACAATGATAGCGTGGCTGGGTCAATGTAACCTGACATTCTAATACATTATAGATCTGGATTTTAAACACTACTGTAACTTTTGTGGTTTGTTTTAGTTATTACCCTGTTAAATGGTGAACCCCAACCCCAGTTCAAGCATATGAAAAAAGTTTTTCATTTGAGATTGCCTTGTATTTGGTTTCATTTTTCTTGTGCTGGGTCAAAAAGTATAAATCTGGTGCCACCAGAAAACCTTTAGCACACAACGTTTTTTCCATCAGTGGTTTTCTTTTTTTGTGCTTAGATTTATAACAACATCTCAAAAAAAAAAAAAAAATGTAATTCCACCTTAAAGGGACACTCCAGGCACCCAGACCACTTCTGCCCATCGGAGTGGTCTGGGTGCCAACTCCCATCACCCTTAACCCTGCAAGTGTAATTATTACAGTTTTTATAAATTATTGAATACTTCTTTCTTATGGGGAGGTCTAATGCAAGCGTGTGGTCATTGCCATGCGCATTAGGTCTTCCAGCCGGCTGATATCGGCAGGGGAGGAGCATGGGCGAGGCCTGGACCAGCACAGAGGGAAATTGGCACTGGATTCAGGTAAGTCACTGAAGGGCTTTAACCCCTTTAGCAACATGGGATGGGGGGTGGGATGGAGAGGGGAACTGCAGTCAACTGTTTTCCTGGCACTGGAGAGTCCCTTTAACACTACAGAATGTAGTATCCAAATGAATTGAAGATGTGTGTAAATCCCTATATCTTTTTTTTCATATATTGAACTACTCCTGATGTGAATGCATACTACATAAAAGTTAATATAAAGTTAGCTATTTTATAGTCTGTAAAAAATAGCAAGGCTATTATAGGGGATTTTGTGTGTGTGTTTAGGGGTTGAGGTAGGGGCTTTATTAATTCCATTTTTATTTTTAAATGTAATAGTTATTAAAAAAAAAAAAACATTTATTCCTCCTTCTTGTTGTTACTATGCAGAGAGGGACATGTCACTCACTGGTGGACCAGTGGGCTGCTTCCCTTTTCCTCTTTCTCTCATGAGCTCCAACACTTAGTGCTGTAGCAATGCTCTGACACTAATTGCCAAAGCAGGCAAGAGATACACATGATCTACAACCAACAGAGGTGCAGTTGGAGGGCAGAGGCTGCTCGACTCCCCCCACCCTTGAAGTATCAGGATTTCACAGGGCATTAAGGATCACTAGGACAGTGAGAGAGATATGTGCTATCGCCGCGGGCCAAGAAAGGGACAGAGAGCCCTCATTGGACTGGTGCTGCCTTATATGAGCCGGCACAGGAGATCATTTGGTTTCCCCTGTTGTCCTCGGCCAGTTTGCCTGATGATCAATCTAGGCCAACCAGTAACTAAGTGGTAAGTGAATTGAAAATTGTATGCCTAAAAAATATAGGGTAAAAAGTAAAATCTAAAAAGTATATACAATATAAGAAAATAGCAAGCTGCCCGGTCCATTCTTGAGAATTCAGTCTAGTGAATATTTCACTGAAAGTATTATTTCTTTAGAGTTAAAGTTGAAACTGGAAAATATCTTAACTCCAGTTTATGTTGAAAAACTTTAAGTGTTACATATCCATTTTGTGTTGTTTCAAGGGGAATATTATGTATGAAACATCCATTTTAATTCCAGGTAGTAACAGTACAAAATGCAGACTCACCCATTGGGTATGAATACTTATGTAAGACACTGCAAATTTATTTGCCATGTTTAGTAATGTTTTCAGTGGTAATCCTCATGCAAGAAATCTAAAAAATACATTATGCAATCAACTTAAAATATACTGAACTATTCAGTAGCAACAAAAAGTTATGAGACTTTTTTTTCATATGGCCTAGAACAATCTGTGTAGAGATACATTTGAAAATTGGTCCCAAATGTATTCACAATGATTCACTAAACAGGCAAATCCACTCAAAATACAATGTCCCTGAAGCTTATCTCCCACAAAATCGATTTCTCTCAATCTTGTTAGTTTTTTTTTTTTTAGACTTTACCGAGTCACAAGTCAAGCTCAATTTTAACAAGACAAATTAAAATTGAACATATGTGAATTGGAAGCAAGTGGTTCTGTGGAATGCAGTTTTACGTATATACTAAAAAACCGAAATAAACAGTCAAAGAAAATAGACTCTTAATAAAATAAGAATTGCGCTTGCCAATCTCTACATATTTTATATTAAATTATCAAATTTAATAAGATCTACACAAAGTCATTTCCATTTAGATATGCTGTTTGTTATTGGTTTGTGTCGCTTTGCTTTTACCATTTTTTAGGTTTGGACTTTGATTTCATGCTTTTAGTTTTTTTTTCCACAAATCATCCTGATGCACTACTATAATAATAAATAACAATGATTTAAAAAATAATTTTATTAGGACGCTTTCAACCCAGGATATGTGTATTATATGTTTATCGAGTCCCATTATTGATTGATATAAACATCGCATGTTCAATTAGAAATACACTGTGCTCCCTACACACAGGTACATACTCATTGTATCTCACTGAATATATATATTTTTTATCAAATTCAATGGTGGCATCTACTGTTTGAGAGGGAAACTCACAGAAATCTAATAACCAAGTTTAGCACCTCCAAACTGGATTATTCTCAATTTAGTATTAGTCTTAATTTAGTATTGACCAGATGACATCACCATCCATGCAGTAAGCAATTTTAAGATAACAGCAGACACCCCCACACATATTATATGCTGTGTCCTTGTGGTATGACCTTGCCCAGGTTTATAGCATCTTTGCAGAGGTACTATTTCATTTCTTGTCTGTTGTCTTTATGTCTTTGACAGATTCAATTTTGATTCAATCAAATTTCCTTCATTTCTTTGAAGCTTCAATAATCTGGTGATTTTAGTGTATTGTCCCAATACTGACCATTAAATACATATATATATATATATATATATATATATATAATGAAACAAATTATTACACAAATAAATACTATAATAAATATTCCTACACTGAATGCCAAATGTAAAAGAAGTTTTCTTCAGTAAGAGGGGGCAGGTAAATTAAAATGCAGGTGAGGGTATGCTAACTGTCTATGCAGATGCTCTGCTTGTTGGGCTTTTGCCTCTACCCCAAAATCATATAAGACAACTGTTTGCCTTTGAAATTAGCAGAGATGGTGGAGTTCTATACCTCCTACATTCCTGCTTAGTAAAGATATCATTGAGCAGTGCTTGGATGTAACTAGATTTTAACTTTAATTTCACAGGAATAAAAGGTTTAATAATAGTAATAATACATATTGTAACATTGTGATCTAGCGAAAAACATAATTCCTAGTACCCTACCAATTAGTGAAGTTCCACAAATTGAAATGTACTAAAAGTATCAAAGCCTAAAGCATACCACTAACTCCTAGCAGCTAATTTTGGATGTGGAATACCCTAAGGGCACCTCAGCAGCACAGATAGGTAGCTGTGATATGTTTGTTTTAATATTGTCGATGGATTGTTTTGTTTTTTTCCATGAGTAACTTCACTCTTAAAATGGTGTCCTTCCTCTCCTAACTTCCAAACTTATCTGCATGTTCTGAAATAATGATTCATTGTATGCTTGAAATAACTGCTTTGCCAATTACAGAGTCCTGCATTATCTGCATTAGCCTGGAAGGTTTCCATTCCTTGAGAAATTACATTTTGTTGTATCGTACATAGAGCTTTATTAACTAGGATGCCAATCCAGTATAATTTTTACTTTCATTTATTCATTATTCTCTGCACAAAACTGGACAAATGCAAATTGTCCTATCTCTCTAAATCTATATATGTTTCTGTCTGATATATATATATATATATATATATATATATATGTATTTATCAATCAGACAGAAACATATATAGATTTAGAGAAATATATATTATTACTTGCATACAGGATATATATATATATATATATATATATATATATATATATATATATATATACTTACCTCCATTATAAATCCATATTTACCAGTAATTAAACCTTATGAGATAGCAAATATATATATTTTTTGCACCCAGACTTTTGATCTTCAATCAAACTGAAGTCTCTTATTAAAATATTATTGGGAATTAGTTTATCAGGAATAACATGTAAGGAAATCTTATTCATAGTTTCTCTGAACCTCACTATTTTAATCAGCAAAACAGCTCACAAAATAGTGCCTAATGTTTATTACATTTAACAAAATGTATATGCTTCTGAGGGTATGCCAGAAACCGATTATCATAATTATACCTGTTTCTATGGAAACCTTCAAGTCTATCAGTTTGGATTCATTATATTGTTATACCTTCTAGCACTTTCTAATTATTAGGTGCCCATATAAAAATCTCAGTTACTGCTGTTACTATAGAAATTGAAATGGGCTCAATATAGAAAACTCTTACATATCATAAATTTAACTCTTAAATATCATATGTGTGTATACGTATGGATAGATAGATAGATAGATAGATAGATAGATAGATAGATGAATAATAGATAGATAGAACGTGCATATAAAAGACTCCATGAATGTATGCCAGAATGTATGTATTTTGCCTGTGTATATTATGTATTTTGTTATGAATATTACCTTTATAAAACTATAATACACATATATCACAATATATCATATTTTGATTATTAAATGCATAAAATATGTAATATGCCGAAAAAATAAAACAGTTCTATGTATAATAATACTTCAGTATTTAGATGCTATCACCTTAGAAAGTAATGATTAGATGAAGTATTCTTAAGAGTGAATGGATTCATAGGTAACCTCGAAACCCAAGCGTAATGGGAAAAGATGAATATGACCTTGCTAAATAATCTTTTCTGACCCATGAGTTGTCCAACATTACATCTATATATAAAATTTAAAATAGGACCCTATTATTGGAAGATTTTGAATATATGTCAGCAAATTTTCACCATAAGGCAAGATGATTTAGTATGGTCTCCTCCCAGAATGACTAACAATTAAAACTAGACCCTGCTGAAATCATTTTACATTGATATGTTTCAAAATATTTAAGTACAACTTCCTTATTGAGTGTCATGTAATATTTTATTTTTCTTATTTGCCTGATGCAGGTGTTTTATAAATTTTTATATTTTATGTATTTTATATGTGGTTCATCTTGCAGGGAAAACCCACCTTTTAAGGCTTTTACATTTTTCCTGTTTTCATCTGTACAATAGTATATGAAATCATGTAGATTCTTCTTACTTTGTATGATAGAACCTCTGCTTTCACATGCACATGCAGAGTACTTTGGCAACCCTCTGATATTGCCCTGAGTCCATGCCACTCCTTTATCAGTGCAGTGTCCCTAAACATGAAATAAACCAGTGGAAAGCTGCGTGTGATGGCCTGGCATCCAGATTGTGGAAAAGGGATTCAGCAATCCTGAAGATGACTAACAGGACCCATGATTTTTTTCCCACTCTGTGGACTGTAGTAACTTGATTTAATATAGTTGGATATGTTAAATTGGCCAGTATGTCCAATCTCTCCAAGAGCCATAATGAAGGATGCCCAGCTTTCCTTTCAATAAAAGTTTTCATATTCTTAACTGTTCCATTGACTTGCTGAAGTTGTGAATTGCCGAAGTTATGAACCAAACCGAATGCCATTGGTCCGAATTGCTGAAGTAGAATTATTTTTACTTACCCGAATTTCTGAACCCGAACCAAACCAAATGTTTTGCCCATGCACATCCCTACTTTCTTTATTCGTAATAAGGAAAATATAATGTTGAATTCAGATTATTATTAATTTAAATAGAGTAATGGATATTACCCTTATTTTAGGTATCACTTTGATAAATCAAATGGTGACAATAAAGCTCATGTTTAGGACACTATGGACTCAATTTAATATTTTTGGAAGCGCTTTTAAAAAAATGTGGGTAACTTTTTAAAGTTATTTAATATTTTTTCAAAATGTAAATATTTAAATTATATATTTTTAATATTTAAAAAATATATATTTAAAAAGTTTACTTAAAAATATGAAATCATTTGAAAAGCTTATACAAAAATATTAAATAGAGTACAATGGCCTCAATTTAATTTGTTTGAATCAGGAAAAGAAATTAATCCACTCTACTGGAGTGGAATCTGATTGCTGCAGCACAGAATTTTGCCCCATGTGCTTAGTAGCCTCCTAATGCTTTCCTATGGGAATGAATTCGCTGAGATCATCAATCTCCATGACATCAGCTAAAGACCCAGGGCCAGCCACACAGACCAGGTTTATGAGAGAAAAAGTAAATAAAACTACTTTTTTTCTCCCTGCAAGTGCACCACCAGGAAACTGTAGCGTTATCGCTGTAGTGTTCCTTTAAACACTATAGGAATTTTTAAAGATAAAGTAAAAGTTTTTTTTTCTAACAGAATTAAATAAATTCTGATTCTGTTATAGCATAGATAAAATATAGCATAGATATAATAAGTGGTGCAGTAGTTTGACCTTCCCCTCCCCCAACTATATATCAGATCCACCCCAATAATCAAGGCCCATACATAGTTAGATTGGCTAAATAAAACATGCATCCATTAAGTTTGGTGTTTCTCACATCTGTTTATATACCTTTAGCTATGTGTTTGTTTATAATTACTAGACTGTTAACAGATCTGGTTACTGAATCAACACTTCCAGGAGCTAGCTATGTATTTTACACAATAATACACAGTAAGTAAATCAGCATATCTTAAATACAAAATATCAACAATGCAAATTATATATACTTGTGTTATATTTGAAGTAATGAGATACAGGACAAATTGTCAACCTGAATCCAAAGCCAAACTGAAGTCTCCAACCAGGGTCAGTCCAATACCTAAAATGAGTCAAGCATAGAAAGCATAGAGATTGTACATTGCAGAATAATAGAAACATATATTGTATATATAGAGAGCAACATTTCTGTCCAAGATAGTTATGCATATGTTGTGCAGATGCAGTTGTGCATCACCTGTATATCTTGGACTTTGGAAAGTCCTCCTTGGGCACAGAACCCCAAGAAATCATGTTTCCATAACTATCCAAGAGTTTTCAACTTGACATGCAAATGAGCACAGACAGGTATTGTCTTTCAGACTTCACACTTCTTTTTTTCAAGGAACCCTTAGCAATAAACAGTACCTGCAGAAATGCAGAGTGAAGTCTAAAACATGATAGCTGTCCATGCTCATTTGCATGTCAAGCTGGAAACTCTGAGATATTTGTGGAAACACGATTCTTCAAGTTTCTGTGCCCAAGGAGGACTTTCCAAAGTCCAACTTGAGATATGCAGGTAAAGCACAACAGTCATTTCTCTATTTGTACTGTGGGAGGTTTCTATAGTTTTTGATCTCACCACAATCTTTCTGGCACCTTTATATGTTATTATTATTACCTATAAAGTGCCAACAAATTCCTCATCGCTGTACAATGGGTGGACTAACAGATACGTATTTGTAACCAGATGAGTTGGACACACAGGAACAGAGGGATTGAGGGCCCTGCTCAATTAGCTTACATGCTATAGGGAGTGACAGAGTGACACAAAAGGTAAGGGTAGGGTAGAAAAGTAGGTTGCTAGGATAGTATTTACTGAGGTCTTAGTGTTTCGTTTTGATGACAGTTGCAGGAGAGGAATCAGGGTACGGAGTGGAGACTCGGTGAAAGTCTAACAGAGAGGGGGAGGGCATTCCATAGGAATGGTGCAGCCCTAGAGAAGTCTTTAAGGTCGAGCATCAGAGGTAGGAGTACAAATAGAGGTTAGACGTAGGTTTCCAGCAGAGCATAGGGGCCTAGACATATTAGTGAGGACAAGTAGGTCGAAACAGCACTGTGTAGAGATTTGCAAGCAAGTACGGTAAGCCAATGTAGGGACTGACAGAGGGGTGAGGCATGGGAGGTGCGGGCGGACAGGAAGTTGAGCCTCAATGCCGCATTCATTATATTCTGTAACGGGGCAAATTGGGACCACTGAGAAGTGGATTAAAGTAGTCAAGGCGAGAGAGGACAGTGGCATGGACAAGCACCTTAGCCGTATCAGGGTTAAATAGGGTCGGATGCGCACTATGTTTTTGCGATGGAAGCAGGAGGATTTGGTGATTGGTGAGAACACCTAGGCAGCGAGTCAGTGAGTAAGAGTGTATGATAGCATTGAATTGGAGGGAAACAGACAAGGGAGGAGCAACATTTGAGGGAGGGAAGACCAGAAGTTCTGTTTTGAACAGGTTAAGTTTAAGGAAATGAGCAACCATCCAGTTGGAAATAGCAGAGGCAATCAGAGACAGGAGTCAAGAGGGGTGGTGAGAAATCAGGGGAGGACAGATATATTTCTGTGTCATCTGCATAGAAATGGTACTGGAAGCTGAAGGAGCTGATGAGTTTACAAAGAGAGGCAGTGTAGATTGAGAACAATAGAGGACCAAGGACCAAGTTCCTTGGGGAACACCAACAGAGAGGGATTGGGGAGAAGAGGCTGAACCAAAGAAAGAAACACTGAAAGAGTGCTGGGAGAGGTAGGAAGAGCACCATGAGAGCAGATGTACATTGCAGTCACTGCACTCATAGTATTATCAAAATTATGTAATTAAATTACAAATGTAAGGTAACTGACAATGAGAACAAATTAATAATATTAATCGCCAAAAACTGGGCTGCATCACATACAGGAGAGTGACTTAATCATACATATAAAAAATAATAAAAAATGGTATGTGAGCACTCACAAAATAAAATAATGACCACTAAAACACTGTATACCAAAGCAGCAGCCGTGGTTCGGGATCAAACTAAATCTAGTAACAATACTGGGTTAATACAGGTGAATAACAATCACTAAGAATGTATATAATATCAAACATCATTTATTGAACATAAAAGAAAATAATAACATATGAATCAATATTGTAGCAATAAAATGTATGACATGAATAAAGACACCAAAAGTCCAGAGCAAATGTCTAAGAAGTAAACACAGTGTGGGGCCCCTTACACTGATTGAAAAACCACTGGAACTAAAAATGTGCACGTATAAAGAGTAATATATAAAAATAAAAATGAAAGTAGAAAAAATGTTGAAAAAACAATACCCAGACTCATACACTATCTCTGCTGGAGGGAGCTCATAAACCAGCCAAACCATCTGGTCAGGACTAAGGGGGTTTGCAGTGAGAATGTCCCAGAGTAAAAAATACTCTGGGGGTCAGCCAGAGCAACTTACCCTGTTCGTCCAACCTTCAGGTAAGGTGATGGGAGCACGCCAACTCCTAGACACGAGAAGTGCAGAGGATACTGATCCCGCCAAGGACAGCTGCCGAAAATCACTCCCGGACTGCAAATGAAGGACCGGGTTGGAGATACAGTAACGAGAATAGAATAGAAACACGTCTACGCGTTTCGTCCTTACTAGAGGACTTTCTCAAGACAAAGTTCTACTATCCAGGGACAAGGTATATATACATACCTCCCCTCTCTTAAAGTGGCCATAATAAATCAATTAACCAATTAATTCCAATTTACATTTCAAACTAAATAAAAGAAAAAAATAATAAATAAATAATTAAATAAATAAATTAAAAACATAAATAAGTGAGATCATTATTATTTATATCAGAAACCAATAAAAATAAATATAAAATATATAAACATACACATGTGTGTTAAACAAAAAGTATATATACATATGGGCATTTAGCAATAGGGTCAAAATTATCTTTAGAATTGTAAACATTTGAAATTAATACATTAGTATATATAACTTAAAACATACAAGATAATTATAATAATAATAATGATAAAAAATATATATAAAGAAATATTAAATAAAAATAAGCACCAAATTAGCAAAGGTGCAGATGAAGTTCCAAAAATGTCTTATGCATCTCTCAATAGGGTCACCCGCTCTTAATATATGCATAGTCCTCAAAGGAACTATACATATATAGATGGACCCAACCAATAAAATATATTTAACAGTACAAGTATAAGAAAAAACTAAAATCAAAAAAAGTAAAAAAGTGTCTGTTGATATAATAATCATATTTGGACAATAGTAAAACATCTTTCTAAGTGTAGGTAAATAAGTATTACATCTTGATCCTTGCTCCACCATAAGATGTCTTAACTTGAAAAAACTCTAACACAAAATAAATCTTCAAAGGAGAAAGCTAAATAGGTGGCTCTAAAAAAAGGAATAAAAATAGAGAACACACATAGATGGCAGATCTTAAATATTGCATTCCACTTCTTCATTTAACCCATGCGGAGTGAGAGTATTAAGCCGGAAGATCCAATTGGTTTCAGCAGTAATCAGAGCTAAATTCCTATTACATATCTTCTCAGAAATATGCTCAATACCCATCACTACTATATGAGCAGGATTACTCTCATGGGCCATTTGAAAATGTCTAGCCACCGAAGATCTCCTATCTTGATTAATGATGGCTAGCCTATGTTCCCTAAACCTGGCTTTTATAGGTCTCAAGGTCTGACCTACATACAGTAAACCACACGTGCACTTTAATAAATACACAACAAATGAAGTGTTACAGGTTATTCTAGTGGACATCTGAAAGCTCTCATTATTGGAAGATGAGCAAAAGTTCGATCTCCCATGACATATACATTGACATGTAAGGCACCGCGTGGCACCACACTTAAAATTCCCCACTCCACATATCACTGATGTATTAGGGGTTTTTATAAACGAAAGTTTAGAGGGGGCTAGCCAAGTTCCTATTTTTGCAGAAGGTCACCCTAGGTAATTCAGGAATACTAAATTTGAGCCATGAATCCAGCCGGAGAATCGACCAATGCTTGTGCAATATCGAAATTATCTGATTATAGGCCCTATTAAAAATCGTAGAAAAAAATCGGACCTTTATTCTGAGCAACATCTCTGGTACTGAAATTAAAATCGTTCTGAGATGTATATCTTCTTTTTATAGGAGGATTTTCTAATAATGATAGAATCTCCATATGTTTGACTGAAGAAGGAGGTGACAAAACTGATGTATCAATCTTAAAATGGCGGTCAATTAGGGAACTTCTATTAAGCTTTCTAGCCTTTTGGTAGGCCAGGCAGATGATATTCGGATCATAATCCTTATCTAGAAGACGCTGACATAAGTCCAAAGACTCCTCTTCAAAATTCTCTAAAAAGGAACAGTTGCGGCGCAATCTTGTCAATTGACCAAACGGGATATTGTTGATCCACGTTGGATGATGACCACTGGTTGAATGCAGGAAACCATTAACGTCCACCTGTTTTTTATAAGTTTTGGTGAGAACATAACCAGGTCTACCACATAGAACTAGGTCAAGAAATTCCATAGTAGTTCTATTCTTATTACTCATAAAAGAAAGTCCCCATTCATTGTTATTAAGACCTTGGACAAATCACCCTCCCAGATAATCAGAATATCATCTATGAAGCGCTTGTAAAATTTGAGATGTCCCTTCCAAGTGGGATTGTTAAAGATGTGGATAGATTCCCACAGACCCATAAACATATTGGCATATGCCGGGGCAAAGCTCGCCCCCATTGCCGTCCCTTTTACCTGAAGGTAAAATTGCCCATTAAAACAAAAATAATTATGGGTCAGGATGAATAATATACTCTCTACAATTGATTCAACTTGGGATAATGGAAGAAGAGGGTCCTCCAAAAGAAAATGCTTAACTGCCTTCAAACCTAAGTGATGATCAATGTTGGAATAAAGGGCTGCCATATCGATGGTTAACCAACAAAAATTGTCCTGCCACGTGTTGTCTCGCGTCAAAGATAACACATGTCCTGTGTCTTTAATATACGAAGGTAAATGAATCATAATTTTTTGGAGGTGAGTATCTACCCATTTGAATAATGGTGCGGTAAGAGAACCAATCGATGAAATAATGGGTCTCCCCGGCGTATTAGTAAGCGACTTGTGGATTTTCGGGAGGAAATAAAAAAATAGGGCTATTACCCCCACTCGAAAGAAGAAATCCTTTTTCTGATTTATCAATCACCTTCATCTCAAACATCTTAATGACCTAAATTCGTAGATCTTTAGTTAATTGGGTTGTGAGATTAAAGGTGAGGGTTTTATAATACTTCTGATCTCCAAGGATTCGATTGGCTTCTCCAAGGTAATTTTCTCTGTTCAGAAGAACAATCCCTCCTCCCTTATCCGCTCCCTTGATAATGATGTTCTGGTCCTTTCTAAGTTCCTTTAATGCTGCCATTTCAAGATTGGTAAGGTTATGTTCAAGTCTTCAATTCTTCTGTTGCCTGTTTAGATTCGAGACCAGGTATCTGAAATCCTTCAACACCAATTCATAAAAAATAGGTATAAACCCTCCTTTGTCCGCTATAGGATAATAGGTAGAACGAGTTTTTAAGCCTGTAGATATGCTGGCCTCCAGGACCTCTAATGCATCAACTTCTGTATGGGATTCAGTTTGTTCACTAAGGAGACCCATTAGATTTTTAAGAATAATTTTATCTTGCGGGTTATTTAGAAATCCCGGACATTCATTGATACTATTGGCCTCCTTAATATTGAAGGACCTAGCAAGGGTTAATTTCCTAATGAACTGGTTAAGGTCTCTGAATAGATCTAAAATCCCAGGGTTCCTAAAGGGAGAAAAACTCAAACCCTTATTAAGTAAAGAAATCTCAGGAGAGGTAAGGACATGAGTCGACAGATTGAAAATTCCAATTAGGGGAGGCATCTCATCTTGTTGGGATTTGTGTCCCTTTCCTCTTGATCCCCTGTAGGTGCATCTCTTTTCTTGCCCCCTACTTTGGAAAAAAGTGGAAAAGTCTTGGGTGGGCCTAAAGGGCGCTCTTCTAAAAAATGGGCATCAGCTGAATCATCTGAATAATGCGATCTGGGGAACTTTGGACACTCTCCCAGTTCCCTATGCCTAGTGTTGGGACCTGACCCCTCCGCTGGATTCTGATCTTTAGTCCCTGATAAAGGAATGAGATTAGGGTTGTCCTGTTTCCTCCATATATCACGATTTGACACATTAGAGGTGTGGTGAGAGCCCTTATCCTTCTGATAGTGGGCATTTCTAATGTAGTGATTCTGATTGGAAAAATTATATGATTTGGATTTAGCTGCTTCTGCATAAGTATTAAAACAATGTTGAGCAGTACAGATATTTAGTGTTCTTTTTAATAACAATCTCCTTTTCAAATTTGATGATCCTGCTATTCACAGTATTATCTAATTCAGCCACTATGTCTGGTATATCAATGGCATTAATCTTAGAATGGATCACCTCAATATCCGTCTCTGTCTTTTTCAATCTGTACTCTCTATATTTAACTAAGATTTTCATGAGTATCACAGAGCAAAGAGTTTTTCGTATTACTAAATATACAGTACTAGTAGCAGAAAACATTAATGCCAGCAAAACTGTAGTTAGTAGAAATAAATTTAAATATCAAAAAGTCATTCTAAAGGATTGGAAAGCATCACTTGCTATTTTTAAGTTTTAATTGTATGGGAAGCAAATTATTGCATCGATATTTCAATGAAATGCTAGTATATTGACTTGGGGTCTTGTTAAAGGATGAATTCTAGGTGATGAATTTGATGACAAAAAGAGTTTAATGCGTGGGAGAGATGAACGAAGGAGACATCATCTTCTGATTCCTAGAATATTGATGTTTACACTGCTTACATTGTGGCAATCTGGATGAAGCCCCCTACACCTACATCTAATTTTAGTGTTATGTATTGATTCTTTAAGTGCTTTCACTTCTCTTGCAGCTAGGAGTGTGTTTCCTGAAAGTTCTTAACGCAGCATGGGGTGTATATACTGAAGCACTAGTGTGTGCATTATTTCTTTTTATAAGGCAAAGTGGTGTGATCTAAAATATCATGGTGTGTCATGAGGATGGTACTTTGCTTTACAAACTCTTTCAAACACCTTGTGAAGGAAATTGTACGTTTATAAATGTTGAGCAGTGCATAATTACCTTTCTCTGATTCCACTTCAGATATATTATATCCTCTGCAAAGATTCACTACATCCTTAACTGTTCGTGTATTTGTTCATTTTGAGAGATTAATCTCATCAACGTGTTTATATATTTATCCTATTCTAGCTAGTAGTTTACTTACTGTGTTTTGCACATCCAGTCAGGCACAACTTATCTAATCTTGAATCAGTGCTTCCATCTTGCCAATCATACTAGTAACGGGATGGCTTGTCTGCGAAGCTATAATGTGAGAACGTGAATCCCCTTCCTCTTCTAATATTGTTGGTTTATAAACAGTATCAAATTGCTCCAATTGCTCTGTTCCATGAGTTGGAGTAAAACTTAATCACAAGGTAAAATATTGTACTGATTCTTCTTTACTTTGTTTTTGAAAGATTTAGAGTGTTTGTATTAATTATTGGTTATCCTTCATCTATATTTTTAAGTAGGTTCTTCAATTACTTAACAAATTGCAAAAAAAATTACCTCTGGGCTATGTTCTTTTTTTTCTATGTTTTGAAGTTCCACATAGATTTTTCATAAAAATAAGATATGGCACAATTTTAGTTACAAAATATTACACTACCCATGCTTATTTAATTAAAAACGTAGTTAGAGCATTGAGGTGCGTGATGACGTAGGACGCTGTGCGTGCACGTAGCATGAGTCGCAAGAATGGTGTATCACCGAGAATTGGAACACATGATTGGTATGTGAGCTGTTACTAATGGCATTCTGGAATTGAGCATTGAATCTGAGCCCATCTGTTGCAGTGAATGTGGAGTGCAGTGGAGCAGAATATCGGACGTACGGTGAAGGGGTCTAGGCGTTTATGTATACAAACACACTAAACAGCCCGCTGAATACGATCCACGCAGAGCTGTGTCTGAGCCCTTTTGATGCAGTGAGCAGTGGCACCTTTGATATATTGGAGCAGAGTGTGAGATGTACAATGCTGGGGTGTGATTGTTTAATTAAAACTTTATTAAAAAAACAAACTTGAACACAATCTCAAATTTTGTATAATTACAGTTACATTTGACAGATTTCAATAACAAAAAAAAGAAAATTTGAACACCATCACAAAATTTGTATAAAACAATTACATTTGACATATTTTAACAATAAATAAAAAAAAAGGTAAAGAAAATAAAAAATTTGAACACGATCACAAATTTTGTATAACACAGTTACATCTGATATATTTGGGGACTCTTTTACACATTTAGTGAATTTTATGTTTCATTTATTATTGGAATAAAGCCTTTGGATTGTATCCTGCATCTCTGTGGATATTGGTCCATCTTTTCGTTCTATAGCTGCATGGTGGTGGAGAAGTGCCTGGATAACCTGAGCAGACTTACCAGATCCCCTTTTGATAAAGACATCAAGCTTATCTCCTAAAAGAAGGAAAATTGTTGCATCAATGGACCCCAAAAGTGTATTAATTGAGCTATACCTTTTAGCTCATTAAATTGTGAGTGGTGACTTATCTTTATAATTTCATTTTCCATACAGTCTATACTATGATGTGTTTTCACTTTATGTTTTAAAGGAACGATACATTTTAATAAGACTCTACTATAGACACCTATAAAAGGTATACATGCATGTTTATTGTTGAATTCACTGCACAAGTCTAATAGATAGAACCCGCACTGTATTGACACTAAGAACTTCACCGTTAGATTTTCATTGATACTTCCACACTATAAGATAAGAATAGGTGATTTAGCTGCTTTATTTATTATTTCTCTCACATTGTGATATTAAGAACTCATATCCAATATTATAGCGCTGGTACTGAATTGCTTTTTTTTAAATAGTCAATATACTTTATTCTTTATTAATAACTTCCTATGATGTAATTAACATATTTTTTTAGGCAATCTTAAGGGAATTAGGATTAGATAAATAGAAATGATACTCACTACCAAATTGACTTAAATATATAATTGAATAATCTCGTTGTTGCAACGACTAGTGACATGTTATCCCTGAATTGGATTTTCACATTTTTATAGATTATTTATATCTTTTATTGTTCTGTTCTTTTTTTATTGTTCTCTTTTTTGAGAGTTATGTTTCAGGGCAGTCGCCAACTGGTTATAAGCCTAAAGTGGCTTACTGTATTTTATATATGTTTATATGTACTTGTATTTGTTAGTTTATTTTTGATGGGGTTTTTTTGTTGTTTGGAGACATCTTGTAGGGAGAGAAGTAGTTTGGGACTATTATGAACGATACAAACAGGCCAAACAATGTCAATCAAAATAGTGTCTATTAATGCCCAGGGTTTAAATACCCCAATGAATAGTGGGTTACTCTGCTTTATTCAGGAAAAACACTGGAAAAATAAAAACAAGGATTTATGGAAATTTTCTTGCTTCTCTAAAGTACTATCTGCAAATCGATCAGAAAAGTCGAGTTGCTATAATATGCTTGTCTAAAATTAAATTTGAACTAAGATACATAGAAAAAGATCCAATGGTGCATTTTGTACTTGTAGCATGTAAATTAAACAATGCAATTTACACCTTGACTAATGTATATGCCCAAATAAATTCTCTCAAAGCTTTTATAAAAGGGTTTTTTTTTTTCAAGGTTAATAAACTTTAGAAAAATGTATTTTACTTATTGGGGGAGACTGGAATACTGTAATAGACGATAAGAGGGACAGGAAAGGTGGAAGTTCAAATAAGCAAAAAAAAGTATTTAACCCCTTAAGGACCAAACTTCTGGAATAAAAGGGAATCATGACATGTCACACACGTCATGTGTCCTTAAGGGGTTAAAAGAAAATCTGATTGGTTTCGGTGTGGTATAAATACTGCAAGGATATACCTCAGGGCTAAATCTCACAAACCCTACAAACCCTGGGATAAACAAGTTGGTAATGAACCCATAACAGCATAGTCCCAATCCATATAAAAAACACAACCCCCATCTTCCCAATCTGTAGAAGGGAGAAGGGGCAAGATCAATCAATTTCTCCCACCAAGGACTTGTCTCCTTTTTATTTTTATTTTTGTATGTTATATATAAGTTATAATTTTGCTATGTGAAATTGATTTGAATGTTTGGAACAGTAAGGTTCTAGGCCCTCTTTTTTATCTGAGATTACTATACTCAATAATCAAGAGAGTCTAAGAACTATAAAGAATAATTCTGTCTTATATAATTGATTCCCTGCATATCAAATTTTCTACTGCACAAGCTATATTATGATATTTATTGTAGATATTTCACTTTAAACTTTACGTGTACACAATAATTGTAAAATACTGTGGAATGTCATAATGGTATACCTATTGTATAACCTTATGCTGTATATATAATACAATATATTATTTATATATAAAAGAAAAAAAATCAGTTAGAGAATAATGGAGTTACATAGTTACATAGCTGAAAAGAGACTTGCGTCCATCAAGTTCAGCCTTCCTCACATATGTTTTTGCTGTTGATCCAAAAGAAAGCAAAAATCCCAGTCTGAAGCGCTTTCAATTTTGCAACAAACTAGGAAAAAACTCCTTCTTGACCCCAAAATAGCAGTCAGATGTCTCCTTGGATCAAGCAGCTATTACCCCACTAATTAGAAATTATATCCCTGTATGTTATGTTTTGGGAAGTATTTATCCAATTGCTGTTTAAACATCTGTATAGACTCTGACAAAACCACCTCTTCAGGCAGAGAATTCCATATCCTTATTGTTCTTACTGTAAAAAAAAACCTTTTCTTTGCCTTAGATTAAATCTCCTTTCTTCCAGCCTAATAAATCAATCAATCAGATTAAAAGTAAAACTTGGATGGCCAAGTAAGAACAAATATATATTTTAAAAAGGTTGATTGTAGCAGCTATATAGGAAATAATAATTGTCACCTTTTTTGTTTGTTGGGTAACATCCCATATCATCAATTTATGAGAGTGAGAAGGAACTGTACTAAAGAACACGATTACATCCAACAGTCATACAGATTACAGAAAGCTTTTTTTTTAAGAAAATGGTTATAAGAGGATATATGTAGCAGAAATGGATAGAAGGCAACTGACTATGTATAAAGAAATACATAATAAATAAGTCCATCATTTTTATTTGCATACAAGCAGGCAGCAACATCAGACAGAACATGGATTTTTAAGGGCCTTTTAAGGGTGATAGAGCGTCAATATATGAGCCTAAACATACTAAGGCTCCACAATTGGGGAGTTAATGTTGTTGTTATGTATAGATAATCTGTGGATTGATGTATGTTGGCCCTATGTTTTTGCCAATCTTTGAGGAAAATTTGTCCTATTATATTCAGAAGAAGGCTGTGTACAAGTGTATATTTGTCATCTTAAAACTACAAGATTTTGCAAAAGAAGGCGTAGGATTACATTACTTTGGATAAATTTACAGAGGATATCTGTTTTGAATTTATTTATTTATTTATTGCTTTTTGATGGTCATTGAGCATAATAGGTGCACATATATCACAACATGCACTATTTTAACACATAATAACTATGGATCCACGCGAGAAATGTGCACCTTTTTTGAATCACTTAAGAACTATTTTGATGTTTCACAGAGGAGTGGAGACAAATGTACAAGTACAAGAATCAGACCACAAACTACTATCATGTTGCCATATGACACATCCCATGCTATTTAGTCCTCACAGCTTGATTCCTGATGGTGTTGTTTAACTACTATGTTCACCACCTCATATTTGGTGCAATTGCCTTCTGGGGGGGGGAAGTCTCAGAGTTGATGGATACTGTACCCTCCTTTCATCTAGAGCAATGCTCCTCTACAGTTAAGATCATTCTGTGACACACTTTTGTAAGTAATTTGTTGTCAGACTCAGTAATGCTGCTAAGGTGGTTATTTTCAAAATTTGGCACTGATCTATTACCCCTCCACTCAGGACATGGATTCATGTAGTCAAAACAGAATATGAGCGCTAGCAGTCTCAAGCCATTCATATTATTGCAGTAAGATTCCAAAGCCAACCATTTTGGTTGGTTGAATATTTTTATTATGTATTATAATAGTTCTTCTTTTTTTAATAATAATAATTATGATTGTTACTATATTGCTTTCTTTAATTGTCCTTGACTTGGTTAAAACAAATATAGATTAGAATAATATAAAGTCAAAACAGGGAATGAGAAAGGAGAATAGTAAATAATCTAAACTGCAATCTAAGTCACAACAAAGCACTTGCTTAAGAAAACTAAGACTCTTGTGAACCACCTCCCATCATAAGAATTCATGATTCTAGCCAAGGCCATCAGTAGATGGTAACAGGAGCTACAGATAAATAAATCCAAAGCATTATGTTTTTCTCCAAGTGTTGAAGATAATAGGAACTACAGATAAATAAATCCAAAGCATTATGTTTTTGTCGAATTGTTTAGCAAGTTTGGAATTTGTTGGCAGTTTTGTAGAAACTCTATGTGCAAGAGAATGTCTTTGAATCATCTCTGTAAGGTATGTATGTGTAGATCAAGAGTGGGAGAAGTGCCTATGGTTACTTGGTAAATATACAAAGAATATCTTCTGTTTTTGTCTTGTCTTCATTGTAAAATTCAACAACGAAGTCCTTCCAAGCAATATAGTTTTTATATCAAAGTGGCATAGTTTTTAATAAAGGGGACAATTTCCACAGTAACATATTGACAGGCAGTGATATTATTATGAAAGTAAAGGTAGTTACTGATAATATGTGTAGAAGTACCAGCAATTTAATTGCTTTTATTGCACTATATATATTATTTGGCTACTTGTGGGATAGTTTTCTTTATAGATTTTGTTTCTAAAACTATTACATATATGATTTAGATTTATGTCAATAACATTGTCATCACTTGTTATTCTTCTTTCACTCAGCACTTGACTGCTTCAAAAGGAATTTTTCTGGTTGTGAGAATCCAACTATGGGCATCCGGTAGACTATAACAGTCTCTGGGTTTAGAGAAATGTTAGAAACTTGCTTCTCTTTGTTCACATTATGTTCAAATATTTATTTATAGAAATTGAGCACAGCAGTTGTCTTTATGTGGGTACAATATGGGTTATTATTAAAAACAAACTGTTCTTCAAATTCAGACATTAACAGGCCAGTGATAGCTCCATTTTAACAGCCATAGCTAAGCTGAGCTATCAAAATATTATTTTCTTTATGTGAACCTAATATCAAGAAATACCTGTAGTCGACTTGTTTTCTGTTTTTGATTTAACATAAACTATATGAGGTCTGTCTGGAAAGTATCTGTCAGGTTTGCCGCCCGCTTACCTCTCTGGTTGGCTGGCCACTTTCCTGCTTCCTCCGGTGTTCCATCCAACGGAGCACGCTTGCTTATCTATGCGACTGGATGCGATCCCAAATTCAGCGTTCACCGAACAGAAACATTGAATTTGGCAGACCGAATTTGGCGCACAGAAATTACATCAGAGTTTAGAAAAGAGGGGTTAAAAATCCTCCACGAATAATACGGAATTCCAAGATGACATGAGAGGTAAGAACTGCCTATGTATATTTACCTCTCTAATTCCTTGTTGCTCTGTTGTGGTTCTTGTTAGTCCAATAGCTTTTGTTTTTTCTTTGGTATTTTATTCTGGTTATGGTTTATTGTTGTTCCTGTCTTCTGTAATCCTTTTACCTTGGCTTGTTTAACGTTCATCTGCATTTCATTAACCCTTTGATCTTAGGCTGGATACATTCTGGACAGATCTCATAAATAGTACATTTAATTAGTTATCAACAGGTTGGGTTAATCCATAGTAGATTCCGGGATTATGAGTCTGAATGTGTGGTGTCTTTGATTTAGCATCTCTCTTCCCTTATGTACAGCTTTACGAATTAGTCTATGAATATTGTGTGTGGAAAAATTAACTCACTACGCACTACAATTGGTCTACTTTACCATGCTGGGTCAGATTCACCTCAATATTAAAACAAAGGTGAAGCAAACATCTTAATATTTATTCATGATATCGAAGTTACCGACTCCTTTTTTGTTTTTGTTCTTTTTGTACTCCTTGTTCTTAACTGTGCAGTATTTTTTTTTTCCCTATGAAATGCTAATCAAAGGATTCACTAACATAGATTCCCTTTTAGGTTTGGAAAACATAAAACAATTTTAAGCAAAATTTCTTTGCAAATTATTTTTGCAGTTCAGAAATTCTTACCTAAGAAGTTTCTAATTTAGATCCATAATTAACCCCTTAAGGACGGGCTTGTTTTTGCGATGTTGTACGTTAAGGACCAGAGCAGTTTTGACACTTTTGTGGTGTTTGTATTTAGCTGTAATTGTCCTCTCTCTCATTTACTGTTCCCATACAAGTTATATATTGTTTTTTTCAGGACAAGAAGGGCTTTCTTTACATACCATTATTTGTAGCATGTCATATTTTATTTTAAAAAAATAATAAAATATGGTGAAAAATTGAAAAAAAAACCATGTTTTTGGACTTTTACTTGAAAAATCTTTTACTTATCTACAAAAGCTAATGAAAAAAACTACTAAATAGATTCAAAATTTTGTCCCAAATTTAAAAACACCCAGTGTTTACATGCTTTATTGCTTTTTTTTTTGCAAGTTATAGGCCTATAAATACAAGTAGGAAATTGCTGTATCAATATATATACATATATATTAAATTTATCAATAGTGACATTGTAACACCGTTATCTGTCATAAATCCCTGAATCACACCTTTTTTTAAAGTAGACAACCCAGGCTATTCAATATGGGGTATGTCCAGTCTTTTTTAGTAGCCACCTAGTCACAAACACTGGCCAAAGTTAGCATTTATATTTGTTTGTGTGTTAAAAATGCAAAAAACTTTAACTTTGGCCAGTGTTTGTGACTAAGTGGCTACTAAAAAAGGCTGAACATACCCCATTTGCAATACCTTGGGTTGTCTTCTTTTGCAAATTGTATGCCATCATGGGGGTAATTCTCATTCCTGGGCTACCATACGCTCTCAAAGGCAACCTAACCAATCTGACAAATTTCAATTAAAAAAAGTAAAATTAAGCCTTATATTTGACCCTGTAACTTTCACAAACACTATAAAAATTCTATGTGTGGGGTACTGTTATACTCAGGAGACTTCACTGAACACAAATATTAGTGTATCAGAACATTAAATGTATCACCACAATAATATCATCAGTGAAAGTGCCGTTTGTGTGTGAAAAATGCAAAAAACGTCACTTTCCCTGACAATATCATCGCTGTTTTTTTTTCCCTGTATATAATATAACTAATATTTGTGTTCAGCGAAGTCTCCCGAGTAAAACAGTACCCCCATGTACAGGTTTTAGGGTGTCATAGAAAGTTACAGGGTTAAACACAGTGCTAGCAAATTACATTATCAGGACTTTCGGCCTGGGTTGGCAGGCAGGTCCCTCAAATTGCAATCATTAAAATTACTTAATTTGGTAAACATATTACATAAATATGCACGTAGAATTTTAATATATATACATATTTATATATTTGACGTATACGTGTATATTTATGAAATTATTTATGTAATTATGTATATGGACATATGTATATTTCGTATTATTTATTTAAAATACTGTTAGAATAAAATTACACATATATATATATATATTTTTTTTTTTAATTATTAAAAATTATTTTTACTTTTTGTTATTTATTTTTATTAACATATTATTTATAATTTATAATAATATATATATATACAATATTTATAGTTATTATATATATATATTTTATATATACATGTGTAATTTAATTATACGTGTATTTTATATTAATATATGGATATATAAATATAAAAATACACTTAGTATGATATTATATATATGATATATATACATATATTATATATAGATATAATATCTCATATATATATATATATATATATATATATACATGTATATATATATACACATGTATTATATCTATATATAATATATATATATATACATGTATTATATCTATATATAATATATGTATATATATCATATATATAATATCATACTAAGTGTATTTTTATATTTATATATCCATATATTAATATAAAAATACATGTATAATTAAATTACACATGTATATATACAATATATATATAATAACTATAAATATTGTATATATATATTATTATAAATAATATGTTAATAAAAATAAATAACAAAAAGTAAAAATAATTTACTTTTATTATTTTTTTTACACTGATTGATTTTTCTTAACTTTATTTTTGATTTTCTACTTGCAGGGAGACTGCCTGTCAGCACAGACAGTCCCTCTGCAGGCAATACACAGGCACCTATTGCGGTCATGTGATCGAGCGACAGCTGGGCAGACAGGCAGTCCCCTTGGACCGGGAGGAGCACTGATCACCGCCGGGGGACAGACCTTCATCAGGTCCCCAAAGGGATGTTTCCAATTACGGTCCTGAACCGTCATCGGTCGTCAAGGGGTTAAACTGATCAACCATGAGGAATACTCCTTTAACCCCTTAAGGACACATGCCATGTGTAACATGTCATGATTCCCTTTTATTCCAGAAGTTTGGTCCTTAAGGGGTTAAGTAACAATAAAATATACACTCCTTAAAGTGTATGTGATTTTCTTTGTGAGTGCCTTAGTTCTTTCTATCAATGACCTCCATATTTGTTTGTGAAACAGTCCTTTTTAGACTACTACCTTTTTAGAGCAAAGTGACATATTTTCTTTCTTTTGCCTTGTGGCCTCATGGACTAGAGAGTCATACATGGCCTCTAATTCCTTAAAGAAACAATATAGTGTTGGGAATACATACCTGTGTAGTGTTCTTTTCTGCACATACACTGAACATAATTATAAACACAACACTTTTGTCTTTCCCCCATTTTTCATGAGCTAAATTTAAAGATCTAACACTTTTTCCATATACACAAAAGGCCTATTTCTCTCAAATATTGTTCACAAATCTGTCTAAATCTGTGTTAGTGAGCACTTCTCCTTTGCCGAGGTTATCCATCCACCTCACAGGTGTGGCATATCAAGATGCTGATTAGACAGCATGATTATTGCACAGGTGTGCCTTAGGCTGGCCACAATAAAAGGCCACTCTGAAATGTGCAGTTTTATCACACAGCACAATGCCACAGATGTTGCAAGTTTTGAGGGAGCGTGGAATTGGCATGCTGACTGCAGGAATGTCCACAAGAGCTGTTGCCCGTGAATTGAATGTTCATTTCTCTACCATAAGCCGTCTCCAAAGATCTTTCAGAGAATTTGGCAGTACATCCAACCGGCCTCACAACCACAGACCATGTGTAATCACACCAGCCCAGGACCTCCACATCCACCATCTTCACCTCCAAGATCATCTGAGACCAGCCACCCGGACAGCTGCTGCAACAATCAGTTTGCATAACCAAAGAATTTCTGCACAAACTGTCAGAAACCGTCTCAGGGAAGCTCATCTTCATGCTCGTCATCCTCATCAGGGTCTCGATCTGATTGCAGTTCGTCGTCGTAACCGACTTGAGTGGGCAAATGCTCACATTCGATGGCATCTGGCACCTTGGATAGGTGTTCTCTTCACGTATGAATTCTGGTTTTCACTGTACAGGGTAGATGGCAGACAGTGTGTATGGCGTTGTGTGGGTGAGCGATTTGGTGACGTCAACGTTGTGGATCGAGTGGCCCATGGCAGCGGTGGGGTTATGGTATGGGCAGGCATATGTTATGGACAACGAACACAGGTGCATTTTATTGATGGCCTTTTAAATGTACAGAGATACCTTGACGATATCCTGAGGCCCATTGTTGTGCCCTTCATACACGACCATCACCTCAAGTTGCAGCATGATAATGCACAGCCCCATGTTGCAAGGATCTGTACACAATTCCTGGAAGCTTAAAACATATCAGTTCTTGCTTGGCCAGCATACTCACTGGACATGTCATCCATTGAGCATGTTTGGGATGCTCTGGATCGGTGTATACAACAGCATGTTCCAGGTCCTGCCAATATCCATCAACTTCGCACATCCATTGAAGAGGAGTGGACCAATATTCCACAGGCCACAATCAACAACCTGATCAACTCCATGCAAAGAACATGTGTTGCACTGTGTAAGGCAAATGGTGGTCACAGAAGATACTGACTGGTTTTTGGACCCCCTCGGACCTTGCCAATACTGTAAAGCTGCACATTTTAGAGCAGTCTTTTATTGTGGCCAGCCTAAGGCACACCTGTGCAATAATCATGCTGTCTAATCAACATCTTGATATGCCACACCTGTGAGGTGGATTGATTATCTTGGCAAAGGAGAAGTGCTCACTAACACAGATTTAGACAGATTTGTGAACAATATTTGAGAGAAATAGGCCTTTTGTGTACATGGAAAAAGTGTTAGATCTTTAAATTTAGCTCATGAAAAACAAAAGTGTCGCATTTAAAATTTTGTTCAGTATAGTTTCAAGGCCCCCATTAATCCAAATTTAAAAAAAAAAATAGTCACAATTTCTTTAGCACTGAGATCCAGTCCCTGCAGCCGCTTGGTCTGCCTCCATCAACGTCACACTGCCTCTCCTTGGAAGCACCTCTAGTGGCTATCAGGAGAAATGTATTTAACCGCACAATGTAAGCATTGCCAAATCTACCAAATGGCAATCCTTTAAAATGCAAGGTTAAAAAAAATAAAAAAATAAAAAGTACATAAGGGTGCAAGGAAGAGATCAGATCAATTAGTTCCCTAATTTTTCACACACAAACAAATATTAACGCTAACTTTGGCTACTGTTTGTTACCAAGTGGCTACTAAAAAAGACTGGACATACCCCATTTGCAATACCTTGGTTTGTCTACTATTACAAATGGTATGCCTTCATGGGGGTAATTCTCATTCCTGGCCTACCATACGATCTCAAAGGCAATGTAACCAATCTGGCAAATTTCAATGTAAAAAAACTGAAAAATGTAACATGCTATACTTGACCCTGTAACTTCCCAAAACACCATAAAACCTGTACATAGGGGGTACTGTTTTATACGTGAGACATCGTTGAATACAAATATGCGTTGTGATCCTTGTCTGCAGTTAGCACGGTCCTTTTGGGTACAAACATGCACAGTCTTTAAAAGTAACTTAATTCCAGGCACTTTATTGTTGAGCTTCACCACAGAGACAGCAGAAAATAAAAAAAAACAATAATGTAACACAAATCCCTATAAACAAAAACCTAGCTCGTCTGAGCACTTACTAACTTCAGATTCCCTATCTCTCAGGGGTTAAACTATAACAAAACAATATTGGTTTCACCAACCTAGTGTCTTTGTCAGCTCTCTGCACTCCAGTGTTTAGTCAGCCTGCTGCTTCCAGCCCTTCAAGAGAGAAACAAACATTCTCCCCTACCTGCCTAGCAGGGAGGGGTTTATTCCCACTGCTGCAGCTGATTACCTGCAGCTGAGCAGTGGGTTGGAGACAGTCCAAACCCTGGTCTGGACCTATGTCTCCCAAGAAAAACAATAAACAGTGGAGTGGAGCACTGGCCCATCCTTCTCTCCAAATGCTCCACCCTCGGGGGCCCATAACTAAATATGCATTTACGTTATATACATACACACACTCCCCCTGGGGTTAAAGATCATATGCCTCTCTGAACAATGCAGATGAAATATAAACTCCCTCACAGACCACCCAATTCACCTTATCACAGCGTATTTCATTGCAGTAAAAGCAAACAGTATTATGACATTCACAGTTAAAATGTCACGTAGAACTAAAAAAAAAAAATTGTATTCTTATTTTCTCAAATTTTTTTATATTCTATTCATATTAAATTATGTTTCATACCTAAATATTTGATGTTAAATGAATGCCCTGTTTCCCCTGAATAAAATCATATATAATAAGTGTGGGTGCACATAATATGAAAGAGGTGAATTACGCCTGACATATAGCTCAAATTCAAGTTTTTGTTTACGTTTTGTTTTGTTCACAACGTGTACATTTGGCTCAGTCCTTAAGGGGTTAAAGTTGAGGTTAATTTACAGATCAATATTGATTCACAAAGTAATAATGCAACTACCACTACTAATATTCAGCTTTAAAACAACCAACAATAAAGTGCACCAATAATAAAGTGAGTGTTATTGGTTGTTATATGGACAATGCTTTTTACACATTGTATGGTGCAGCTTCTTTTATAATTTCAATTAAAAAAATTTTTGTTAGTGGGTAGTTCATTTGATTATAGAGTTTTACTTTTACTTGATTATTTTTTTTTTTTACATTTTTAATATTCAGCTTTGTCACTGCAAATTTTGTATGTGGCATGCTTGCATTTTTTTTCTTACGTTTGATTCCAGTAGTCCGGATGCTGTTAAAAATAACTATTTCTTCTTTGTGTTGAAGCAGCAGTACTCATTGTCTTCCTAATATATAGATTTGTGTCAGTGGGTGCATTATGTGATTTCTTTCTCCCCCACCTATTTCTTATTCTTTGCTGAATTGGGCATGCTTTACATGAATATCACTGAACTTTACTCTTATGTGTAGATATTAAGTGAATATATGTGCCTATTTCACCATGAAATATTGTGACAAATAACAATGCCATATACGTACAATTACAATCAATAAATCAAAAGCATAGAAAAGTGTTTGTGTAATACAATACATATGGCATCTGCAGAAAGAAAAACAATACAAGATACTGGAAACCTATTAAACATTTAAAGAAGAACATAACATATATAGTGCAGTTTATTAAATTAAAACTTGGAGTGTCTCTATGGCACTATGTCTCTCTCCCACACTTTATAGAGAATAACGACACTGCTCTTTGGAAGCATCTCTGATGGTATTACCACCAGTATATTGATATAATGTGCTCTTTCAAAAGCCACAGGAAGAAAATTGGAAAAAAGAATAAAAAGTGACAAATTAAAAGAAATGTTCCTTTTTATTGTGATATATTTTTTGCAGTTAATTCTATTTTTCTAGGTTGTTTTTTTTTAGCATTGCCTATAGGTAGAGGACAAAAAACCCAATATATACAGATATACTGGAGAGTGGTTATTCTATAATACATATTTACCTAAATCAGATAGATAAATAAATATATATTTAGCAAGTGTCAGCACATGGAATGAACACGTGGTGAATGTGATTCAATTATAAAGAAAATACACTGCATCAGACAGATATAGTATTAATATATACACTGATCAGCAACAACATTAAAACCACTGACAGATGACAGGTGAAGGGAATTACCTTGATTTTATTGTTACAATGGCACCTGTAAAAGTGTGCAAAATATAAGGTAGCAAATGAACAGTCAGTTCTTGAATTCCATGTCTTGGAAGCAGGAAAATTGAGCAAGTGATAAGATCTGAGTGTCTTTGACAAGGGCCAAATAGTGATGGCTAGACGGCTGGGTAAAGGCATCTCTAAAGCGGCAATTCTTGTGGGATGTTCCCAGTATGCAGTGATAGTACCTATCAAAAGTGGTGCAAAGAAGGACAACTGGTGAACTGGCATCAGGGTCATGGGTGCCCAAGGCTCATTGATGCACATTGGGAGTGAAGACTAGCCTGTCTGGAGTGATCACACAGATGAGCTACTGTAACTCAGATTACCAAAAAAAAAACTAATGCTGGCCATGATATAAAGGTGCCAGAACACAAAGTTAATTGTAGTTTGCTATGCATCATGATTTCTGTCCACCGCTGAAAGCTCCTTCAATATGGACGTGAGCATCAGAAAGGGAAGGATTGTAGCGGAGATGCAATATTCCCCAGGTTATCTCCGCTCATAATCCAAGTGAGGCTCAGGAACAAGTAAATTGTAAATCCACAGGCAAAGTTTCCAGCAGGCAAAATAGCACAGCAGTATCCCAGCAGCAATCCCAATAACTGGACGACACACAGTTTCAGGAGCAGAACTAACAACCTTTATTCCACAGTGCCTTATATAGCATGGTCCCATGCAAGGGAGGGATTTCCATTTATTAATACAGTAGCCAATCCTGTCCCGGTAACCTCCCACACATCTCCTCCCCTCAGCCGGCCTCATAATCCCCTTATCCAGTACAGCAATTCCCCCCGTTTCTGGATGTACCCCTAAACCTAGGGGTACCCCTTTAAATTATACATCCCCTGGTAGCCCTGATCTGGCTGAACAACATATCCAAAAATCACCCAGATCGGACAAGGGGTTCGGGAATTTCCTGGAGGGAATAAAATGACCGACCGTGCTGGATGAACTAGCCGAATTGGGCTCCATGCGATGGGGCCCTGCGGTCGGTCCTAGAACAGACAAATGCAGTACCTGAAAGCCTCCAGCTATAGAGGCTTGGGAGGGTTCGCCTGAATCCCCTCGTTCGGTTGATTATGCCTACCGAACGAGGGGCCGTTCGGTAGTTTGGAACCGAACTGACCGGGCTGATGGAGGTCTCAGCGGTATTCGCCTGATCGAGTGTCCGTTTTTAGTTCCAGACACTCGACGGCAAAACACCGCTGTTAGGGAGGTTAAGATGGCCGCCGCCACGTGTTCGTTTCTCGAATGGCGGCCACCCCTGAGAACAAAGGATTGCTACACAGCTTGTCAATAACCCGTTGACAATAATTGAAGGCACACTTCACACAGGGGAGGTCTGATTGTTCGGTAGTTTCATTTGAACAAACTAAGGGAATGAAACTACCTTACATTCAGACGAATCCAATACATTTTATACATAGAACTTAGCTATTTTACACGAATACATCTCCTTACTGCATAGACATTTAGAAAATAGACAAATACAGGTTAAACATAATTTTAAGTCCCAGGGCAGCTTATGGCCATCCGCTACAAGAATGTTGCCAAGTCTGATGAATCACATTTGCTTTTAGATTAGGTGGATGGCTGAGTGCATGTGCATGATTTACCTGGGGAAGAGATGGCAACAGAATGCACTATGGGAAGAAGGCAGGCCAGTGAAGGCAGTGTTATATGGAAAAGGTAGAAGAAACTGCGCAGAAATGTATTCGTACACAGGTCTTTTAAAGTTGTATACACATTTGACCTCAAAGATAGAAAACAAAAAGTAATAATAGTGCAAGACTGTATGTACAGTGAATAAGTGATGAATAATCTTGTGTAGTTTTCACTCACTTTTGGTTGAGCTAATTTAGAGCTCTGCTGTGTTTACGCATGGATGGAACAATCCCCGTCTAAGGATTTATGATGATCTGGGCATCCCAGATGTCTCAGATACAGTGCAGTATGCAGGACATATAGAAGAGCAAGTACAAAAAAAAAATACTCCAATGGTAAAGTAAGAACTGGTGAATATAAAATGAAAAAAATATAGTAATGTACTTACATTTACCAGAGCAGAACTAGCTCTAGTATATACAGCATGTGTGGTATAATCTCCATCTATGAATATGATGATGCCAGGAAGCAGTGGATGGAAAAATAAAGGTATAAATATAAATATAAAATATACTATTTATTTACCATACAAAAACAATTAAAACAATATATAATAACTTTAAGGAGTCCCACTTTACTCGTTTCGCCTCTCCAAGGCTCCTTCAGAAGTGTGGTTTCGTCCTCATAAAATTCCATTTATATAGGCATTCTTTGAAATAAAAATTGCTTCCTGGTGTGTTGATTGACAATTTTCTGTAACCAGCTTGGAACGCATACGGAACTAAAATGGCGTTGTTGCGTTCCAATTAATGTAATATGTATCCCTTGTTATGAGGAAAATAGGTGTAAGGTTAATTCGGCAAGTTAGTGATGTTCAGACACTGAGTAAGGTCTGTTTATCATCCTAATAGGTTAGTGATGTTCTAGAATGGGCGTGGCGTCGCGGAGGAAGTGATGTGATGCTCCATCTATCAGGTGTTTCTGAATCCCGAAAATTTCTTTGCGGCCATATTTGAAAGAGGCAATATATGGGAAAAGAGGAAAGAGTGTGTCAGAAGAGGGGCACATAGTTGTGTGACTGAATATAATATCTATAATACAGCAAACAACGTGATTTATGTTCTGTAACTATATAATTAATACAAGTATGTGGACATGAAGTATGCTCTGGGCAATGTTTTACTGGGATACCTTGGTTCCTGGCATTTATGTATCTGCTACTTTAAAACATGCCACCTACCTAGAGATTGTTGCAGAACACGTACACCCCTTCATGGCAATGCTATTCCCTGGAGGCAGTGGCCTCTTTCAGCAGGATAGTGCACCCTGCCACACTGCAAAATTTGTTCAGGAATGGTGTGCCTTGGCCTCCAAATTTCTCAATCCAACTGAGCAACTGTGGGATGTACTGGAACAACAAATCTGATCCACGGAGGCATCACCTTGTCAAATGCATCTTGTGTAGTCCATTCCTTGACAAAGCAGAGCTGTTTTAGCAGCACTTGGGTGACCTACACAATATTAGATAGGTGGTTTTAATGTTGTGGCTGATCAGTGTAAATGACTCTGTAGGTTCAGATTTCAAAAAGAACCCTGAGTCCTGGGAAGTGACGACGCTAGAATCCATTCACAAAGACAATGAACTTTGGAGCAAAGAGAGTGGCATTTAGGCATGTCTACCACATATGCTGGCAAGTACCCATATGATCACAGTGTTTTTGCCACAATTTTGGGTTATTATGACCCATGCAGTAAAGTGTAGCTGGGGTGACGTGGCAAATTCTTAATACTCTGTTGAGACATTGACATGTACTTTCTATGTACCTTTGCAGGTTCACAGACACAAACAGTGTATTCTTGAAGCATTTAAATGTATGTAACATTAATGCAATCTTGAACAGAGTTCTGTTTCTATCTACATGCAAATAGCCCAATATCATAAAAATTGATGAAGGATAGTAACCCTATTTGTATTATGCTGCACTGTCCTCTAAATGACCTTGAGGGTGCAACGAAATTGCTTTTTTTTTTCATTTGCCTGTTTTATACAGTACAACTGCATTTTATCCATGCACTGCTGATTTTCTCTCTCTCCGCCAACTCTACCGATCAATAGTGCATTTCCAACAAGAAAAATAAGGAAACTGACACACAGACTGGCTGAACATAGCAAGCAAGGGAATCTGTTGCTTAGAGAATGGAATTTGTATAGGTTGTCAATGTCTGTGTAAGTATTTCACTGAGCTGTCATAATACTTTTAGGCAATTTTTAAAATGAACTTAAATATTTGTTCTCTTGCAAACCATATAATAGCAGTGCAATGTATTTAGCGTCATATATTAGATCTAACTTGTAATTTAGTTGCAGTTTGAGCTTACACTCAAATGACATTGTAAAAATGCAAATATAATTAGTTATGCAATATACCCGCATTTAGTGATGTGCAACAATATGCAAAATCATTATGATTAAAATATGCAAACATATTGATATCAAAAACATTATTTGCTGTACAGTAAGTCATTACTTTTAATGGTTGTCAGGAGTGTCCTTGTGCACAGGTTAAGTAGCAAAAATGTTTGGAGAGCTTGGAGGTGCTCATTGGTTGAAAGCATTCAGCTCATGCTCTCAGCCAATGAGGTAGTCATGCACAGCAAGGCTTAGCTCAGTGGAGCCAATGGATTCTCCTTGATGGATGTTCCTTCACCATAGGAGGAGATTGCAGTTTTCCCCTTTCCCATGAAATGGTTATGATGCTTGGAGTAACCCTTTAAAGGAAACCTCCAGGATAAGTCCATTTTCGGTCCAAAAAAATATTTAACCCCTTAGTGACCTAACCGTTTTTCAATTTTCTTACCGTTAAGGACCAGGGCTGTTTTTAAATTTCTGCGGTATTTGTGTTTAGGTGTAATTTTTCTCTTACTCATTTACTGTACAGACACATATTATATACTGTTGTTCTCACCATTAAATGGTCTTTTTAAAGATAACATTTCATTATTTTGAATCAGTGGATCTCTATGAGGAAAATTCAGCATCCCCATGCAGAGTGTGGAGACGCTGAATGGCACTGCTTCTAACTGTGCATCCCTGAGCCAGGAAGCACCTCCAGTGGCCATCTGAGGAGTTGCCACTTGGAGGTGTCCCTAGGGGCAATGTAAACACTGCCTTTTCTCTGAAAAGACAGTGTTTGCATTAAAATGCCTGCACATAATGATTATACTCACTAGAACAACTACATTAAACTGTAGTTGTTCTGGTGACTATAGTGTCCCTTGAATGTATATATCCCCTGTCACCTCTGTTGACGAAGCATCCAATGAAACACAGTCATAAGCAAGCATAATAATGTCCAACATAATATTCTCCACAATGAGTGTTATTGTATTTCAGCTGTCAATTTGGCTAGCCGAGATAGTAAACTAATCGATAGATTTCAATATTATGTTACTATTATCACAACCATATTGAATATGTTCTGATTTTGTTTATAAAACCTCTTAAGTTTGTTATTTAAGGAATTTTTTCTGGGAGTATATACTGTAGTGATTGATTATTTAATTGTTTCATTCAAAGTCCATACCTTCACATTATTTATTTCTCCAGTGAAGCAACTTCTCATATCCAGATTAGTATAACAGTGCAGTGCAATTTACTTATAGTCATCACTTTTAATTAGGTGAATTCTATTTACCTAGTTCACCACTTTAAGTTTAACACTTCACCGAAAGGTCAATGATGAACTACATTCACATTAAAGTAAAATGTCAAAGTGTTCTGAAAAGTGTCTTTTATTTCTGTTTCTAGTCATTTTGAATTTATGAAATCATTCTAAAAATGGCCAAAAAAGTGTAATGTTTTTTCTGCCTAAATTCTGCCATTTTTTACAGAAATATTAATTTCTGAAAACAATGCCAAACTTACACTGATGGATGAAAAAGAAGTGAAATAGAGCATTTTTCTGGAAGAAAAAGTTATGAAAATTGTGATAAATCCATTGTGTCATCAGAAATAAAAATGGTGTACATTCAAAAATAAGAGAGAACAGAAGAAGAACCAGATGAAAACTCAGCAGTTTTAATAAATTACACTGAAAGGAAATTCAAAAAAAGCTACATAACTGTCTGAAACACTTTCATAAATCTCATCTGATGATTCACACTCCTTGAAAGTCCACAAAAGTTTTCTGAAGAGCATAATATTCACATGAAGAGCTTGCCTGACTGGGTAAAAACTAAAGTTTATTGTTAGGTACAAAAAGAAAACAGCACCATAATGAGTCACAGAAAATACACTCCAAGAAGAAAGTAGCTTGTGTTTCTAATGTTCTATCAGACCATTCAGAGCAAATTCATGTTGTTTGTTTAAGTTTTTCACTCAAAAGGTAAGTATTAGATGTGTGCATTCAGTTTCATACGAATTGCGATTTGTTTGAATTTTGGCCAACTGACTGTTCTTCTTGACTCACAACTCCGAATTATCATATGGCCAACTCATGTAAGAAACAAAATTACAATGATCAAGCAGGATTTTTTTGTTCCCTCCATGATGCCAAAAAAGATGACTGACAACCACTAAATGTTGATTTTATTCACAGAACCCTGGAGAAGGGACTAACAAACGGGAAAAAAGGGAGAGCAACGATACACAAGAATAGCCAACAAGAGCGAAGAAGGGAGATAATGGGAATAAGGGGTTCTCAATACTTGTTATGTACAAATGTTATGTTATCAATGTTACGTGTGGTTCACAAACCCATCTTGAATTGGGAGCTGATAAATCAGTCAGAAACACGATCACGTTTGGACCTGCGAGTCCACTCCATATCTAACACATCCAGCGCACAACAAACCAACAAATAGGAGACCTGCAAATCTCATTTGCTGTATTAAACTGTTGACCACATAAAAAATGCAATGTGATAAAACCAATAAAAGCAAATTTACTTAAAAAAGGGAGAGAAAAAAAAATCTATATTTAAATATTTCTATATCATATAGTTAATTTTTTTAGATTGTTTAGATTTTTTTTACTGGTCCTTTTGTCGGTCACTTATTCTCACATGATCTATTAACCAAATGACGCAAAAGGTTTTTTTATTATTGTACAACTTAGTGAACAAATTAAACAAAAGCAATTGAAATAGCTCAAGGCATTGAATGCTTCAAGTGGTTTCCCCAAATTAATTGAAAATGCAACTTATAGTGACTTCTCCAGTCTAAAAATGATTCAACACACTGAATAGAATCCCTCACAACAGAACAAAAATGCAAAACAGGTGTTGTCCTTGATTAGTTGCATTAGGTGTGCTTGAGCTAGAAGATTTGAAATACCTCCACTGGCTAGGGTTTATTTTTTGAGGGTCACGTTTGACTGTATGTTATAAATATGGCTAAGTAAAAAGAATGGTCCACAAAGTTAAAAGAAGAGATTTCCCCCTCCCATCCTGCTATGAAAACGGGGTATAAATATAACTGACGTATGAATAAAATTTGAATTGGTTATTGAACACGTCTCTGCTATTTATTTCCAATTTCCAGAGCTCTGAATGAGTTGGCAAATATCCATCATCCACAAAGGGCCTGGGCTGATTTTATCCCCAACAAATTGGTGTCAGAAGTTTTGGGTTGCAACTGGACGGAACAGAAATAACAGGTAAGGGGATAGTGTCTTTAAAGACCTTCTTCTTTACCTGCTTTTCTCATCCTCCACACTTTACATATAAAAAAAAAATAAAAAAAATTTAAAGGGGATTTTCACTGCATAATGTCTTTGGTAGACATGGTATTTTTTTAAGGTAGACTTCTATTACTCCTTGGGTTGGAGGAAAGCCTTTGGCATGCAGTAGTGTGCACGATTGTCTATGGTAGACAATTCCTCTTTGGTAGAGGTTCACCTTTGGCAGGTGGTAAAAATATTTTCAAGCCTTTGGCAGGCTGTCATGTAATGTACATGTACATGTGGGTTTTGCAGACTAAAATGGTTTAGAAAAAAAAGGGGGGTTAAAAGGGAATATTGTTTAAACCCTGTATGATGGATGTTTGGCATCACTCCAGCTTGCTACTTTATGTGCTGTTTTATGTGACTGTGCAACTTTGAATTTAAGCATAAAGTCTTAATTCCCTGTGATTAAGGGGATAAGATAAATAAAATGGGAACGAGGAAGACTGTTTTTAACAACTCCAAATCATTACTCCCTCGTGATTACACCCCATACCCATTATACCCAGCCTGTCCCCTAATGATAATGATGATTTGGGGGCTATCCTTGCTGTGGTAGTTAGACCTCCCCAAGCAGGGACAAGGAGTACCCACTGCTCCATAAAGCTCCCTTTTACCCCCTCCCCAGGAAGAAAGGATTGGGCAGCGCATCTGAAGCCCTGAGGGTGTCCAAACCAGGTATAAAATGATTAAGGGAATGTAAAAAGTACAAGTGAAGGTGATGATTGTCACGGCAAGGGTGTATAATTTATTATGACACTATGGAATATCATCTTTTAATGTGATTTCTTGTAGTAAATGGCACAAATTACAGAGATGCTATTGCTGAGGTCAACAGGGGTTACATTTTTTGAAGCTGGGACCCCCACAGAGGGCAGATGACAGAAGGGGTAGTGTGAATGGCATAGGAATGTGAAAAGGATTTTACTGTATGGATGTGAAGTCTGCAAGGTGTGAGGTTCTACACTTGGAAAAAGTCTGAATGTCTCTTCATCCATTTGGCCTGTACTTTGTAAGTGGTGAGTAAATCTCTTTGATATGTAAATGCCATTAGCTTTGTTCTAGTATCATATCCAAAGGAAGGACAAAAAAACAT
>OW240915.1:266933863-266971528 GCA_933207985.1 Pelobates cultripes | reverse complement strand
CGTGCTAGGCAGCCACACACAGACAGGGATAGGGAGAGAGTGTACTGGGATAATGAGAGGTTATACAGAGAAACAATTCCTACTGTGGGGCAAGAGCCTTGGGTATCAGAAAGGCAGCTGGTGGTACCTCAGAGGTACCGGGACCAGCTGCTGAAGGTGGCTCACGCCATCCCCATGGCTGGGCACCTAGGGGTGGCGCGGACTAAGACTCGCTTGTCCCACCATTTCTATTGGCCTGGTATGGGCACAGATGTGGCAAATTATTGCCGTTCCTGCCCTGACTGTCAGAGGGTGGGAAAGCCTGGGGAAGAGGGGAAGGCCCCCCTTCCTATAGTTGGGGAACCATTTGAGAGAATAGCTGTGGATATTGTCGGTCCCCTTGCCATTCCCAGTAGTTCGGGCAAGCGATATATATTAACCGTGGTAGATTACGCCACTCGCTACCCAGAGGCAGTAGCCCTATCATCCATCAGGGCTGACAAAGTGGCTGATGCTCTGTTAAGCATATTCTCCCGTGTGGGATTTCCCAGAGAAATGCTAACCGATCAAGGCCCCCAGTTCACCTCTGATCTGATGCAGTCCCTCTGCAAAATTGTGCAGGTAGAACATCTAGTGACCAGCCCCTACCACCCCCAAACCAATGGCTTGTGTGAGAGGTTTAATGGGACTCTCAAGCAGATGCTGAGGACCTTTGTAGAGTCACAGGGGAAGGATTGGGAGCGATACCTGCCACACCTCCTGTTCGCTTACAGGGAAGTGCCGCAGGAATCCACAGGCTTCTCCCCATTTGAGCTCCTCTATGGACGTAGGGTGCGCGGCCCCCTAGCTCTGATCCGAGAGGGGTGGGAAGGAGAGTTGGGGGCCACAAAGACCTCTATTGTAGATTATGTACTCCGGTTTAGGGACAAGATGCAGACTTTCATGGGGGAGGTGTGTGGGAATCTGAGGGCTGCCCAAACCAAGCAGAAGGGGTGGTATGATCGTGATGCCCGAGAAAGAGTGTATGGAGTGGGTCAAAAGGTTCTTGTGCTGATACCCACAAGGCAGAACAAATTGCAGGCAGCATGGGAGGGTCCGTTTACTATTCTGCAGCAGTTGAATGATGTAAACTATGTGGTATCCCTGGATGAGGGGGGAAGGAGGAAAAAGGTGTATCACGTAAATATGATTAAAGCCTATTATGACAGGGAGACTACGGTGTTAACCGTATGTAGTCTGCCTGGGGATGAGCAAGAACATGATCCCCTTGTGGATCTACTGGCTGAAACCCGGGATCTAGAGGGCATTGAGGTAGCCCAGGTTAATACCGACCTAACAGAGGGACAGAGGAGTCAGCTGTTTGAGGCCCTTAGACCTTACCATAGTTTCTTCACAGGGAAGCCTGGCAGGGCACGCCTAGTAACCCATAACGTGGACACTGGGGATCACCATCCCCTCAGACAGGCTGCCTATAGAGTATCCTTAGAGGTGAAGGCAGACATTAGGAGGGAAATAGAGGAAATGCTGGAGCTGGGTGTAATCCGGAAGTCTCACAGCCCCTGGGCCTCCCCAGTGGTGCTGGTCCCCAAGAAGGACAAGACCACTAGATTCTGTGTGGACTACCGGCGGTTGAACCTGGTAACTGCATTTGATGCATATCCTATGCCACGCATTGATGCATTGCTAGACCAACTAGCTGGTGCTAAGTTCCTAAGTATTATGGATCTCAGCCGAGGGTACTGGCAGATCCCCATGACCCCTGAAGCGCAAGAGAGATCGGCCTTTATCACTCCCTTTGGGCTATATGAGTTCCAGGTGATGCCCTTTGGGATGAAAAATGCCCCTGCCACCTTCCAACGTCTAGTTAATCACCTGCTAGAGGGACAGAGGGGCATGCGGTAGCATATCTGGATGATATTGCGGTGTTCAGTGATACTTGGGAGGAACACCTGCTCCATTTAACACAAGTTGTGGACCGCATAGCAGCAGCTGGGCTCACCATTAAACCAGATAAGTGCCAGCTGGGCATGACAGAGGTTCAGTACCTGGGGCATAGAGTGGGAGGGGGGACGCTTCGCCCTGAGCCCAGTAAGGTAGAGGCTATAATGGCCTGGCCTGTCCCCCAGACCAAAAAGCAGGTGATGTCATTCCTGGGTACTGCAGGGTACTATAGGAAGTTTGTACCACATTATAGTACCCTGGCCAAACCCCTAACCGATCTCACTAAGAAAGCACTCCCACGAGTAATTAAGTGGACACCTGAGTGTGAAGTGGCCTTCAGCTCCTTAAAACAGGCCCTTACTGATTCTCCCATACTACAGGCCCCTAATTTCCACAGACGGTTCTTAGTACAAACCGATGCCTCTAATTATGGCCTGGGAGCGGTGCTGAGTCAGGTGGATGAGAAGGGGGATGAGCATCCTATTGTGTATCTCAGCCGGAAGCTGCTACCTAGGGAAGTGGCCTATGCCACTGTAGAAAAAGAGTGTTTGGCCATAGTTTGGGCCTTGCAAAAACTGCAACCGTACCTGTACGGGCGCCAGTTTACCGTGATTACAGATCACAACCCACTGCATTGGTTACATAGGGTGGCTGGGACAAATGGGAAACTCCTCAGGTGGAGTCTGGTTCTCCAGCAATACGAGTTTACCATACAGCACAAGAAGGGAAGTACACATGGCAATGCTGATGGTTTGTCCCGCCAGGGGGAAGACTCCACATAATACGCAAGGTAGAGGCATGTGAGCCTTCTCCCATTGCGTCTCTTATTTGGGGGAGGTGTCACGGCAAGGGTGTATAATTTATTATGACACTATGGAATATCATCTTTTAATGTGATTTCTTGTAGTAAATGGCACAAATTACAGAGATGCTATTGCTGAGGTCAACAGGGGTTACATCTTTTGAAGCTGGGACCCCCACAGAGGGCAGATGACAGAAGGGGTAGTGTGAATGGCATAGGAATGTGAAAAGGATTTTACTGTATGGATGTGAAGTCTGCAAGGTGTGAGGTTCTACACTTGGAAAAAGTCTGAATGTCTCTTCATCCATTTGGCCTGTACTTTGTAAGTGGTGAGTAAATCTCTTTGATATGTAAATGCCATTAGCTTTGTTCTAGTATCATATCCAAAGGAAGGACAAAAACATTCATATTTACCCCCACAGAATAATAATTAAGCCTCATTTTTGTTATATTTGGAATGTGACAAGCGCCATCTTCTAACCAAGTCCAAACATGAGTGGCCTAACTTGACCCTAGGGAAAGGAATTGTGATGTCCGTCCTATTGGATCGTGGGTGGGACGTGCAACATATCTATGGAATGGGAAAATAATAACAAATTTGTAGATGCAATTATTATTTCTGTGGCAGGTACAAAAAAGAAGATAGAGTCAAATGTTTCCATTTGGATTGACAGTGGTCTGGAACAAAGGAGGTGGTCAGTTATTATTTCTGTAGGTACGCCTTAACTCCACCCCTGGGCAAGACTTGATAAACCACAGGGTATATATCTAATGATCCTGAAGGGTGTGTGTACTTGCTTGGGGCCAAGATCTAATTTTGGGTGAGTCACCATCTTTCCTTGCCAGAGACCCCCTGGACAGAAGTTGTACTTTGAAAACCTAAGTGAGTAATTAGGACTTCTGTATTTTATCCTTTTTGTTTTTATCTGTTGTTGGTGTAAATAATTTGTTTATCATATATTTTTATATGCACTGTGACTATCTTTTGCTCATAATAAACATTCATTTATTAAGTTTTGCCTTTGTCTGGTTAAGAATCACGTTACCTGAAGAGACTAGTTAATATTTTTATAATTCCTTAAATATTGTATTAAGTAATAGTTGGTGGGTTTTATTATTGATTTACCTGGGGGACCAAGGCACCCCATTTATAAATTGTCTTGGTGGTGGCAGCGTTAAAGTAGTAATAGTTATATTATTATGTTTAAGTGTGGGTGGTGTTAAAGGGAGATTTTGTCATTATTTCCGGTCTAGTGCAGACAAATAGTGTACTTTAACCCTTTCACCACCACAACTACGTCACGCACACTCTTGGAGTAGGGTGCGTTCGTGACAATGATGAATAAGAGAAAAAAAATAGAGGTTAATTAAGGGGGGCTACAAATTCTAGAACTAACATGATTTCTCTGCCTGTATGTTTGCATAATGAGCCCTTTATTTTTATACATGGACAAAAGTACTATAAGCCGACTACACTTTTTCATGAGAGTGGGATTTATGATTGTTTATATGATGAGCCCTTTATTTCATATTGGGACAAAAAGTCACTTCATTCAAAACATCAAACACCACATTTTTTCTGCCCTGTGTGTTAGTTGCAGAGAATTTAGGTTGTAAATGTAGATGTTTATAAATTAGAGAGCAAAATTTACAATTGTTGTATGGGGATGCTGAGATTTTATTGATTGTGACCCAAACTGTGCAGAAGTGGGTTTGAAATTTTGGTCATGGAATGTAGGATCAGAAAACCATGGACAAAGTTTTTACCTGTGTTGTTATGACTTTTGGGAACTCAAATTGACCGGTCAAAATTTTGACATGCCTTTAACATGGAGTAGTATAAATATTTTGAGTCTTTGAGAGTTCTGACAAATGCAGGTGATACCATGTCTGTGTAATCTGGTCCAAATGTTCTATAAGCGTATAAGAGAGAAATTCTATTGACAGGGTACATATGTTGCAACTGGTTAACGCAAGTGTTATACAAATGTTTAAGTCAAACGCGTTATATGGCCTTATGGGATCCCTTCTTTAAAAAGAAAAAAAAAACTTTGGTACCAGAGCTATTAAATAAATTTGAAACAAACTAAAATTTTGTATCAAATTACAATAATATGTTCTAAATACAGCTGTTGAAAGTTTATTCTGTGTTAATGGTTATTGTGATAAATGTGTGTTTTGGTTACTTATTTTAAAGTATGCAGTTTAATTGTCATGTATGTTAATGAGTATTTTGCTGTGTTATTTTAAATTATATTTGAATAAGTTTGTCTCAGTATTAATACAGATGTAAATGGCAGCGTAATAATCTATTAAATAACTGATTTATTATTGAATACTAGTCCAAGAGCAATATGAGTTGTAGTCTTAAGAAAAAAATTCTGTTGCAATAATGGACTTCTTGCCAAAATTCAGCTTTCCTGTCCAGTTGCCAGGTTCTCTAAAGGCAGTACTACTTGCATAATTTGCAGAAATGCATAATGCACAAACATGGGAACCTACAATATGTCTGTGTTTCTTTTGAAGGACACCGAGTGTGATGTTTATTAATTTATTTTGATTGAGTTAATTGCCTGTCCATGAATATGCTTTTTGTATTGGCATGTCTGCTGGATATCTGCTACATTCGTTGTGTTCTATGTTATAAGATGACATGTGTGATATTACAATGAGTATGAAGAATATTTAAAGAATATTTGCATGTCATTAACTCAAGCCTTTAGTGTCTTTTTACAACAGATTAAAACGTTTCCATTTTTAAATGGCTCCCTCTCCGTATTATTAGGGAAGTATTTAAAGTTAACTCTACTTTTAAAGTGCATTGCATTATTTAAGTCAAAGAAAAAGAAAAACTTGTTACCTTTAACATAAACAATTGTTATGTTATATGGTTATATAAAAAGAAAAAGGAATGGATGTATAAGATAGGTTTTTTCCAAGATTAAGATTCATCTAGTATGCCTCATTGATTATAGCAAAATGATGAAATGGTATTTTTAATAGAGATCAGACAATTTTTGATGATAAATGAGGCAATTGTAAACTACTGTATTATATTTGTATTGGTATATTGAAAGCATTTTGCAGACCCAGAAGAGAATAAATAATATAATAATTATAAAAGGAACCATACTATGGGAAGAGGTAACCCTATTAACTCGCTGAGGGGTTAAACTCATTTTTGATAAGCATATAAAATTTAGTTTTTGTGGTTAGACTTTTGATACTCAATTTGAACTCAATTGAAGTATTACAACCATATCCTTGCAGGTATAGGAAACAGCTGCAATATGATTTTAATATTTGCAATATATTAGTGTTTTCAATGTATTCTGACAATGGAAAAGTACCTAACCGCATGTCTGCAATACATCTATGACCCAGACTGTCAGTATTGCAAACCCTATTTTAACTAAAATAAAATAGGATAATAAGTATGCTTAGTCAATTTGTAAAGTGGTATCATAGAGGCATCTGCAATAAAATAAGTGGGTTTCCAAGACCTGACAAGTGAGGGCAACTTAACATAACATGTCTACAGTTTGCTGCCCCTTCCTTATCAGAGGTCATTTGCAACCTTAACACAGCAAGACAACTCTTCCGAAACCTGTATTAAACAAAATACCTTAGAACAATAGTAATACATTTTGTTTCTCCTATTTCATTCCTAGTTGCTCTGAAAAAAAAAAAGATTATTTAAGTGGGATAACTGTACAGTATTAAAACATGGTGGCTCCAGCCTCAGAAGTGGGATAACTGTACAGTATTAAAACATGATCACACACAAACAGAACTGGTGGCTTTTTGGACATCGGGATCTATAAAAGGTTTCGTTTTCAAAAAAAAAATGTTATCGGGGTCCACAACATTTTTAGACTTCAGCATTCCAATTTTATTAAAGTAATTAATTGAGATGATCAAATCAAGGTTTAAGTTTAAGAACAGCATTTTATTGGGAATTATTCCAATATGTATATGTTAGTGTTTTAGTACTCAACAAGCATTTATATATAATGAGTGCTTCTCTCATCCATACAAAGGCATTCTAAAGGGAAAATATGTATTAAAATGTTATAAAGGACAAATTCAATAAAATATAAGCAACACTGAGAGAAGTACATGTTACACAAGTTAAGGGTTTAACTTTAGTCTCTAATTTGAGTTTAGCCTAGATAATTAATTTATTGATGTTGTACTGATCCTTGTGTTTGTATGATTAAAGAGACCGTACTGGAGTAAAGTGCCACCTGATATTTGGGACTACACACCAATCTCTCTGGCTGACCTACCTATTTGCAATTAAATCTGTTTGGTCAAAATCCATGCTGGCCGAAGAAACTGAGATGCTTACTTATGAGGACATAAACTAACTTGGAAAGTCCTGAAGGTGCAGTGATGTCTAATGCCGCTATTTCTGTATTACCCTTTCAACAATTGGGGTGTTGCACAGAGCATTGTGGTGAACATCCAGCAAACAGAATAATTAAGAACTATGTGGAAGCTGACATTGTCTTGTTGTCAGCCATATTGCTACCCTTAGCTGTGTTATGGTGTCTAAGATTATGGAACAAAGTTTATGGTGTCTAAGATTCTTTATACTCTTTAAAAGACGTATTCTATTTTTATGGACTATGCTGGACTATTGAACTATTTTTTTTATTTTTATTTTTGTAGAGTTAGCCAGAGAGAGAGGAAGTGTTAGCTTACTCAGGCATGGATGTACTATGTGTGTCATTGATGTATGTTAAGTGTACCAAGGATGGATTCCCATGTATTAAGTGTGGATATGACTGGACCATCCAATAGGGATGTGATTAGGAGGCATAGGACGCAAGGTCATGATTGGGATTATTGTTAGAATTGAAAACTGATTAAAAATTATCTCATGATTTAATATGTAAGTGGGCCTTTTCAAACTAATCAAGAAGTGTTTCCCAATACTGATACCTGAGCTATTTACTTACTAGTGCGGGTTTTATAAGTCACTAATGCTGTCAACGTGAGGGGATGACATGTCTACAGTCATGGCCCTCACTCAGAGTTTCCCCAGATGTGCTTCTTTCCTCAAATATGAGTTTTTGCCACTGGGTATTTTGACCTGGCCCCAGATCACCGGGTGGACTGGTAATCCAAGACTCTGGTCCAAAGAGGGGGATAGATATTATTCCCGTTTTGACTATATGAGCTTGCATTATGAATTATAATAATAATAATATTCCCGTTGTTGGGAATAATACACTATGCCTGTATTGACCCAAGGCTCAAGCTAAAGATAACATGATGGTCAGTCTGTTTAAAAATGGTTAACATGTCAGCTGTTTAAAATATTTAACTTGTACGCTTAAAAGATGTATTCAACAGATAATTGAAAAAGCTGAAATCAACAGCTCGAACGCCTCTTAAAGGGAAAACCTGTGGCACAGAGCAAATGGAGGAAATCAAGGTGAAGAAATAATGAAAGTCACGTAGACGTGATTAGTACGTCTGAATATACCTCCTTTTGTCTCTCTGCTGCAGGCCTCCCATGGATATTTTCCTTAAGGTAGATCATGATATGATCTAAGAGGGGAATTGTAGATACAAATATCCATCTCACTATCTATCCTAGCTGTTCATATAAGGGTTAATTTAAACTTGGAATTGTATCTTCGATTCTGGGAAGAATTTATCTAATATCATTTACGAGAATGACCATACTGATTTCAAAATGTTCTTATTAATTGTCCAAGATTTTGGTATTTGTAAATATCTGTTTTTATCAAATATACGTGCTTTATATAACGTAGGATAACGAGAAACAGCTGCTCATAACTTGTGAAAAACCATCTGTCATTGTCATCATTGTCACGCCCATATGCTCATTTTTCCCCCTCCCATCCTGCTTTGAAAACGGGGTATAAATATAACTGACGTATTAATAAAATTTGAATTGGTTATTGAACACTCTGCTATTCATTTCCAATTTCCAGAGCTCTGAATGAGTTGGCAAATATCCATCATCCACAAAGGGCCCGGGCTGATTTAATCCCCAACACTCATTAGCAATGGGCTATGATTCACTGCCAGAAGCTGGTGTCTGGTTATGCATCTCATTTGCAGCAGGTCATAACAGCAAAAAGGTGCTCTACCAAGTACTAAAGATGCTTGTCATGAAGGGGTTAAATAATTCTGAGTCTGCAGAAGTCATTATAAGTTGCATTTTCAGTTGAATTTGGGGAAACCACTTGAAGCATTCATTGTGATGAGCTAGTTCAGCTGCTTTTGTTTGATTTGTTCATTGCAAACAGCTGAAGGTCTGTAAAGTTTGATAATAAACCTGCTTTTCAATGGAAATTGAATAATTTTCATTACAACTTTACATACACACACATGTATCTATGTGTGTGTGTGTGTATCTTGGTGTCAGTGTGTGTACATGTCAGTGTGTGTATCTGTGTTTATGTGTAAATGTGTGTGTCAATGTGTGTATGTGTCAGTGCGTATCTGTTTGTCAGGGTGTATGTATGTCTCAGTGTGTATGTGTGTTTCAGCATGTGTATCTGTGTGCCAGGGTGCATATGTAAGTGGTGTGTATGTGTAGGTGTGTGTTTATGTGTGCTAGGTGTTTTTATGTGTCATGATATGAATCTGTGTGTCAGGATTTGTATATGTGTCAGTGAGTGTTTGTGTATCTGTGTGTGTATGTGTCAGTGTGTACCTATAATTGTGTCAGTGAGTGTCAGTGTGTTTCTATGTGTGTATCTGTGTGAGTGCTAATTTGTATGTATTGTGACAGAGTGCAAGGCATTGTTATGGATGGAGTGTATATTTCTCCAAAAGTATTGGAATATGTGAGTTTATAGCCCCAGGAAGAATGTCTGTCTGTTTTAGTTAGAGCTATTCTGTGATTTAATATGGATTCCTGGGGTGCAGCATTTGGAGAGAAGGGAGGGCCAGTGCTCCACTCCACAGTTTACATACAGCACAGCAGGTGAGCAATCCAGTCCAGGAGTTCTGGATCACCCGGGTAGTTGCTCACCTGTTGACAATGATCAGCACAAGACTGCTATAAAATTTCCCTGTAAGGGATTCACATGTAGAAGGACAAGCAGTGTGTGCTACTGCATTTCTCTCTACAAGAATCTTCATGTTCTGAAAAAGAAAGGAAACATTTATTTGAAAAATGTCTGTGCTCAAATTTGTGTTTTGTATTGTTGGAAGCATTTAAGCCGCTCAACAGCAGTTAGAAATAACTGTGAGTTAGTGCTCAGAAGAGCAAGGCTTTTCTTTTTTTGTTTGTTTTATTTTTGTTTTAAATTGCCAGACCTCTTAATAAAGAAAAAGACCGCATTTACAAGAAATACGATTTGTGTGGTGTTCCTATCCTTAAGACTGTGTAGTTATATGGTCCCAGGTTACAGTATATATGTGTAAGTATGTATGTATGTGTGTGTGTATGTGCATACATCCCAGCAATCAAATACCAACACTACATGCAAACACAACCCTACAATCAAATGCAAACATTACACACACTTCTGTTTTAAAAAGCCAAAATGATATAGAAACACCTTCATTCATATACCAACACTAGACACAAAAGTACACCTGCATTTAAAAGCCAACACTGGGGGGCATGGCCTGAACATGGAGCTGGACGGACGCGTGTGAGCAGAGCTCCCGCCGAAAATAGGCTTACAAAAGCCATCAAAAAGTGCACTAAACACACCTTAACAGCACCTTGGGGGGCACCATGGACAAGCGCACCTAGAGAAAGCCATCAAAGAAGCCCACAGACGCAGGAATATCGGTGTCGGAGTTCTTTGCAGTCTCCCGCGCTACTCAGCCAGACCGACAAGATGGCGGCTGAATCAGCCCGCGAGAAACGACAACGCCCTCACAATCTCGATCACCCACACAACTGGACTCCCCAGGAGGTGACACTACACAAATCCTTGCTAAACTGGGGGAAGTCAAAGCTTTTGTCAAAGAAATTGCCAAAGCCACAAACGAAGTGAAGGCTGAAATAGTGGCATTAGGACTTTGAACAGCTACCGTAGAACAGAGGCTGGAGACTACCTCCAAAGCCCACAATGAAGTAACTACACAGGTGAACTATTTGTCATCGCGTCTCACCATGGCAGAGGCAGCACTGGAGGATTTGGGAAACCGCTCCCGCCGTAACAATATTAGGCTAAGGGGCCTGCCGGAGAGGGAAGGCAGGGGCAACCTGAGGGACATGATAATGGCCACCCTGCAGCCGCTCACGCCGGAGATCCCGGGCCAACAATGGCAGTAAGACCAGGTACACCGAGCCCTGGGCGCAAGAAGCACAGACGCAAAGCAACCGAGAGACGTCATTATGCGCTTTCAGTTTTACCAGACAAAAGAAACACTCATGAAGCAGAGCAGAGAAGGACCCATTACATATAAAGGGACCAACATTTCACTCTATCAGGACCTCTCACCTGCAACACTTCAGAGACGCATGGACTGGAGGCAAGTCACAGATCTTCTACGAAAAAACAACATCAAATACGCATGGGGACAACCCTTTAAGCTAATGGCTTTCAAGAACGGAAGACCGAAGATTTTGCTTCCAGACGGGGATGTGGACACCTTTCTCCGCGCACTAGACAACCCTATGCCACAGACATTCCAGTGGCAACAAACAACCACATCAGACCTGCAGTGGTATGCGGTAGGGGAGTAACGCTACAGGCTAACATAGAAAGACCCCTCCACGCTATGCAATTCCTATATCCACTATCCCGCGGATTCAAAAGACCCCCCCAAAAAATAAATAAATAAAAAATAAAATCAGGGGGACAAGCCACAGGGACTCGCCATATAGAAATATAACGCCAGACAAAGGGCAGAGTCAATGCTGGGGGGGATGCCACATTGGGAGGGTGTCGGGGGGGAGGGAGGGGAAATGGCAGCTCCCCAAAGCACACAAGGATAGCCAGGGCATTCAACACGGACACTCAAGTCCTCTGGCCATCGACACTGCAAAGCAAACAAAGGCGCTGGGACAGCAGGGAACTCTGGGGGATATGAGGGATGCGGTGTACAACGGGGTCACTGGGGAGGGAGCATCCAGATACCTGACAAGGGTACATAGGTAGACTCCCACACCCTGACCCAGACACACGGACACACCAGGGGCTTAGGGTGACAGGTGGGGGGCCCACAGGGGGAGACCAGTGCAAAATATGAGCCCACGGCCTACGGACAGCACTGCCCCCCCCCGCAGCTTCCAACGACTTCCAACCACTTACATGACTATAGGCAACCAGCCCCCAACCAGCGGGGACCGCTTTGCCACAGAGACAGGAGGGATCAGACACCCATGCCGGAGCCACCCTGGGCCTAGGATAGATGGATAAGGGGGGGAAGAAAATCACCACAGGGGACCCCCCCAGGGGGCGACTGTAATGGAAACAACTTTAATTGTGCACAAATATATACTAGAAATGGGCCGATCGGTGCGTTTGTACAGAAGAGGGTCCATGCCTCCGCGCGACACACCCCATGGCAAAGGGTGGGACGAACGGACGCATGCGCTCTATTCCAGTCTGGCACCAGATAAGACCAGACGATTTTGGTTATGTTATACACATGTTTTACCTATTCTTTCTTTTCTTTTCTACCTATATGTCTATCTCTACTCTCACTTGCCCCGTTACCCCTTTTCCCTCCTCGTGGATATTGGAATGCTCCAGACAATGAAACAAGCACAGCGGCAGATGGAGACAAGGCCCGGCGGGGGCGCACAGAACCTAGCGGGGAGACAGAGACAGCCGCTGACAATAGTAAGTTTCCGCAAAACACCCTTACTCACACACTAAAATGCCTATAAAAATCACCTCCTTAAACGTTAAAGGGTAAATGCACCCAAAAAAATGCGCCTTCTCTTTAGAGAACTAAAAAGACTAAATCCGGACATAACCTTTCTGCAAGAGACACACCTACCACGCACACTAGGGACAAAACTAAAAGACCACATATACACCACAGGCTAAGAGGCAAGATCACAACGGAAGCACAATGGGGTGGCAATCTTAATCCACAAACGATGCCCCATGAGCGTCACAGGAACAGACACGGACCCTAAGGGTAGATTCGTGATAGTCTCAGGGATGCTATTAGCACACACAATACACCTCATAAATATATACGCACCTAATGACCCATCCAGGGAATTCTGGGAGTGCATCCAAACTAAAGTTGCCACCCTACCACATGGAATGATCATAATGGGGGGCGACCTCAACGCGGTACCCAGCCAAGCTGCAGATAGGGGACATGGAAAGGGACTGCCGCGTTCACAGGGCAGAGGAAGACAGAATAGATTGATTCACGAATTTATACAAGCCACAGGACTAATCGACATTTGGAGGGCACAACACCCAGGGGACACAGACTACACATTCTACTCCGCACCACACGACTCATACTCACGCATCGACTATTTCTTAGTGAATAATCAAACCATACCTAGAATTTAAAAATCCACGGTGGGATCGATCACCTGGTCGGACCACGTTGATGTAAGCATAGAACTAGACGACCTATGCACCACGACATCATGGTCGTGGAAATTGAACACTTCCCTGCTACAGGACCCCAAAGTAAAGACGACCATACAAAAAGAGATCACGGAATACTTTCAATTGAACGCTACCCCGGATATATCCCCGGCGATCATATGGGACGCACACAAGACAGTTATCAGAGGGGCGCTTATTAGGGAAGCCACCCGCAAAAAGAAATTCAAGACCCAAAAGCTACAAGCTTTGCTGACTGACTTACGCACTCTAGAACACAAACACAAAACAGACCCGACCCCCGACGGTCTCCAAAAACTGAAAACCGTGAGACGGCACATATGGGATACCCTTCTAGATGACGTAGCCAGAGACATAACACAGTCCAAGAGGACATATTATGAACAAGCAAACAAGATGGACACGTTTCTGGCCCGCACGCTACGTCTGAGACCCAGACATACGCACATCACGAGGATTAAGGATCACAACGACCACACAAAAACAGCACCAACAGAAATAGCAGCAGTCTTCACGGACTTCTTCAAAACCCTTTACAATCACTCCCCTGGGGAAAACACTGACGACATATCGAGAGGTCATACACACTTACCTCACTAAACTTCAGCTACCCAAACTATAAATGGCCCTAGGAGATGAGATCACAGCAGAAGAGATAGACCGCGCCATAACACGACTTAAGGGACATAAAGCCCCCGGACCAGACGGATACGAGGGAAGTTACTATAAAACATACAGGATGGAGCTGGTACCACACATGCTCAAATGGTACAATTACTTAATGGAGGGGGGGCGCCCGGATCCTGAAATGTCCACAGCACACATAGTCCTCTTACCAAAACCAAGGAAAGACGCCACAAGACCCAAACACTTTAGACCAATATCACTTATCAACCACGACGTCAAAATACTAGCCAAGATACTAGCCAACAGACTATCCCCACAGCTAACAAATCTGATAAATGCAGACCAGGTGGGTTTCGTTCCAGGACGCCAGCTCTTCGAGAACACCAGACGAAACATTGACCTAATCTGGATCTAAACAGAGGCCAAAGTCCCGACGCTAATCCTTTCCCTTGACGCTGAAAAGGCCTTTGACGGGGTGAAATGGCCATACATGTTCACTCTCCTACAACACCTAAACTTTCCAGAGACGTACCTTACGATAATAAAAGCAATGTACACAGACGAAAAAGCACAAATCAAAATTACAGGGGCAAAGACTACACCTTTCTCCCACATGATAAAAATGAACATTTTACCCAGGCTATTGTTCCTTTTCCAGGCATTGCCCATACGGATTACAAAATCAGACCTGGCACCCCGGCAGAAAACAATAGGGGAATTTATATGGCAACACAAAAGACATAGGGTGTCTAGGCACGTACTATATCGCCCCAAAAACGGGGGGGACTGGGCCTACGACATTTACACAATTATTACCTGGCGGCACAGTTAGCTCAGATAGCCATGTGGCACTCGACACCAGAGGACCGCAAGTGGGTGGACCTCGGGTCAGGACTGATGGGAATAGAACTACCCCAATTTTATATTTGGCTGCCGAAGGAACATAGGGCATTACTCCGCACACAATGCCCAGCGATCTTAAATTCCCTTAGAGTATGGGACACAACGGGCCTGAAATACAAATTAACATCATCTCCCTCTCCCATGATGCCCATACTAAGGAATAGGGCGTTCCCCCCAGGAATGCGGGCACATGACTACAAACACATAGAAGAGACAGGCCTGCAGAGAGCAATACACCTATACGAGGGTGGTCAAGTGGTAACATTCGAGGCTCTGACAGAAAAAGCCAGACTGAAACCTGCTGACTTTTTTAGATATATACAAATATGAGATTTTGCACAGCACACCTTAGCAAAGACAGCAGCCCACACTAAATTAACGAGATTCGAACAGATGTGCCTCAGGGAAAACCCCCAGTCAGGATTTATCACTTCCCTATATGCCCACTTAAGCTACAACACTTCCGAAAGGGGTGAGCCCTGCTATATAACACAATGGGAAAAGGACCTGGGGGAGGTCCTAGAGGGCACAGAATGGAGAGAAATATGGGAAGCAAACAAGGCTACATCGATATGTGTCACACAACAGGAACAAGCATACAAAACCATGTTCAGATGGTATACCACACCAGTAAAATTATATCATATGCACAAATCTATAGATGACCTGTGTTGGAGGGGGTTTGGACATAAGGGGATGTACAAGCACATGTGGTGGGACTGCCACAAAGTAAAGACCTTCTGGGTGGGGGTGCAGGGCTTGCTGGAGAGGGTGTTCCAAAGACAGAAAAACATAGACCCGTGGGTGTTCCTCCTGTCCAGAACAATAGATAACTGGCCGAGGAAGGAACAAAAATTGTTAAACAAAATCACCCTAGCAGCCAGACAAACAATGGCACAGAACTGGCTCAACCCAAATACTCCCCAGATTAATACAGTCATAAATAAGATAAAAGATGCCCACGTAATGGACCGACTAACAGCCCAAATCAGGGGTACACTAAAGGCAAAAAAGTATGGGAGCTCTGGACGGCTGGGGACTGGGGAGACTAGGAGAAAGGAGGGAAATAGGGACATCATATGCACACTCACATGACTAACATACACCCTACTCCTCACACAATGGCCATGGGATCGTGGAACCCGGAATGGCAATGGGGCGCCCGCCGGGCCACCAAAAACTCCAGGAGACTATGAAGCTGCTAGGACAAAAGGAGCAGGAGAGCCAGAAAATTCTGCTTTACCCCGTCCCAACTACGAGAAAGACCTTATCCCCCTCCTTTTTTTTCTTCTCTCTTCCTCTTCTTCTTCCTCTCATCACTATCTATTCATTCTTAGACTCTCCAGGGAGAGTAAGCCGAAACAAAATGCACAAGTGTACGAAACGGAAGTAGACCGTTAGACACCATATGCAAACACAATACCTCTCCTGGAAACAGTTAATTGTTAATTGTTAATGGTTAATAAGAATACAGAATGAAATAATATGAAGTCGCCAGTACGCAAGTAACTTCTCACTGCGTACATTCAAACACAAGCCTTGCTCACAAATACAAATGCAAAGATGGGCAAATGGTAGACTCCCACTTGGCATAGCTTTGTGGGAGTTCGACAACAGATGGAGATCTATCTTTAGGACACCCTTGTGCTAGAGGGGGCCCTAAAAATTATTGCAAAAGGGCGCTCTCTACATGAATCCCTTCACTGAACAGATACCATGCTTTTGACCTTCATGTCAAAGTGGAAACATCAAAAGAGAGACAACTGAAACGCATTAAACGTATTTTGAAATATTAGGCAGACTAGATGGGCCAAATGGTTCTTATCTGCCGTCACATTCTATGTTTCTATGGATGTATGGAATAGCCTTCCTTCCAGCATTTATGGAATTAAACAAGTTATTCTGTTAGCGCTGGTCTGGAACTATAGAATCATTTCCTAGAAAATATTTAGCGTCTCTTTTCAAAAGGGTCAGTCTAAGCACCAACTCAACCAGGGCTATAAATAGGCTGCTACATCTGATGAATGAAACTACAATTGGCTGCTAATCCATATATCAGAGAAACACGATGCTGGAAAAAAGGTTTATGGGAAAAGAAAAAACTCCATAGACTAGAATTGGAAGTTTCTGAAAGGTGAAGCCTTTTCTTGGTCTGAAAAGGATCTGCCTTCTGTATGCATATTAAGTAACTGCAGGCACTTTAAAGCTAAATAACTTTATTGTAATTGATTTTCTTTCTATTCTTTCATACATTATACTATGCATTAAAAAGGGAGTCACTTCAAGCCTTAGAGTGTCACCTACAATTGTACAGTTTGTATATAAAAATATGAGACACAGTCATAGATACAGGATTGAAATGTTAACCAATGTACATTACTGGACATATATTGTGGTATTAGCTCACACAATGGACAAAGCATTTAAAAGAGCATTTGGGTACTCCAACCCTTTTTACATACAAACTGCTGTTCTAATAGGCTTATAAAGCAATCTGTTGAATAGTTATTTATAAAGTTTATCTTGGGCTATTGTTTGGTGAATCAAAATATAGTATGTAGACAGAGTCAGTTAGCAAAATGAATGTAAACATATTTTTAAAATAAACTGATAAATGAACTTCAGGTTAGCGCATGCAATTCATTGGTGTCTTACATTTCCATGGACACTGGCCTTGTTGCTTGAGTGCTTCGATGATGTTGAGAGCTATGCTGGCAATAGAATCACTGCCAGAAGGGCCACCCAAGTCAGACAGGTCTTAACTGAGAAGTCAGACAAACTAGGGTACAACACCTGGACATGGGTGACTCCTGCATGCTGGCTTCAAATTGGCCAAATTAGGGCAGATGAAGCTCATAGCCCTGTTAGGTCATTCATCTAGGAGAGGGACACCATGATATAAAACGTACAACCTGGGGACCTTCCTGTCAATGTCCCAGCTTGCTAGACCATGGCAGATGTACCCCAGGTGTAAAGGGTAGGGCCAGTATTGTGCACACTGCCCCCACCTAGAAACTACATTGCACAGGCTCAAAGGATATGCCCATGTCTATGGTCAATATAATCATGAAGCCCTGCAGTGATGGGAAAGGGGTAAACCAGCAGGTGGAAGTCACAGTTGCGATCTTGCATATAGGCGGTCCTGGTGTATTGGTCGTCTGATGTTGAGCTCAGCGATGACAACATCATTCAGCAGCACCCTGAATGACCAAGCAGCCATATCTAGAGATAACACTGCTTGCTCCACTCAGAGAGGGCCTAAAAAAGGTGGCCTAACCAAAGCTCGTCTCCATTTCCCCCCAGTTGGCTAGCGACAGTCAACAGCATCTTCTAATATGATTGAACAAACAAAATGAGTAAAAGGCAAACACCTGCATCACAAGGTGTGCAAGGACTAAAACATGCAAGTTGAAACATCAGAACCATGCTCGATACAGCAGACAGCAGTTGCCCTGAATGGTGCTCTGCTTTAGTCGCCCAGAAACTCTCAAGGCTCAGTGTTGATATGGCTGCTCTCAGTGAAGTCCACCTCCCTGAGGTAGGCAGCCTTCTAGAGCTTGACGCAGGATACACCCTTCTCTGATCAGGCAAGCCAGAGACTGAGAGATGCCTCTGTGGTGTTGACTTTATGATCAGGAACTCTTCAAAACAATCAGCAGGTCATACTGTTTAGCATGTATACCCTAACTCTTCAAGCAAGTCCTGCTGAAAAGGACTAGGTCTATACTGAACTACGCAATATCATGCAGAATGTCCTTGCGGATGACAAGGTTATCTTCAATGCCAGAATAGGCAAGGATTCAGAAGCCTGTAACGGAGTATTAGGAAAACATGGTTTTGGAAACTGCAATGACAACTGACACATTCTGTGAGAGTTTTGTGCGGAACAGAAATTTGTTATCACAAACATAATCTTCCAGCAAAAAAATAGCCTGAAGACAATTTGGATGCACCCTCAGTCCAAACATTGGCACCTTATAGATTACATCACAGTGCACCAAAGAGACATGTGAGACATCCTACTCACTTGAGTAATGCCCAGTGCAGAGCGTCATACAGACCATCGTCTTGTAAGATGCAAGCAATGTCTCCAAACCAAAAAGGGGAAGAACTCTGAAGAAGAGATATCAGATTGTAATCTCCAGTTAGCTAAGTTGAATGTGGAATTTACAGTAAGTCTCCAGTTGAGGCTGGACAATTTCAGCTGCCTTGTGGACCCCTGCTCAGAAGAGCTTTAGGAATTTCTAAAATCTGCCACCCTGCAGACCTCCAAAAAGGTTATAGGGTTCACCACAAAGAAGAACAAAGATTGGTTTGATGAGATCAATCAGGAGATCCAAGAATTGCTGATGAAGAAAAGATCTGTTCACCAAGCGCACCTTGCACAGCCATTTTGTCCTGATAGGAAAGCAGCTTTCTGCCTTGTATGTAGAAACCACCAGCACAAGCTCAGAGAGATAAACAACAAGTGGGGAACAAACATTGCAGAGAGAACTCAGCTTTGTGCAGATGTTGGTGACTACAGAGGGTATTATGAATCCATGAAAGGAGTGTACGGATCTTCACACCAGGTATAGAGCCCTTTGTGCAGTGCAGATGGTTAACACTCCTCACAGACAAGATGTCCATCCTGAACCAGTGGTTGAACATTTCCAGTCTCTCTTCAGCACCAACTGAATGGTAAACGGCTCTGCACACCATCACATCCCACAACAGCCAATAAAACCAGTGTTAGGCAAGATTCACACTCTTGAAGAGACTGTTAAGGCTGTTAAGCAGCTGAAAAGTGTCAAGGTAGCAGGGGCTGATGGAATTCCCCCTTAAGTCTGCAAATGTGGGGACCAAATTACACATTAAACTTCATGATTTCTTTGTCTGCTGCTGGTAACAATGCAAACTACCACAGGACCTCTGCAACACTATAATTATCACCCTGTATAAGAACAAGTGAGAAAAGTCTGACTGCTCCAACTATCGGGGATAACACTGCTCTCCATCACAGGAAAAATCCTTGCAAGGGTACTCTTGAACAGACTGGTACCCACCATTGCAGAAGAACTCTTTCCAGAGATCCAATTTGCTAGAAGGAGCACCACCGACATGGTATTTGCTTTCAGACAGCTCCAAGAAAAATGTCGGAAATAGACAAGGCATTGTACGTAACATTCGTTGACCTCACCAAAGTGTTTGACACTTTGAGCAGAATAGGCATGTGGCAAAACTTGGAATGCCTAGGATATCCCCCTAAGTTCCTTAACATGATCATTCAGCAACACAAAGATCTACATAGCCTAGTAAGATACAGCAATGACTTCTTGGAAACCTTTCTTATAGGCAATGGTGTAAAACAAAGATGTGTTCTTGCACCACCTCTCCTCACAATCTTTTTCAGCTTGATGTTTCAAAGGGCCACTGTAGACTTTGACAAAGAGGATGGTGTCTACCACATTAATCGTTGCTAAGATGGCGTACCAACTCGTCAGAGAGCTGCTTTTTGCTAATGATGCTACTCTTGTTGCCTACATGGTTACAGCCCTACAGTGAATACAATCCTGCTTTGCAGAGGCTGCTGAACTCTTTGGATTATAATTCATCTTGAAGAAGACAGAGGTCCTCTACCAGCCTGCACCTCATGAAGTTTACCATCACCCCTGCATCACCAGTGGTAAATCAGAGCTGAAGAGAGTCCATCAGTTCAGCTACATTGGGTGCATCATCTCTTCAGATGCCAAGATCAACAAAGAGATAAATAGCAGGCTGTAAAAGTCAGTGTTTGGCAAACTATATAAGAGAGTCGGAACAACAAACATCTGAAGAGAGGCACAAAGATCAGTATGCACAGAGCTGTTGTACTTACCAATGTGTGGCTCTGAGTCATGGGTTAAATATTGCCACACCTGAGACTTCTTCAGCTATTTCACCAACGCTGTCTCCTCTACATCCATTGTAATGACTTCATCACTAACATTAAAATTCTCAAACAAGCAGAAACCACCAGCAAGTCCAGCTCCGCAGGACATGGCATGTCTCCAAGATGGAAGATCATATCATACCTAAGGTTACATATGATATATACCACGACAGAGGAGCACCAAAGAAGAGGTACAAGAACTCTTTAAAGAAATCATGCCTGTCACATAAATGGTCTGCTCTAACCTCCGATTGGGAGATTTGGAGACACAGCATTCCTCAGGCTGTTTCCTCCTTTGAGAATGCACGCAGGGCATTGACTGCAGATATTAATAATAAAAAGAAACAATGGAAGGACCATGACATTGTGGAACCAAAGTCTGACCAGATTTTTCCTTGCAGCTGCTGTGGCTGGCTATGCCTGTCCTGCATTGGCCTCGTCAGCCACTAGCGTGTCTGCAGCAGACATGGACAACCTGCTTCCTAAATCTTTGTTTACAAAGTCAAGCTAAACAAGAGTTCTTCAACAGCTATCATTAGTGAGACATTATTCAATTATAGAGCTGGCTTTATGGGTAATTTGAGACATTTTTTTACATCAGTAAAATTAGACATTTTATTTGATAGAATTGTTTTATATTTTTGCTTGTACAAGTTTGTATAATTTGGGAGGGGGGGGAATCTGGAGCACTTTTTATTTTTCCTTCATCCTCTCTCCCACCTATCTCATTGTAAAATGCTTTGTTCTTGCTAGTTTCTATACATGCATATAGCTACGTTTCTGTATCTCCCTCCTAACATGTGGTGTCCAATTTGTAAGTTATCAAGAAAGATAGGAAATCTTTTTGGGAGTTGTAACTGTGTTAAGAGCTTTTATAAAAAGTCACAGAAACCAATGACCTGAGAAGACCCGAGGTTGTGCACAGAGAAATTTGAAATCTACTAATTATCCTCCCTATACTTTAACCTTTACAGCACCAAGTGAAACATGTCCAAGAGTTCAGACTTCAAGTACCAAAATAACAGGCTCTCACTAGAGCATGTTTCTTTGTAATAATTACATGTCTACCTGAGATTGTCCTAACACCTATATTTTTAAGGTACACATATTGAGCTTTTATTAATATTTGTCCAGAACACCTATATTTTTAAGGTACACATATTGAGCTTTTATTAATATTTGTCCAGAATGCTTTCAGCATTTTAGTTAAAAATAAACATTCAAATTAGTTTAGATGAGATTCCATGCTGTTGTCATTGATACTTATTAAAGGGACACTATAGTCACCTGAACAACTTTAGCTTAATGAAGCAGTTTTGGTGTATAGAACATGCCCCTTCAGCCTCACTGCTCAATCCTCTGCCATTTAGGAGTTAAATACCTTTGTTTATGAACCCTAGTCACACCTCCCTGCATGTGACTTGCACAGCCTTCCATAAACACTTCCTGTAAAGAGAGCCCTATTTAGGCTTTCTTTATTGCAAGTTCTGTTTAATTAAGATTTCCTTATCCCCTGCTATGTTAATAGCTTGCTAGACCCTGCAAGAGCCTCCTGTATGTGATTAAAGTTCAATTTAGATATTGAGATACAATTATTTAAGGTAAATTACATCTGTTTGAAAGTGAAACCAGTTTTTTTTTCACGCAGGCTCTGTCAATCATAGCCAGGGGAGGTGTGGCTAGGGCTGCATAAACAGAAACAAAGTGATTTAACTCCTAAATGACAGTGAATTGAGCAGTGAAATTGCAGGGGAATGATCTATACACTAAAACTGCTTTATTTAGCTAAAGTAATTTAGGTGACTATAGTGTTCCTTTAACTATTTACCAGCAGAGAAAAAAGGTGAAATGTGTGAAACATCACCCTTACTTCACCTGCAGAAATGAAATTTTTCCATAGTTTTCAATATAGAAAGACAAGGTTCATGCCTTAGCAGACCTCGTATGATAACTTCAAAATTATTTGTTTACTTGTATGTGCAGTATAGATACTAAAGGCACAGAATGATGCTGTACAATCAGTAGGTATACGGATAGCAAACCCAAGTAAAGTAAGTCCTCTAGCCCTTCAAGGCAATCTAATAGAGGTTGGAAGGCTTATGTATTCTTAGCATAGCGTTCCTATGCAGAAGGAAATAAATAAGATTAAAGCATTTTAAAAAGAAGAGTGTATTGACATTTTCTTTCAATTTGACTTTGTCAACATTCTCCTGGGCAGACTGCTTCATGTCATATATATATCAGTGCCATAAAATATCTTTGACCACAACCCTACTCCTGCTGGTGTTACAATAGCCTGTGTGTATTTCTCTTGTATGTTTGATATACTAGTGTTTATTTATTTTTACAAAATTTAAAATACTTATGGTGCCTTTTACAGCTGAACTACTTACAGATGAGACATGTCTACTTCATAAAGTCAGCTAGCTAGATTACTGTTCAGGCATTGTAAGATTTCCCTGGAGTTATTGCATATATGTGCAAAATAAAGTATATTTTATGCATTTTTGTTCTCATTGCCTCAACATAACTAAATGTACATATTGCTTTTGACAAACATATCACTGTGTTAAACAAATATCCACACAAAGCTCGAGTTACTATTATTTTGTGTTGAATAGTAATATTAATATTATGTGGCCAGACAACAAAGCGTCTGGATGACTTATTGGTTTTTTTGTAAATACATTTTTTATTGGTTCAGCCATTCGTGCCTGGTATGCAATTTTGACGTAAAAGCAACATGGGACGCAGGTCTCTAACAAAACATGAAGATCAGAATGAGGTGCGAATACGCTATATGTTTGTGTGGGCTCGCAGGCCCTGAGCAGTTGAGAACTCGCAGGTCCCATATTTTCGCACTATACATTGTGTCATTCTCACAATACCTCAAATTATTGGTAGGAACACCAGTAGTATGCGTAGGTACTCATGACATAACATATATACAATTAAGCTGTTGGATCCGCAGGTCCGCAAGGAAGTAGTGCGGAGCACGTAGGTATCTGGAATACTGCTTGAGCACTAGGTTTAGTGGCTCGCTCAGTGGCAGATCCTGGTTCGTGGGTAGTGTGGGTATTACTATAGGATTGCCCCTACTGCTGTCGGGGGCTCCTGAAGGATTTGCAGCCCCAGTCAGCCAGTGTTTTCTCTCTCCCTTCCCTGTCTTGTTGGTGGTTGGCTGGTGGGGTGTCCCTGCTCTAATGTCTCCCTGTCAATATTACTTTCCTTCCCAGGGCAGGTGCCACGGAACTCTAAGCAAACATAGCCAGGGCACGTGTCTCCACAGGGGCAGGGAGGGGGGAGGGAGGGAGCGGCCTAAGCAGCCGGGTAGGGGAAGGACACGGGTGGAGTGGGAGTCGGGGAATGCTGATTCAGTAGCTGTGGCACAAGCATCATGTGACTTCAATCTTAGGTGGCCAATTGGCCAATACAGTGTCCATTTGGTCTCATTGTTTTAATTCAGTTTATCAAGTGGCTGAGCTACAAACGTTATTGGACAATCTATTCATTTAGTTCAAATTATTAGTATATATTCTATTTTATTTAAAGTATGCAATATAATAAATGTATATTTTTTGTTATTATTCTGTACCTTTCGTCTGTTATTTTATAAACAGCTTGTCAAAAAAATCTTGAAACTTGGCATGAAGATAGAGACAAATAGTGTGTTCATATAAGACATATAAGACAGAAAAGTCATAGGTCACATGCGGTCAAGCAGTCATTTCAGTTTTGCCTACAAATTTTCTACAACAAATTTTCTACAACACTCCAAAATCATTTTCTCTAGAACCACTTATGTTACAGATATCTAGATTTCTCTGTGTTTTCAGTTACAATGACTAGTCTAAATACTTCATACTGGAGTGATAAATGTAACAAAAGTTTCAAAGAGAGAAAAGTTCAGCAGGCATTTTCAAATGGCAATAGTTTTAAATTAAAGATTTGTGGAATTATAGTGCTTTATATTGAATAGCAAAAAAGAGGGTTCTGGGCATTCAAAGGTACATCCAATGCCTACTTTATTGGACACAAAGCAATATTTCAAGTCAAGTCAATTCCTTGTTTGCATTATATTATTTTTATGTATTTTAGCCAGATTATTGTCCTAATTGTAAATGGAACTGGTTATAATTAACTAACAGCAACTAATTTGTATTATGCACTGATATGTATTTTTTCACTTGGTTTTCTTTAAATGTGCATGACATCACTTCTGCTGTATTTCAGAGAGTTTTTGGTGCCGTCCCTCCCCAAAAAAATTCTCACTATCTGATTATGTCACATTGTTTAGCCACCATTTTTGTTTCTGTGTACATTTTGCAAAAACTGATGTGAACATTTGTATCTGCAGATATTATATAAGATATAAAATATCTCTTTAAGATGGCTAAATCAGCTATTTAATTTGGAGACCATTTTAAAATGATCATATATACTAACACTGATTAAAACTGAATATCATGTTTTTGATTCTTATAGCAATAACCAGCTGGGATATGCTGCAATGTGCAACGTGGATCCTATAATTTATGTTGTATGGTGACTATATTGATTTAAATTACTAATTTTGAAAAATTGCTAGATTTTTATTAAAATAAAAGTTTATCATATTTTTTTATCTATATGTAATACATGTGCATGTCCTATATTTATTTTATTATTCTCTATTGCTGCTGATTACAAGCATAACCTACCCAAAAAAAACTCTTTAATATTGGTGTGGTGATTAGTGATGCACTGAATGGTTCGCCGGCGAACAGTTCCCGGCGAACATAGCATGTTCGCGTCCGCCGCGGACGGCGAACACATGCGTGGTTCGATCCGCCCCCTATTCGTCATCATTGAGTAAAGTTTGACCCTGTACCTCACAGTCAGCAGACACATTCCAGCCAATTAGCAGCACACCCTCCCTAGCAGACCCTCCCACCTGCTGGACAGCATCCATTTTAGATTCATTCTCAAGCTGCATGCTTAGTGAGAGGAGGGAAAGTGTAGCTGCTGTTGATTAGATGAAATGCATAGCTAGGTTAGGGTATACAGTGTCCACTACAGTCCTGAAGGACTCATCTGATCTCTGCTGTAAGGACAGCACCCCAAAAAGCCCTTTTTAGGGCTAGAACATCAGTCTGCTTTTTTTTTTCTGTGTAATGTAATTGCAGTTAGTTGTCTACCACTGCTGCCTGCTTCTGTGTCAGGCTCACAGTGGATACTGTGCCCATTTGCCCAGTCAGTGCCACCACTCATATCTGGTGTCACAATAGCTTGCATTTAAAAACAAAAAACTTTTTTCATTGTTATAGATTGAATAGCAGTCAGTGTCCTTAAAGCGGGTGTGTTACGCTAACAGTGGATACGGTGCCCAGTGCCACCACTCACTGGTGTCACAATAGCTTGCATTTAAAAACAAAAAACTTTTTTCACTGTTATAGATTGAATAGCAGTTTGTTGTCTGCCACTGCTGCCAGCTTCTGTGTCAGGCTCACAGTGGATACTGTGCCCATTTGCCCAGTCAGTGCCACCACTCATATCTGGTGTCACAATAGCTTGCATTTAAAAACAAAAAACTTTTTTCACTGTTATAGATTCAGTCAGTGTCCTTCAGCGTGTGCTCTGCAGACCTTTGCCCGTGTACTTTGCCACTCATATCTGGTGTCTCTATAGCGTGCTTTTACAAAGAAAAAAAGTTTTTCAGTGTAAGCTAATAGCAGTCAGTGTCCTTAAAGCAGGTGTCAGGCCTCCTTCAGCGTGTGCTCTGCAGACCTCTGCCCGTGTACTTTGCCACTCATATCTGGTGTCTCTATAGCATGCTTTTACAAAGAAAAAAAGTGTTTCAGTGTAAGCTAATAGCAGTCAGTGTCCTTAAAGCGGGTGTCAGGCCTCCTTCAGCGTGTGCTCTGCAGACCTTTGCCCGTGTACTTTGCCACTCATATCTGGTGTCTCTATAGCGTGCTTTTACAAAGAAAAAAGGTTTTTCAGTGTAAGCTAATAGCAGTCAGTGTCCTTAAAGCGGGTGTCAGGCCTCCTTCAGCGTGTGCTCTGCAGACCTCTGCACGTGTACTTTGCCACTCATATCTGGTGTCTCTATGGCGTGCTTTTACAAAGAAAAAAGTTTTTCAGTGTAAGCTAATAGCAGTCAGTGTCCTTAAAGCAGGTGTCAGGCCTCCTTCAGCGTGTGCTCTGCAGACCTTTGCCACTCATATCTGGTGTCTCTATAGCGTGCTTTTACAAAGAAAAAAGTTTTTCATTGTAAGCTAATAGCAGTCAGTGTCCTTAAAGCGGGTGTCAGGCCTCCTTCAGCGTGTGCTCTGCAGACCTCTGCCCGTGTACTTTGCCACTCATATCTGGTATCTCTATAGTGTGCTTTTACAAAGAAAAAAAGTTTTTCAGTGTAAGCTAATAGCAGTCAGTGTCCTTAAAGCGGGTGTCAGGCCTCCTTCGGCGTGTGCTCTGCAGACCTTTGCCCGTGTACTTTGCCACTCATATCTGGTGTCTCTATAGCGTGCTTTTACAAAGAAAAAAAGTTTTCAGTGTAAGCTAATAGCAGTCAGTGTCCTTAAAGCGGGTGTCAGGCCTCCTTCATGCGGTGCTCTGGGTGGGTGACCTCTGTCTGCGGTACCTTTTACCTTCCACCTCATATCTGGTGTCTCTATAGCGTGCTTCTACAAAGAAAGCCAGTGTAAGCTAATAGCAGTCAGTGTCCTTAAAGCTGGTGTCGACCTTCAGACCTTGTCTGCGGTACTTTGCCACTCATATCTGGTGTCTCTATAGCGTGCTTTTACAAAGAAAAAAAGTTTTTCAGTGTAAGCTTATAGCAGTCAGTGTCCTTAAAGCGGGTGTCAGGCCTCCTTCAGCGTGTGCTCTGCAGACCTCTGCCCGTGTACTTTGCCACTCATATCTGGTGTCTCTATAGCGTGCTTTTACAAAGAAAAAAAGTTTTCAGTGTAAGCTAATAGCAGTCAGTGTCCTTAAAGCGGGTGTCAGGCCTCCTTCAGCGTGTGCTCTGCAGACCTCTGCCAGTGTACTTTGCCACTCATATCTGGTGTCTCTGAGTAGCTGCGGTTTCAAAGAAAAAAGTTTTTCTTTCAGTGTAAGCTAATAAAGCAGTCAGTGTCCTTAGCGGGCGTCAGGCCTCAGCTTGTGCCTGGGTGACCTTTGCCCGCAGTAATTTCTACACCATATCTGGTGTCTCTATACGCTTTTTACAGCAGTGCCAAAGCGTGTTAATAGCAGTCAGTGTCCTTAAAGCGGGTGTCAGGCCTCCTTCAGCGTGTGCTCTGCAGACCTCTACCCGTGTACTTTGCCACTCATATCTGGTGTCTCTATAGCGTGCTTTTACAAAGAAAAAAAGTTTTTCAGTGTAAGCTAATAGCAGTCAGTGTCCTTAAAGTAGGTGTCAGGCCTCCTTCAGCGTGTGCTCTGCAGACCTCTGCCCGTGTACTTTGCCACTCATATCTGGTGTCTCTATAGCGTGCTTTTACAAAGAAAAAAGTTTTTCAGTGTAAGCTAATAGCAGTCAGTGTCCTTAAAGCAGGTGTCAGGCCTCCTTCAGCGTGTGCTCTGCAGACCTCTGCCCGTGTACTTTGCCACTCATATTCAGTGTCTCTATAGCGTGCTTTTACAAAGAAAAAAAGTTTTTCAGTGTAAGCTAATAGCAGTCATTGTCCTTAAAGCGGGTGTCAGGCCTCCTTCAGTGTGTGCTCTGCAGACCTCTGCCCGTTTACTTTGCCACTCATATCTGGTGTCTCTATAGCGTGCTTTTACAAAGAAAAAAAGTTTTCAGTGTAAGCTAATAGCAGTCAGTGTCCTTAAAGCAGGTGTCAGGCCTCCTTCAGCGTGTGCTCTGCAGACCTTTGCCCGTGTACTTTGCCACTCATATCTGGTGTCTCTATAGCGTGCTTTTACAAAGAAAAAGTTTTTCAGTGTTAATAGCAGTCAGTGTCCCAGCTGGTGTCAGGCCTCCCTTCCCAGACCTTCGTCTGCAGTAATTTCGCTTTCACTCATATCTGGTGTCTCTATAGCGCGTTTTTACAAAGAAAAAAAAAGTTTTTCAGTGTAAGCTAATAGCAGTCAGTGTCCTTAAAGCAGGTGTCAACAGTCTCCTTCAGCTGCAGTTCTGGCAGACCTCTGTCTGCAGTAATTTTACACTCATATCTGGTGTCTCTATAGTATGCTTTTACAAAGAAAAAGTTTTTCAGTGTAAGCTAATAGCAGTCAGTGTCCTTAAAGCGGGTGTCAGGCCTCCTTCAGCGTGTGCTCTGCAGACCTTTGCCCGTGTACTTTGCCACTCAAATCTGGTGTCTCTATAGCTTGCTTTTACAAAGAAAAAAAGTTTTTCAGTGTAAGCTAATAGCAGTCAGTGTCCTTAAAGCGGGTGTCAGGCCTCCTTCAGCGTGTGCTCTGCAGACCTCTGCCCGTGTACTTTGCCACTCATATCTGGTGTCTCTATAGCGTGCTTTTACAAAGAAAAAAAGTTTTCAGTGTAAGCTAATAGCAGTCAGTGTCCTTAAAGCAGGTGTCAGGCCTCCTTCAGCGTGTGCTCTGCAGACCTTTGCCCGTGTACTTTGCCACTCATATCTGGTGTCTCTATAGCGTGCTTTTACAAAGAAAAAAGTTTTTCAGTGTAAGCTAATAGCAGTCAGTGTCCTTAAAGCGGGTGTCAGGCCTCCTTCAGCGTGTGCTCTGCAGACCTTTGCCCGTGTACTTTGCCACTCATATCTGGTGTCTCTATAGCGTGCTTTTACAAAGAAAAAAGTTTTTCAGTGTAAGCTAATAGCAGTCAGTGTCCTTAAAGTGGGTGTCAGGCCTTCAGCGTGTGCTCTGCAGACCTCTGCCAGTGTACTTTGCCACTCATATCTGGTGTCACAATAGCGTGCATTTAAAACCAAAAAACTTTTTTCACTGTTATAGATTGAATAGCAGTTAGTTGTCTCAAAGCGGGTGTGTCAGGCTCACAGTGGATACTGTGCCCAGTACCACCACTCACTCACTGGTGTCACAATAGCATGCATTTAAAAACAAAAAAAACTTTTTTTAACTGTTATAGATTGAATAGCAGTTAGTTGTCTCAAAGCGGGTGTGTCAGCCCTACAGCGTGTACTCTGCCAGTTCACAGTGCCACTCTTATCTGGTGTCACAATAGCGTGCATTTAAAAACCCAAAAACTATTTTCACTGTTATAGATTGAATAGCAGTTAGTTGTCTCAAAGCGGGTGTGTCAGCCCTACAGCATTAACTCTGCCAGTTTACAGTGCCACTCATATCTGGTGTCATAATAGCTTGCATTTAAAAACAAAAAACTTTTTTCACTGTTATAGATTGAATAGCAGTTAGTTGTCTGCCAGCGGGTGTGTCAGGCTCACAGTGGATACTGTGCCCAGTGCCACCACTCACTCACTGGTACCCGGACGAAATTTATTTTCACAAAAGGCAATCCCCAACCTGTACTCGATTGTGCAAAAGGAAATAATGGCATGTCTGGCACACAGTGTTGGGGCAAGGGTCCATCTGACCACTGATACCTGGTCTGCAAAGCATGGTCAGGGCAGGTATATCACCTACACTGCGCATTGGGCAAACCTGCTGACGGCTGCCAAGCATGGAATGCGTGGCTCTGCAGAGGAGTTGGTGACACCGCCATGACTTGCAGGCAGGCCTGCTGCCACCTCCTCTACTCCTCCTACTCCATCCTGTTCCATAACCTCCTCGGCTGAGTCCTCTTCTGCTGCTGTGTCTTGCTCCACATCAACGGATAGGGGACGTAACAGGGATTAAACTGATAAGAATAGTACTACTTAACACACCACTGCTATCTGGTGGCACATTAGATTGCATGTGCAGTGCCCCAAATTTGTTGTGATCTGTGAGTAAGGTAAACGGTTGTCCATACAAGTAAGGTTGCAGCTTTTTGAGGGCCCACACCACCGCCAGGCACTCCTTTTCAATGGCAGTGTATCTACTTCCCTGGGCAAAAGTTTCCGGCTTAGATAAGCCCCGGGTTGCTCGCCGCCATCTGCTCCGACTTGGCTCAGTACTGCTCCCAATCCAAACATAGAAGCGTCTGTATGGACGAGAAAGCGTTTAGTTGGATCAGGAGCAGAAAGTACAGGTGATTTAATGAGCGCCGTCTTGAGCTGTTGGAAGGCCTGTTCACACTCTGGGGCCCATACTACTATCTTGGGAGGTTTTTACGCGTTCCTATATGGCACTTACTGGGCTTTAGGGTTAGTCCGGCCTCCCTATTCCGGTCTAGTACGGCTCCTATGTGGGTCAGGTGTTCGGGCCAGGAGCAGCTAAAAATGGCTATATCATCCAAGTAGGCGCAGGCATACTCCTGAAACCCATCCAGTAGCCGATCTACCATCCTCTGAAAGTTAGCCAGGGCATTCTTCATCCCGAATGGCATGACCTTAAACTGATACAGGCCAAACGAGGTGACAAATGCCGACTTGTGGATGGCGCCCTCGGCTAATGGAATTTGCCAGTACCCCTTGCACAGATCTATTGTGGTGAGGTACTGGCCTCTGGCCATTTTGTCTAGGAGCTCGTCTATCCGGGGCATAGACGAGGCGTCTGAGGTTGTTTTATCGTTTAGCCTCTGGTAGTCTACACAGAAACGGGTCGTGCCATCCCGTTTCGGTACTAGTACTACCGGGGAGGCCCAGGGGCTGTCAGAGTGTTCTATCACCCCTAACTGCATCATTTCATCAATTTCTTTCTGAATATTTTCTTTAACTGCTTTGGGTATGCGATAGGCGGTTTGGCGAAGGGGGGTCTGGTCTAGGGTTTCAACTTTGTGAGTGGTTAACGGACTGTACCCAGGTAGGTTGGAAAACGTGGCCCCCTTGTCCTGGATTAGTCTTTGGACCTGGGTTTGCTCCTGGGGGTCTAACCGTTCTCCTAACTGTACTTCTCCCAGGTCTCCGCTCTGGCCCTCTTGGTCTAGGAGATCTGGGAGTGGTAAATTATCATAATCTTCAGTGGCAGGTGCACAGATCGCGGTTACCTCTTCCGTGCGCTCGTGGTATGGCTTGAGCATGTTCACATGGAGCATGCGATTGCCTCCCGTGCCTGTGACCGCACCGATCACAAAGGTGGTATCACAAACCTGCTCTACCACCTTGTATGGGCCCTGCCAGGAAGCCTGCAGCTTGTCCTTGTGGACAGTGTCAATCCAAATCTGCCAAGTGACCCTATGTAGGGGGAACAGTCTCTATTCTGCTCTGTGTCAGTGTGTATCATGGTCTCTGAGGACAGGTGTCAATCCATATCTGCTAAGTGACCCTATGTAGGGGGAACAGTCCATATTCTGCTCTGTGTCATTGTGTATCAGGGATCCTTAGGACAGGTGTCAATCCATATCTGCCAAATGACCCTATGTTGGGGTAACATTCCCTATTCTGATCTGTGTCAGTGTGTATCATGGATCCTTAGGACAGGTGTCAATCCATATCTGCCAAGTGACCCTATGTTGGGGTAACATTCCCTATTCTGATCTGTGTCAGTGTGTATCAGGGACCTTAGGACAGGTGTCAATCCATATCTGCCAAGTGACCCTATGTTGGGGTAACATTCCCTATTCTGATCTGTGTCAGTGTGTATCAGGGGCTCTGAGGACAGGTGTCAATCCATATCTGCCAAGTGACCCTATGTAGGGGGAACAGTCTCTATTCTGCTCTGTGTCAGTGTGTATCATGGTCTCTGAGGACAGGTGTCAATCCACATCTGCCAAGTGACCCCATGTAGGAGGAACAGTCTCTATTCTGCTCTGTGTCAGTGTGTATCAGGTCTTTGAGGACAGGTGTCAATCCATACCCAAGCTAAGTGACCCTATGTAGGAGAATGTAGGCCCCTATTCTGCTCTGTGTCAGTGTGTATCATGGTCTCTGAGGACAGGTGTCAATCCATATCTGCCAAGTGACCCTATGTAGGAGGAACAGTCTCTCTCTATTCTGCTCTGTGTCAGTGTGTATCATGGTCTCGAGGACAGGTGATGTCAATCCATATCTGCCAAGTGACCCTATGTAGGAGGAACAGTCTCTATTCTGCTCTGTGTCAGTGTGTATCAGGGGCTCTGAGGACAGGTGTCAATCCATATGTCAAGGTGTCAATATGTCATATGTCAGGTGTCAATCCATATCCATTGTGATTTAGGAATGTTAGGTGATTTATGCCCTTTATGGATTAAGACTAGACTCTGCATCAACTGTGTAATTTTCCATGGAAGTTTTTCCATGGATCCCCCTCCGGCATGCCACAGTCCAGGTGTTAGTCCCCGTGAAACAACTTTTCCATCACTATTGTGGCCAGAAAGAGTCCCTGTGTGTTTTAAAATTCACCTTCCCATTGAAGTCTATGGCGGTTCGCCCCGGTTCGCCCCGGTTCGCCGGTTCTCGAACATTTGCGGAAGTTCGCGTCCGCCGTTCGCGAACCGAAAATTTCGTGTTCGCGACATCACTAATTTAGAACACTCATATTTGTCTTCAACGAAGTCTCCCGAGTATAACAATACCCCCCATGTACAGGTTTTATGGTGTTTTGGAAAGTTAAACGGTCAATATCGGGCTTGCCCAATCTAGTTTGCAGATTGGTTTGCAGGACCTTTGTTGCCTTTTGAGACCATATGGTAGCCCAGGAATGTGAAATAACCCCATCATGGCATACCATTTTCAAATGTAGACAACCCAGGGTATTCAAAATGGGGTATGTCCAGTCTTTTGTAGTAGCCCCTTAGGCACAAACACTGGCCAAAGTTAGCATTTTTCTTTGTGTTTTGCAATTATTTTTTTTTTACACAAAAAATTGCACTTTTACTGGTGATTTCATCATCGGAATACATTTTACTAATTAAGAACACTCATATTTGTGTTCAACAAAGTCTCACGAGTATAACAATACCCTCCATGTACAGGTTTTATATATATATATACACAAAATACAGTATCCAGTGCACTCGCTTACCCAATAAACAATGATTTAAAATTAGAGATTGTAATAGTTTTATTTAAAAACACCTCACCTAGGCAAAAAATGATGGGGTTTAGTTACATTATATGATCATACATTGCATAAGCCTGCCAACTATGTTAAAGTACCCCATATTCAGCAGGTCCTATCCTAGTAACATCCTAATGCTTGCTCTTATGAGATGAATCCACTTACTTGGGAAATACTTCCTTACTGGGACTCTCTGCAAGTCAAGGCTAAATAGGATCCTGGAATGAGGCAACTGTAACAGGCTATATGAAAAATAATTACTGTTAAATGTGTCCCCTGTTCTGTAGTTTAAAACTAATGAACGATGTCTTTGTGTACCAAATACCGGCGAGATGGCACCGTGTAGAAAAGTCAAAACAGTGTCCGTGAGTTAAAATGGCCGCCATCCATTGTTCTCACCATTTGCTTCATCCATTGTTCTCACCATGTGCCTCTGATACATGAAATGGTGGTCATCCAGTAACTCCACAGTTTGTCTGATAGTCTATCCAGCCGAACCAACAGATGAAACACATGGGGAACAGTGCAACAAACGAAGGGAATCATAAAACATATGGACAATAGTCATATTTGTGCACAATCTCCAGTTTTTTCACAGGGCACACACAAATAGTGTTTTCAAATGCCATATATACCAGGGCCATAGTCATGTGGCAGGAGGCTTTCAGTCGGTCCTCTCCAATGCCCAGTGGCAAATGGCAGTTTGTCACACATATTATATATCTCATATATACATATATATATATAACCAGAGAAAATTTCTTGCACTCACGTAATCCTTAGTATTGCCGGGTGCATAAGCCAGCTGACAAAATAGATATAAAAACCAAAATGATGATGGCTGCACTCTTCGGTCTTCTTTATGTTAAAAATGCAAAATACTTTATTAAATATGCATTAAAAGAATGATAATTCTTTTAATGCATATTTAATAAAGTATTTTGCATTTTTAACATAAAGAAGACTGAAGAGTGCAGCCATCATCATTTTGGTTTATATATATATATATATATATACACATACACACACACACACACACACACACACACATTTTTTTAACTTTTATTAACTTTATTGTTCACTTTTATTAACTTTAATTTTACTTTTCCACCAGCAGATTTTCCACCTGAATTGACAGGCAGTCTCCCTGCTGACAGCACAATAGACACCTATGGGGGCCATGTGACCGCTTTTTTAGAGCAGTCACATGGCCCCTGGGGGTCCTAAATTGGAGAGGGGGGACTCTCTGGGCTCAGTCCAGAGAGTCCCCCCAAAGAAGAAGACTGATCACCGGTGAGGGAATGCGGCGATCGGTAAGTACATAGGGAAGGAGGGGAGGGTGGGTAAGGGTTAATTTTTTTTAATTTAATTTTTTTTTTCACAATATTCTTTTTTTCAAGATTGTTACTGAGTGCCTCGACTCGACCACTCAGTAACGGTAAGAGCTGGGGGGAGCGATCACTCGGGTCCCCTGCAGTGTAGGAGGGTATTCCACGATGCCTCAATACCATCAGAGCGGCTGGCTTCCAGCGCTCAAAATAGCCGCAGACGTACCAGGTACGTCCGAGGTCCTTAAGGGCCATTTTTTGTTGGACGTACCAGGTACGTCCGCGGTTAATAAGGGGTTAAAGGAAATGGCACAATTCAATATTAATATTTAGAGTTGAACTTAGAACTATGCATTAGGATGCATAGTTCTAAGTTCAAAAATCCATTTAATCTTTTTCTGTCCTAACTTCTGAATAGAATTCTCTCTACGCCAATCTTTGAAAACCCTTTATATACCCAGAAACTGCAAAGTCTTAATGTCTTAATTAAAATTAACTGGAATGGTATATATATATTCCTTTTATGTTTATGCAAAGGTCTATTTGTGCTTTCAATATAGTTTAGTCCACAGTGGCAGCTTAAGTCATAAATTACATTGTTTGTATGCAACATAATTAATTTATTTATATACATTATGATTTATTTTAAATGAATCCTCGTGTCTTTTGTGCAAGTGGGTATATTTACATATGCACAAACAGCCAAAGAAATCTTTATGTTTATTTCTAAAATGTTGCATTTTGTTTATTTTGCACTTTTAACTCATTTATTTTTAAAATAACGGAATCCCTATGGAGAATAAAAGGTTTGTTTTGAATTATATTTTTCAGTTGAGTTCTTCTAACGAGATGGGCCAATACGTATTTCAAATCCTTCTTACTCTCTTATGTCCACCACTATAAGTTCAAATAAAAGGAACCAGAGACTCATTTATTCTTAATGTTTTCTTCTAACAAGCAAGTAGTTGTTTTCTATCAAAATCCTTAACCTCCTGTAAATCCATTTCCAATTTGCTTTTATTATAACCCTTTTCAAGAAACGTTTTTATTTAATTATTTCACCTTGCACTTTATTTAAACATCATTCCTGTTTTGTTCAATGCCTTTTTCCATTTTATTAATTGAATCTTTGGAACGTTGTTAACTCAAAAGAGCAAAATGTCAACTTTCCTGTTCTTTAGAAAAAGGTTTCCATCTGTAAATGGCTCTTTTTAAAATAAATACCTAAATCCCAAAATTCTCTTTATTTTTGTAATAATTTTGTACAAACGATTGATACTCTCAAAATCTCTCAAAATATTTTCACCTCCTCCCAGATGAAAAAAAATATAATTAATGTAGTTATGATATATGCCATGCCAACTAAAATGTTTGTTTTACCAAAATTATATAAAAAAGTGTGTTTCTTTTCTTTTAATTTTCCATCAGATTTCTGCTGATTGACTTATATTTCTGCTATTTCATTTTTTTGGGGGGGACACTGAAAGGTTAGTTTGCTAGTTTCCAATAAATATAAAAGAAGGATAGGTAAGGCACAAATGATAAGACGTGCAATAGAACCCTTTTTGGATGGCATTATTTGACTATGTACAGTACAAATAGTAACTGCACTACAACTTCAGGGACTTCTATATCGGTCAAGGGGATACTAATTATCTAAGAGGAGAGAACCCACAGTACACCAGTAACCATAGAGTAAATTGTGACATCACCTTCCCCTTATGACTAATACTTCAGATCACCTACTCATGCCTTACATTTGAAATTAACTTTGAATTATCACTCTAATAAATAACCCTATCTGTGCTCTCAGCAGATGTCAAACTACAGCCTCAGTTAAATTCTACAAGCAAAAGGCAGTAGATACTTATAGTTTTTAGACAATTTGTTTTTCCAATTTTGACTGTATTTAATGCCAGACAAAATTTAAGCAGTGGAACTTAAAGGACCACTATAGTGCCAGGAAAACATACTCATTTCCTGGCACTATAGTGCCCTGAGGGTGCCCCCACCCTCAGGGTCCCCCTCCCGCCGGGCTGGATGGAGAGGAAGGGGTTAAACTTACCTCTTTCTCCAACGCCGGGTGGGGAGCTCTCCTCCTCCTCTCCACCTCCTCTCCTCTTCTTCGGATGAATGCGCATGCCGGCAGTCCATAGAAAACCATTCTCAATGCTTTTCTATGGACGCTGGCATCTTCTCACTGTGAAAATCACAGTGAGAAGCGCGGAAGCCCTCTAGCGGCTGTCAATGAGACAGCCACTAGAGGCTGGATTAACCCTAACATAAACATAGCAGTTTCTCTGAAACTGCTATGTTTATAGAAAAAAGGGTTAACCCTAGATGGACCAGGCACCCAGACTACCTCATTAAGCTGAAGTGGTCTGGGTGCCTATAGTGGTCCTTTAATAAAAAGTCAGCTGATAAACGTGCATTGAAAGCACATTTATTGGCCTACTTTAATGAATAACCCTGTTAGTCATTTAAAATTTTTTAAAAAGCCTATGGGGGATAATATGATTTATATATTTGCATAAATGAGGTTTGAAACCGCCATGCTACAGGTGGATTTATATCTGCTGGACTGTGTGCTACGCTGTCATATATCTCTGACCAGTCACTCTAAAG